>JANAVB010005796.1:10233184-10665684 GCA_029216955.1 Iris pallida
CTCTTTCCAGTAAAGATATAGATGAAATGCGGAGGGAAGGTGCAACAGGAGATGAAATAGTCGATGCTCTTATAGCTAACAGTTCAACATTTGGAAACAAAACAGTTTTCTCGCAAGAGAAATACAAGCTTAAGAAGCAGGAAAAATATGCACCTAAGGTACTTTTGAGGCAGCCTTTTGCACGGAGTATATGTGAAGCACATTTCAAGAAATATCCAAATCGAATCAGGTCTTTGCGAGTGGACTCCCTTTCTCTTTTACTTTCCATGGCTAATGTTAGTGCATATTCCGATGTTCTTGTTGTGGATATGGTTGGAGATATACTTACTGGTGTTGCAGCAGAGCGTCTTGGAGGTACAGGATATGTCTGCAATTCTTATTGTGGATCTATACCGCAGTCTGTGGATATAGTAAGGATGTTCAACTTCAGTAGTGAAGTTTGCAGCAGGATTGTCCAAGCACCTCTTTCTTCTCTCTGTCCCTCTCAAAAGAATAATAATACTTGTCTTGAGTTGGATAAAACTGTTCAGACTTCAGATCTCCAGTTTGGTATTACCAATGCCTCCTTAACATCAGATTGTACTGCCTCTGGAAAGTCCATCCATTTACCAGAAGCAGAGATTCAGAAGGAAAATTCTTATTTATCTGAAGAACTAGCTGGCATGCTAGAAACGTCCTTTCCTGGAAATGATGTAGCTGGTCATACGAGCATAAGACCATATTCTATTCTAGTAGTGTAGATGCCATCCAAGAGAATACTGCCTTTATGGTGCAAAAGTCCATCACTCCAGGAAGGCAGGCGTCACCTGAAGCCATAAAGTTATGGAAGGAGAAGGGATTTTCAAGTTTAATAGTTGCTGCACCAGAACTAGAACTGGAGAACATAGTCCATGATTTGCTACAAGTTTTGTCATATTCTGCACCCTTTGCAATATACCATCAATATCTTCAGCCTCTGGCGACATGTATGCTTAAATTACAAACTTCAAAGATGGCTATAGGTTTGCAAATTTTCGAGCCTTGGCTACGAGAATACCAGGTCTTCCATCCCGCACACATCCACAATGCAGATGAGTGCATATGGTGGCTACATTTTAAGCTGGACTAGGATTTCAGACGGTCAATCTTCTAATGGCAATACATAATCCCAAAATGGAAACAGTCATCATTTCTCAGGATTCACATATCGTACCTTCAAACAATATCAATGCTAGGAAGCACAACATGAAGAGAAACTGGAAGCCATCAAAATAACATTATTCAACGAGGTTTTTTTACAGAAAAATTATATTGTTTCCTTGCTATACCGTACAAATTCATAGCTCTAGTTTAATCAATTGGGAACAAGAAATTACTGTCCACACTCGCTTTATGTTTTTTTTTATTTTCTACTCTCACTGAGCAGATGTATTCAGCCTTTTCTTTCTTGTTTCGAAGCACATGTATGTTGTAGCATATTGTCCTCAACAGTAGTCACCTCACTATGTTCGAGTCTTGTGATTCTGGTATTCATGAATAACTAATATTTCATTTTGATTCTCAAATATATATATATATATATTTATATATATGCACAATTATAGAAATGCACACATACACATTGGTATGCATATAGGAATGCACACGCTCACCATGCATATAGATATCTATACACATTGTCTTTGTGGTATCACCATGATTCCACACACTTCTTATTCCCATGTGCATGCATACACACTTGAATACTTATGATCCTCATAGAATTGCATCAATCAAACACTTGGTGTGCATCAGCCTAATATCGCACCAAATCTACGATATTCTTGTTATAAGCCCATGATACCTATACCAAACCTTATCCGAATCTACCCAAATCACATGCATGCATAAAACATAAATTATAGCTTAATTTGAACAATCTATAGCTAGTGCATTGTGCCATAGAGAATTGGACATGTGTGTCACAAGTGTCGGAGGGAAAAAACCCCCAAAATGACTCTATGTCCTACCGTATCATGATACGATCTTTTTGTATCCAATTGTGGACACAGATCCAGACACACACAACCAAATCTAGTCTAAATAGATGTAGATTACCAAATGACAAACACTTGGTGCACCAATATCAGAATTCTCCCAAAATTGGCACAAATCTTAACATAACTTTCACATAAAGGATGATTAGAGCCTAATTCTTCCTCCTATAGGTAGTCCTAGTCCATGGGTAGAGTCCTAAAGGTCAAATTGAACAATTAGAGTCTAATTAGAGAAAAAATTGAGATGTATACCTATTAGAAGATGAATTTTCAATGCAAAGCCAAATGGATACGATCCGGACACGAACTCCTAGCAATATGCCTCCTCTTCTACTACTCCTAGCAACCAAGCTACTAGGCTCCTCCAAGTGATGAGAATGAAAATAATTGGAGTGGAATTGAGAGGAATTAATGGAAGTATGAATCAATTTGGGGAAGAACACCAAATTCAAATAAAAAGACACAAAATAAAATGAAGAGAAATTCACTCCCCTCTATAACGGCTGGCATGCATGGCTCACCATACAATTATAAAATGTCCAAAGTGCCCACCAATCTTGTCATGAAGGCTAATTAATGCATGGAAGTTTCTAATCCTATTTTGGTAGTTAAACTGATCTCTATTTAATAAATAGAATGACTAATTGGGTCTAACTGGACCTAGTCCAAAGTGTTGGTCCAAGTGTAATGACATTCTTTCACTACAAGAAAAATGATAATTGGTAACGATCGGTAAAACCCGTCATCTAAGCTGTTTTACTTGACAGTTTAGGTTTCGTGTCAAGTAAACCCTTGTTTTGTGTTAAGTTTAAAATATTGTACCCCTTTAGTTGATGGGTTTGGAGAACCATCATGAAATCCACCTCTTTTCCTTGATGGTTAGGTTAAACCCGTCAACTAAAGTCAGAAAGAAAATTCCTACGGCTATTTCAGGTGCCATTATCATAAATTTTTTGAGAAATTTAGGTTAGTGACGATTTTGATATATTAAGAACATAGCAGCGGCACTGTTCAAGAGCCCGCATCTCTTCGGGAAAAAAATTCCCCCTCTCTGAAAACCCCTATTCTCTTCTCATTCCTCACAGAAAACCTCTATTCTCTTCAAGTCCTTTCTCTTTCCTCTCAAAAGACACTCCTCCTCCATTTTCTAAAACCCTCTCCTCAATGTCCCCGGTCTCCTCGGTGGCCTATGTCCCTTCTCTAAAACCCTATCAACGGCGGCAACTTCACCATGCTGCAACTTTGATCTTCATCATGCGTTAATATGTAATTCTATTCCATATTTTCTCTCTGCAATTTGATTTTATGGTAATGCAAATTGAAGTTAGGGTTTTTTGTTGATTTTATTGAGAGTAGGGTTTTCTGTCAGTAGGGTTATTTATGGATTTTATTGAGAGTAGGGTTTCTTGTGTGTGACAAATAAGGATTTTATTGACAGTAGAGTTTTTTGTAGATTTTATTGAAAGTACGGTCTTTTTGTGTTTGGCAACTGTGTCGTGTCCTATTTGAGAATGAGTAGGGTTTTTTGTGGGTCAATTTTGGCATACTCAATTGTGTTGTGTCCTTGTTTGCCATGACAAAAGGTTGAACGAACTTTTGTATTCAAACGTGTAAAAAGAGTAAAATCGATTCCTAAACAGGAGATCTAAGTATAAGAATTTCTGGAGAAGTGTGGTGATGGAGATCGAGCACTGTAAAGGCTCCTTTACTCTGTTGACGATCTGACGACGAGTTGAACTTGCTCTGGCTTTCTGGGGCTTGTGAATGGAACTATGGGTTGCCAATCAGGAAATTGCCAACCTTGCCAAAGATTTTTTGATCGAAGGAAAACTCTATCTTTTTGTTGGCGAGCACATATGCAATGTGCATACGATTTGCTGGATGCGCAGGAGCACTGCGCGTTGAGATAGGAGAGAATCTGCTATCATTGCACGATGAGGGCTGCTGCTGAGCTGACACGTGGCGGACGTTAAGATTCCCTTCCATAAAGATCTCAAGTGGTTATTAGCATAACTGAATAAATGACACATGGCGTGCATCTATTGCTCAAGACTTTTTATTTAGATGAAGCCGACTGGGTTTTGCTCCTATCCAAAGAGTCAGGTTTTATCTCTATCTTTGGGATAGCGGTTTAGGTAAACCTATTGGATATTGTCCTCATCAATAGAACAAAAATTTGTTCTTATCTTCAGAGTGGTAGTTTAAACAAAATCAAATGGATATTGTCCCTATCAACAGAACTAAACTTCGATCTTATATTTGGAGTGGTGGTTTAAACAAACAGGTTGGGTAATATCTTGAAAATGTATAGATGCCCGACTAGCCACGTGGGACAATGCCACCTCATTGGACTGCATATCTATGCGAGCTGTACTTCTGGTGAGGCTTCGCTATCACTACGCCTTCGGGTAATGAGAGACTGTGTTTCGATGATAACCGATTCACTACGCTTTTGGACGACGAGGAGACTGTGTTTCGAAGATGACGGAGTCTCCTGAAGGAGCCTATTGAATAGGCTGTACTTCTGGGTTGACGAGAAGACTATTTCAAAGATGATGGAGTCACTACTCTTTTGGACGACGAAGAGACTGTGTTTCAAAGACGACGAAGTCTTCTGATTGAGCCTATTAAATGGGCTACGTTTCTGGGTTGACGCGAGGGAGCTGCGCTTCTGGTTTGAACCGAAGTAGCTTTGCTTCTGAGTTGAAGGAAATAGCTGCACTTATGAGTCAAAGGAGCTAGTTTTTGATGAAGTCATTGTCTGTAGGAGGAATTAATGGATGAGTCGACATTCTCTCCTTTAATTATCATCGTCTTTTCGGGAATTTAAATAGTTCGTGGCCTAGGGTTCAGTCAAATGAACCTATTAAATGAGATTCATTGTGCTGAGTCCTAGGTTCACCCCATTAATTCTGTGTTCTTTGACCGATTGACACGTAGCCTTTGGGGTTGGACCACATTCAGCATATAAAGGGAAGCTTTTTTTGAGGAGCCATGTCCACTGTCTCTTAGAATTCCTATCGTTATGCTTGATCCTGACTTAGCTATGAATGGCCGTTGGCCTTGCACAAGTCGGCGGTTGGTTGTGGATATCTTCGTTCAACAAAGTTATGTTCCTATAGCAGACCATCTACTGGGTTTCAAGATGCACTTGAGTGTTTGGCATAAGGAGTTTGAACGTGAACAGCATCTTGGAAGTCTTCGAGGTCCAAGCTACTGGATTTAGATTTTTGCCAACTTGAAGTGCCACAGGTTGTGCTCTGCCCTACTCAAGAGCCGCACTAGTGTGGCGAGCAGGAGCTGTGTTCTTGCTCGGGCCAATAACTGCTTTATTAGCCATATTGGAGTTCCTCCGTACATGGCTAGGAAGTGGCTTGCTCTAACGAGGAAGTTATTCGTTCTGACATTGCTGTACGTTTGGGGGGGGGCTGTGCACTTTCTAAAGACTGCGTACTTGTAGACTTTTATGTATTTTAGTCTTTATATGTAATCATGAAGAATCTATAATAGATCTTTGTAGATATGATTTTAATAAAGAACTTTTTTTTATACACCATCTTTGTACGCCTGTTGTGACTTTGTTACTGTCTGTGCTTTTGAGCAACTGCGCTTTCGTGAAGTCATATGCAACGACTGTTGTCACTTGCGCTTATGTGCTTACTGCATTTTATTTTTCATGCTTCTACAAGACCCCCTTCAAAGTGTTTCGAACATGAATCAAGCTCGGAATACTTTGAACAGAAGCATGACACGTGTCCCTTGCAAACAAATGCACAGCACACTTGCTTACAGGCTGTCGTCATGCTTGGCCTTCAGCATTAAATGCCTTGAGCCATCGTTTTATTAAAAGTTGATAACAACTCCTCATTTTTAGGAAACGTTCATCATGATCTCAACTTTAATTCCCACGTCGTTCAAAGAGTCGTTTCGAATACAAATAGTTTTGTCTTCATCTGCTTACGTGGCTGCACACTATAAGTAGGGGGTTGCTCGGAGAGGGAAAAACTCTTCCTTTTTTCTTTCAATAGATGCTTTTTGTCATAGCTTTCTTCTTCCTTCAAACTCTAACTTTCCCGCCACGGCTCCCAAGAAATCAAGAATTTTGAAAGTCCCCAGAGGGGGTGCATCGACTACGAGATGGGCAATGACAAGACCTAGACCGATCGAGGGAGCTTCTACGAGCCCAAGACAGACTAGGGCATCTATGGCAAATACGAGGCAGGCTAAAGGGAAAAAACCTATCTCAGAGGCTACTGATGACGAAGCCTCTCCGGCCGTCAACGTCGTAGTGCACGCCGATGCGCGGCCGCCTATCGTGAGTAGGTGTTCTATGCCTCGCTGATGCAGTGAGCATTTTACTCTTTGGAGTAGCGTCTCGTAGATGTGCTGAAGCTTTTCTTGCTGAGGTGCATGGACCCCATTCCTCGGAGTGGCATTCCGAATATGTGCTAAAGCTTTATCAACCGATGCCTAATGTGCTGAGGTTTCTGTAAACACGCAGTCAGTTTCTACGTGCTGTTCATATTATAAAATACATGCATGGATACTTGTTGGCTGACATACGGTGCAACTTTGATAGTTCCTGAGCGGATGCTCATACAATGACTGCGCGGATGCTTTCTTACTATGGTGCAGTGCCTTCGTATTTTTGCAGAAGATACTTTACGTTTTTCTGACACACTTTGTTTATGCGCAGTTCCTGTGTCCATGTCTCTCTTCGGGGATAACTTTCTTGACTCGACGGTCTGTGCCTTAGGCGTAAACGTCGACGAGGTGCTCATTATACCTGCTAAGCAGCTAATTGCCCAAGGTCAACTGAAAGGGCGGTTGGCAATCATACGGGATCAATAGCCTGTATATTTCCGTCGTATGATAGATCGAGGCAAGGTGTCTCTCCCTTCTGATGCCGTCAAGATGTTGAAACCTTTGTTTTTATTTGGCGATCAGCTGGTTCTAGAAGAGACCGAGCTCCTGGAGATAAAAAAAAATTGGTACTTCGAGAATGACGGTCTCCCTTTGTACATTTCGTTGGTCAACCGGCACCTCCCGCTCTCGGTTTTCTCTTGCTTTTCAAAGAAGTGTCTTATGAAATGGGATCTGACCCCAAAGCAAGGGGGTTTAATGACTGGCCATATCCAGGTGGACGGGTACTCTACTAGGAGGGATACTTTCAAGAGTGCACACGATGGTCCATCGTATACGCTACGTGTGTTACTCCCCGGTCATCTGCTCAGCGACTTACCACGGAGGTACATCCATTCCAAGCCTCTCTCTTTGCCAATAGGCTTCTGGCCACGGGATGTACATACCCGAAGAAGGTCTTCCGGGTCGAAGGTTGGATTCATCCTAGACCAGAATGGCGCAAACACACCAAATAGGTATTGGGTAGGTTCAAGGAGGATTTACAAGGTACGGGCTTGCGTCGTGCCATCAGGGTTACCGAGCATGGTATAGAGATCAATCAGTCTTTGTTTATAGTCTTATTGGAACTCTACAACCAAAATACCAGGACTTTCTTCGCTTCGCGTGGAGAGACGGGGTTTGCCCTTCATGAGATGCACGCCATCTCGAAGTTGTCGTGGGGTGACGAGCTATATGAAGAATACACCCCTTGCAAAGAAGAGGTTTTAGTGTTAGATAACAAATATCCCGAAATGATGGCTGTATATAAAGAACTACTTTGCCACCATCAAGTATGCATGCGCCAGGGCAGGATGAAGGCTTAGCCACATATCAAAGCTTGGGTGGATTATATCTTCACAAAGCATCCGCCGAGGTCGGGGATGGTTCATTTCACCATGCGCAGGTCATATAATGCTGATGAGGTAGAAGATATGATGGCTGATACAGGGGTATCTGCTCCCTCAATAGATGCCGAGGGCAAGCCCACCTCTACTGTTCAAAACTATTTTTGTCAGAATCTGACTGCTTTAAGTCTGAAAGTGGTGCTGGCTGCTTTTCTGATGATATGGCTGCGGAAGGCCATAGTTCCAGCAGGCTCAGGATCCGTAGGACAGATCAGTCGGAAACTTATTTTGCCAGTTATGATGCTAGCCTTTAAACATTCCTTGGCTCTGCTCCCAGCTTTGGTGTGTGACATCTTGCGAGGCATGCAGGAGATCTCGAAGAGGATAATAGAGTACGGTAGGGGAGACGATGAATCCTCGGGTTGAACTCCCTTATCATTACTTGATGGGTTGGTTCGTATTACATCGCCCCAATTTTATAGTCCCTAGCACTCTCGATGATTAAGAGGAAGGGGATGCAATGTTGTGTAACTATCATCGAGCGAAATGGTTCCATCAGGGTGTCCCCGTCTATAGATGGATATTGAGCCATTTAGACATCTATGATTTCAACAGGGTTTCACCTATATACAAAGGTTACCTTACAGATGATGGGTTAGTGGATAGTGATTTAACTCTCGGTGCTTTCCACTGGTTGCAGTCCATCCGTCCTTTCCATCTGGTGTATCAAAACCAGAACCAGGTGTACTTGGAGCCTTATTTGTGGAGTCGATTCGTGCATCAGTTCGGCTATAACCAGACTATAATGGGCAACCCGAGCTCCTATATCGATCACGAAGGAAGTCTACTGGATGGTGCTCGGGCATGGTGTTATTATAATGCTGGATGAACTGGAGTGAAGTTTACGATCCCTTCGATGCATGAAGAGACTCGCATCTTATATTCTGCCATAAAGTTTTACTGTATTGCGAACAACTTTTTAGCGGACTACGATCAAGAGCGAAGCTTGCTCGAGGGGACGAAGTTCGAGACACCTCGATTGGCCTTAGAGCATATTCAAGGGCTTGCATCATCGGGAAGTAGATCGATAGACGGCTCCAGTTCATCACTGGAAGGAAGAGAGGAGGAAGCACCCCTGAGTAACCTGTTGAAGCGTCAAGTTCCTTCAGGGGTGGGTGCTCCTCCTGTCAAGAGAACCATAAAGGCTGTGTCTTTGCGGTGTGGACCCTCTCGACAGTCTTTGTCGGAACAGAGCACTCTTCCTGTGGAACCTCCTTGACAGGTATACCTTAGTATTTTCTCTTAGGGCTTTAATTTTATACTTTCCGCTTATCACTGCTTTTTTTGTGTAGGCGAGGTCCACATGGTCGGAGATACTCAGGGAACTTTCCGAGTGTCACGACCCGCACCCAGTGTAGGGGCACGAGAAGTGGTTACGTCCAGCCTACGCCGTAGTGTCAGCAGTAGAACGCTGTCCTAGGTCATATACATCTAACAGTTATAAGGTACCTGTATATTATATACACTCCGAATGGAGGTGACATAATAAAGTACAACTCAATCACAACTAAGGAAGAAAGTACGATAATATAGAATAGATGAATTCACAGAATCCACAGATGATAATACAAGATAAGAGAGATAGCTAAAAGTCTAAGATAAACAAATCCACAAATCCAGAATACAAATCTCCAAATAAGTACAAGTGCATCCAATAGACAGAATGATAATAAGATACTAGTCTAGCTAACTAGCCTAGTCTACTGGGGTAATATCCTCTGCAAGTGCTGGGTCCTCCTGAGAGTCCAGCTCACATGTGTCATCTAGGCCTGCTCTGTAATAAGTGGGACACAGCTCCTCAAGGTCATCTGTAATATTTCAACAGGTCCAGTCAGGACGGGAGCGAGCATAGTACATCTCACACAGTTCATATCATGACAGGAATATAATACAGGCAATAGAGTAAGATACATAAAATGCTAAGAATATACATGAAGTAAAAGAGAAGACTGTAAAAATATATCTACTATAAGTAAAGAGCTACAGTGAACTAGTGATTTAGAGTACAAGATAGACATGTGAACGGCTTGATAATAAACATGAGAGGTTGTACATGGCTACACTACTTTGGAAATTGTCCACATGACAATTTATACTCCCGCGTACCCCAATCAATATACAAGGATCCGTTCAAGTTATGTTATTGTACATGATTTCACATGGGAGCCCATAAATGGGTGCACATGAATATAAACATGGGGGCTCTATGAACATGAGAGTACATAAATCACGAGAGTACACATGAATGGTGAAAGCACATGAATACATGATGAAAGTGAAATACACATGACATGATGTATCCGATGCTCCCGAGGGAGATAACATCGTATGAAAAGATCCATATAGTACTAATCTGTGTTTCTATCGTGTCAGCATCAAGTAAAATAATCTAGAGCAAAAATATAGTTCTAGCAAGTATGAAACGGTCAGAGAATGTACTCGCCTGATATCCTGAGTGTCTGACTAAAATACTGCCTGAGGAGTGGTGTCTGGCTCCTATTCAGAACAGTACAAGTCACAATATATCCAAATTCATAAAATAAACTGCTACGATGCATTCTATATGATGTTTAGGTCAATCTAGGCTAAAGTCAACCTTTGGTCAACTCTAGTCAAACTACTCTAGTCAAACTAGGTCAACTAGGTCAAACCTAACCCAACAAGTCTTACTAGGCCTAACCAAGACTATCCTAGCAAGCACACAACATTCACAAGTCACACAAGTCTAACGTAACCCAATACTCATGTGTGTATATTCCATATACACAAGACTGCACATTAGGATACCCATAGGCTACACTACATAGGCCATATGCCATATACATTGGTATAGGCAACACACATATCAATTTCCATATATCTATATACTTTCTAATTATATAGACAAAATGCAAATATCCATAATACATCACATTTATCACACAAAGTTATTTAAAAAAAATAAAAAAAAATAATATATATATATATATATATATATAAAATATATATATATATAATATATATATATATATATATATATATAGAGAGAGAGAGAGAGAGGGATAGGGGGAATAATGCATATGTATGTGTGTCTTGTGTGTAGACGTGGGTGAGTGAGTGACAATGTATGTGTGTGGATGAGTGTCAATGTACATATATGTTACCAGATTTCAACAGTGAAGTGTGTGTGTGTATGAATGTGTGTTCAATCACAGGTTCCAGATTTGAATGTGTTGACATGGGTATTCAATCATAGGTTTGTGTATATAGGAGAAGATAGTGATCCTCAAATTAGTGTTTCAATCTTAGTTTAGAGAGTGTGTAGATAGGCATTCAAATCAGTGTGTGTGTGTGTGTGTCTAGATAGTTTCCTCTGTGTATGTGCCATATTGAAGTAGACCAACCAAATCAATGTAAACATTCAATGTGCAATGATCATTTTGTTTTCAGGATGACAGTGTGTGTATGAGGGACATTCCCAGTTTGTGACAGTGTGAATATATGGACATTATGTTCTCAGGAAACAGGAAAACAGTTTACAAATTCCTAGATTTCAAGAAACAAAGCAATGTGTAATTGTGTGTGTAATGAATCATTCTCAGATTTTCAATAGTGAACACAAATCTGTGTGTGTGTGTGTACTCCTATGAACCAATGTGGTTCTCAGATTTCAACAGTTCAAAAGTGTGTATCAGTGTACCTGTGTGTGTGTAAATACATAGGGATCAATGTGTTCAATTCTCAGATTAACAGTGTGAACAATCAAAGTGAAATGAACATTTGTTCTCAGGTTTTTGCATAAACCACAGTTTTATTTTTTTCCAGGAACAATGTATAGGTTTAACAGTATATCAATCCAATGAATCTCAAGTCCAATATGGAAATTCGAAACTGAAATTCCTATTCCATCATAAACCTAGCATGTAGGTTAATCCTCTAATATGTAAACAACCTAATTTTAAATCACACAAACAGTTGAACACATATTGAAATGCCAGGAAATGAATGACAGTTTACATGTATCAGAGAAATAGGAATTTCCCAATTCGAATTAGAAATTAACAGCTAATAGATAATTATAGGTTGGTAACGAATGACACATATGTGATTGTGTTGTAGGGTATCCCAGTGTCCAAGAACTGGACACAAATCGTGTCCAATCACACCACATACACATACACTAAACTGTGCACTGACACGTCGTGTACGCGTGCACTCGTATCTAGGACACGACACGCGACACAAGAAATGACGTGGGCGTGCACCTAGGTTTGCCACCTCTAGGGCTAGGGGTTGACCACCCTGAGTCGTGTCTAAAATGTGTCTATGTGTGACACGATGACTGTGTCAGTCGCCCTTGGCCGACTGTGCATCGACAGCACGAATCCGTGTGGCTCGAAAATCTCACAAACCTCTCAATAATATCCAATGAAATTTTATAGGCTTAGTGTCAGTCATCTCGTGTACGTACACACCAATTTTGGTGTCACCACGTGCCGTGTCCGTAGAGAAAACAAACACGGGTAGCAGGACACCCGCCGAGCCCCCCGTGCTGCGTGTCCAGTACATTTTAGGACACAAAAGTGACACAAAACCTGACTCAGTCTTCACAAACATTAAAGTACATACCTAGATCTAGAGATTCATGCAATTAGTTTTACAAAACACGAAAATTGAATCCTAAGTGACATTCTATCAAACACCTACACATACACTATGACACGTGTCCGATACAGACACCAATTGGACACAATTTCTACCCAAATTCTAGGGACAGCTAGGGGACAACTAGATCTAGCCTAATATGCAAAGAAATCATAATATTAGCACAATTTGAGAAGTTTTACCTATAGGTGCCAATAGCAAGAAAAAATCCCAAAATGAAGTGTTCCTCCTTGCTAGCTCGGATCCCCAAATTGCTCAAAATCTGGGATTACTCTCCATAAACAGGAAATAGAAGAGTATTAGGCTCTATTGCAAGAAACTAGAGTTAAAAAGGATTTATAATGAAGAATCTATGGATTCGGAAAAATGGTCATACCTTTCCTTTCTTTGTGTTCATTCAATACAAAAGAGACAAGAACTAATAAGGAGATTATTTATAGGGAAGGGAATGAACTAAGGGCCGCCTATAGCATATAGAAATTAGGGTTAGGGTTTAGACTATGGGCTATGGTCCTAGTTGCACTAGTCATGAATCAATTTACAAGTCATAAGTCATTGAACCTATCCCTATTTCTTCTATTGAATCTTAATTTCTAAATGACTAACTTAGATTGACTTAAGTTAGACTAGGGTCACACCATGCTAACCAAGTCACCATAGCTAGGGTCAACACCTAGGTTAGTCTCCAAAGTCTCAAATAGTCAAAGTCAAAAATCACAATCACCAATTCAATAAATTAAAATAAATTCAAAAAATTTACAAATGACCAAAATACCCTCAATCTAAAATGTGGTAGTGACACCGAGGAACCTACCAGAGAGGTGTTTTGAGTCAAAAGGACCTAGGGGGAGACTGTATCTAGCGAAACTACAGATTCAGAGGATGTCGCTCCTCCTTCTCCTTTTGAGTATAGGACTCAGGGCTGTGCGAAGCCATTGGCTTCGCCTCAGCGGGCAACTTTCATGGGGCCTACCATGGATGAGCCTGTGGAAATACCCGGGGTCGATCTGGCGTTAGCCGAGGGTGGCATTCCAGAGTCTGTATCCGTGACAGGCCAGGTGGTCGTGGATACTGAAGGTATTACCCATGATCCTTCAACCGTACCTCCTTCCTGTATCGAAGAAAGGGTTAAGGATAATCCCGACGGGCCGAGAGAAGAGGAAGATCATTCGGTCGAGGAGCTGCCCTTGGTGAACCTCAGGGATTCGTCTCATCGGCTGGTCAAAGATTCCTTTGAAGGGTTGACAGCGAAGGCTGTCGAAGCATTGGCCTGCTGAGTTATTGAGGAGTTAGCTGATATGGTCCACAAATAAACAATCGAGTAGACCAATACAAAATAAGTTGATACGGCCAATGTTAATCCAATGATTAAGATTCCAGCCGAGGTGGCTACTGAGATGGTGGTCGATGGAGCTGCTGATGAGCCTGCCGATGAAACTATTAGAAGCCCGATTAATTAGACCGTAGCAGAACTGGTTGAGAAGATCGTTGACGAGCTGGCTGCTGAAGCACCCTATAATGCAGTCACCATAGAACTACTCGAAGTGGCTGCCAACGAGCTGGTTGTTACGGACTTGGTCGAGAAGACCGTAGAGGAGTCGGCTGCAGCGACCGTCGTGAAGTCGATCGCTGATATTATTCAAGTGCCAGTTCACACAGCTTCAGTTGTAGAAATAGTTGAAAAATCGGTGAGGAAGCCTGTTGAAGAGCCGATAATGCATCAGACATTGTTGGATCACACCATCTCTGTACCACCGATGGCCTCCGTTCCAGTCATGGCACCACCTTGTAGGACCATTGAGCACCTCCAGAGGGGGGTGAATAGAGTGTGTGCGTGTGCAGCAGAAAATAATCACCACTAAAAATTAACAAATTATAAGTTAGGACAGGAATAATAGACAGCAAATTAAACAGTAGTAAGAGATAGAAGATCAAACTCAGTGAACACCGTAATATATACTGGTTTCCCTCTGAGAGGACTAATTCAGTTGTGAGTACTCTTGCCCGCTGTTAATCTACTATTTACAAGCAAAATGAGAGCTTGTCGTCTCCTTACAAAACCGTGCTTGGAGACAAGTGCACGACTGACTTGACAACACCATGCTTGGTGACGAGCGCATGACCAACTCCGAAAAGTGAGAAGTTTTCTGACTTGTAACCTCTTTACAACTCTGTAAACGAAAGACTCTAAATCGAACATAATGTTTACTGGCTTTGGCTTAGAGTAGTATAGGTGAAATGTGAAAGCTTTAGATCACTGGATAGACACTTAGAAATAGATAGAGAGAAGAGTGAAATGAGTGATTAGATTGTAAAAATTCTTCTTGATTTATAGTATTTTACCTGACAGAACTCGGGCAGAATTCAGGCTGAGTTCGGCTGCTAAGATGTCGCAAACGAACGATGGATACAGATTTGGAGGCAACAGATATTCAAAAATTTCTCAGACCGTACTCGGCCAGAGTTTTATCTAAATTCTGTCTAAGCAGAGTAGGATTTTTGGGGTCCAAATTGTATATGATTTTTGGGCTATTTGGATATGTAGTTTTGAGATAAGTTGGTAGGCTTTTTGGATAGGCGGACTAGAAATAACCTAAGCCAATAATATCCCGATCGATCTTACATTTATATTTCTTAGACTCAATAAAAGTAAAATACAAAAGAAGTATAAAAAGACTCGATCTGGATTTCGATACAATTGCTTTTGGATGATGACTTGAATGCTCTTTGTAGACGTAGGATGTAGACGTAGTACATTCTTTGATATTGATTTCAGCAACCTGTAACTTTAGTAGAAATCGTATATTTCGTGTATCGACTTAAGTCGTCGTTGATTATCAAAATCAGGTGTGACCATTTAGGCAATGGGCCAATAATCTCCCCCATTTTGATAATTGACAAACTTGAGTCTATGCCAAAATATAAAAATTTAACTTTGAAATAAAATACCTGACTTGTTCATTGATTAAAAAAAATTGTTAAAATTTTGGTTATTGCTCTTCTTCTCCTTTGTCATGTACGTAAAATGATTAGCTCCCCCGTAATGTATGAAGCCAATAATTTAACACAGACAAGGAAAGAAAAAGAGTAATATCCACAATACACAAGTAACAACATAGTAGAACTAGCAGTAGCAGTGGAAGAAACTCACATAAATGAATAAAACTAAAAGGAAGTACAATATAATACATAAAAGTCATAACTGAAAGAGTGTATGACTGCTGAAAACTACTAATAAAAGTCCAACTGTGAAGGTTTAAACTACTACAAAGTGCAACTATATAGATCATCACTCGTAAATAAATTTTAAAAACTCTAAACTGAAAGCTCGTATCACATCTGAGCATCATCATCATCGGCTGGAGCATATGGCTGAGGATCAAAGCAAGCAGTAGTCAGATCAAAGTATCCGTAGGTAGTCGAATCATCAAACCTCGGTCCATCGAAGCCAGGATGATGGATCATCGAAACAGGAGTAATAGGGTGATGCGCCAGACTCCAGTATTGTTAATACCACATTTCTAGTTTGAGGGTATTTTTGTCATTTTTAAGGTTATTTGAATTTATTATAATTTATTTGAATTTATGAAAATTTTTAGGATTTATTTTGGAATTATTTGAATAATGGTTGTCTAGGTTGACTTTGACTAGCATTAACTTTGGTAGACTAACCTAGAAGCTAACCCTAGTTGTGTTTGGACTTGGTTAGGTCATGTAACCCTAGTTAGACTAGAGTTAACCTATGGTTAGTCATTAGACCCAAGTTAACCATAGAATAGATAAGTCATAAGTCATGACTCATGGTTTTGGGATCAATAGAAAATCACATAGCCTTAACTTATGAAACAAAGCCCAAAGCCCATTAGCTATTGCCAAACCCTAAACCTAACTTAGTTGGCCGGCCACACTAGCCTAGGGATTCCCACCCTATAAATAGTCTCTTCCATTAGGTTAGCCTCTTTTAGGAAAGATCAAGTTTTAAAGAAGAGGTATTTTTCTAACTTCATTAATTCATAGAAAATCCATTTTAATTCCTTTTTCCCTCAAACAAATTGCAATAGGTTCCAATTTAGGTATTCTTGCTGTGTGTGTGATTTATTCTCAGTTTGTGGACAATTTGGAGCTATTTGCTAGCAAGGAGAACCCCCTATTGAAGCTTTCCTTGTGTTTTGACACCAATAGGTAAAACCACCTAAACACTATTAAATTCTAGTTTTCTTTGCATATTTGGAAAGCCATAGGTCTACCCTAACTGTAGGTATAGCTAAACCTAGGTTTCGTGTCCGATTCGTGTCCTAAATGGACACGTATCAGTCCCTACATGTATGTGTTTGATGAAATGCCCCAAAGGGCATTTCGATTTGGTTTTCGAATTATTTTTGAATAGGAATCTAGATCTAGATCTTGTTTATGGGATTCCACTTGACTGAGTTGATTTCTGGTCGATTTGTGTCATGTTTTGCTCCTGGACACGGTCGTACACGTAGGGTTTCCGTGTCCTACTACTCGGGATGAATTTCTCCACGGACACGGCGACTCGACACGAACCACTTGACACGTGGCTAGGGGCATTGACTGACACCACATGTGTTAAGTCTCATGTGTCCTCGTGTTGTGTCGAGCAAGCACGAGCTTGTGCACTGATTTTGCACTGCACGCGTACAGTAGTTTTCGGCCACTGATACGGCTTGATAAGTCTGGACACGACACTTGTGGACACGATTCAGGGTATTGGACACGTAGCTGGACCCTAGGCGTACCCCCATGCACGAGCACGAGATTTGGTTTGGCCTTTGTCGAGTGCACGACACGCGTGCACACACGCACGAGACTGCACTGCTGTGTAGTGTCCAGTTTGTGCTCGATTTGAGTTTTATTCGTTTTGGACACATTGTGTCATTGTGGAGGGACACGAACAGCATGTTGGACACGAGCACATTATTGTCTATTATTACCAACCGTTTATTTTATATTTTAACATGTTTTTATACATCAATTTCTCATTTACCTTATTTTCTTGAAAATAGTGTTCTTCACTGTATATTCCAGATTTCAAATTCGAATTTGAGCATCAAAATTTACCTATTTAGTACTGTTATTAGCATGATTTAAAACCCTAATATAGTTCTCCTACATGTATTCTAGCTATGGGTCGAATTTGGGTTGATTTGATGGTCATTTGATTCGAAAATGGGGATTTGAAGTTTGGACTGAAAACTGAGAAAAAATGAATTAGTTTCCTTTCTTTCCCTTCCCTGTTACTGTTTACCCTTAGTTCACTCTCACACACACAGCATTCACACACAATTCTAATTCCAATTTTCCCTCACACACATTAGTTCCTCTCACATTCCTTCACTCACTTGTATTCACACACACTTGTACCCTCACTTGTCATGTACACTGTGACACCTATACACCATGTACCACCCATTGACTCTCACCTAGCCTAGTTTCACACACCCTTCATTGTTCTCAAAATAGTTGACACACACACTCACTTGTTACACACTCTCACTCATATATTTCATGCACACACACATAGCCCTCTTTATATCTATATATATATACTAATGCCATGTTATATATAGCTAAGGTATAGTGGTGCATGCCTATATATATATATATATATATATATATATATAAAATATATATATATATATATATATATATATATATATATAGTTAGCTTCTTTTATGTATTGTTCTTGAATGCCTAGTATAGATAACTTGAATATTGGTCAAGTGTGACTTATGAATATGTGTGTTAGCTTGATTTAGGCTTGGATAGCCTTGAAGTGGTGTGTACTAGCTAGTATAGGCTTGTGTGACCTAGTATAGACTAATGTAGACAAGTTAGACCAATATAGACTTGTTAGGACTTAGAATGATTGTTAAACCTAGTTTAACATAACCTAAACTTGTTTAGACCTAGAATAACTTGGTTGACCTAATTTAGACTTATTAGACCTAGTTTGACCATAGTTGACCTAGTTTGACTTCTAGGGTTGACCAGAGTTGACCAAGAGTTGACTTTGGCCTAGATTGACCTAATTTCATTTAGAATGCATTGAATTGCATCTTGTTATCATTTTAGACTCGTTGTGACTTGTGCTGTTCTGATTAGGAGCCAGACACCTCTTCTCGGATAGTACATTTCATTTGGATACTCAGATACCAGGCGAGTACATTCTCTGATCATTTCATATCCTGTTTAGAATTATTTTCCTGCTTTAAATTACTTTACTTGATACTGTCACATTGGTCACACGGATTAGTACTATATAGATCCCTTCTTGAGATGTTATCCCCTCAGGGAGCATCGGATACTTCATGTTCTATGCGTTTCACTGACATGGTGTATCACTATGCTTCATGGTTCATTGAATCACTTATGACATGTACTCTCATGATCACAGAGTCTTCCTTGAATCCCCCATTTATTGGGCTTTCCTAGAATCCCCATTTCTGGGACTATCATGTACCACCCTTCGGGGGCCGTTACATGAATCATAACATAACCTGGCAGGATCTTTGTGTATTGATTGGGGTACGAGAGAGTAGAAGTGGACATGTGAATAATATCCAAGTAGTGTAGCATCAGAATCATTCCATAGTGTAGCATCAGAATCATCCTATGCCATTTATATGTCTATATTATACTCTGACTCACTAGCCACTGTTAGTTCTCTATTTATAGTGGATATTTCTATTAAAGTGCTCTATCTGTTTACATACTGTATTTCTTTCAGTTCCTGTATCTTACTTTACTATATGATTATATTTTCTAACCTGCTATGTTCTGTTGAGATGTATTGTGCTTGCTCCTGTCCTGACTGGACCTGTTGAAAATATTACAGAGGACGAGGAGGAGGCCTGTGTAGATACCTTCTACGGGGCAGCCCTAGACGACACTTGTGAGCTGGACCCTCAGGAGGACCCAGCTCTAGCTGATGACATTAACCTACTACCTAGACTAGCTTAGTTAGGCTTTATCTTACTCATGTTGTCTTGAGACCAGTTTAGTTAGACTTTATTTCTGTCTTTGAGATCTGGGTTGTATATATTCTTTCATATTCAGTAGTTGAGACATGTATTTCTGGATGTTGCTGAGATGTTATCTTAGACTTTCTGATCATCAGTATTTCTTTGAGTTCTATATCATATCGTGCTTCTTCTTCCTTAGATGTGATTGAGTTTACTTTCTGCTATGTCACCCACATTCGGGGAGTATAAACTGCTTAGAATTATATTGTTAGATGTTGTGACCTAGGACAGCGTTCTACCGCCGACACTGCGGCGTAGGCTGGACGTACCCACCTCTCGTGTCCTTACTCTAGGGTACGGGTCGTGACACGTATAGATCAGTAATATTGTTCATCAATACCTGGGCCTGTGAGGTATGACGAAACTCAGCATCGACATAACTTTGATGACGTTGTCCATAGAGAGTGACAAAATCATTAAAGCGCTCATGAAACTGCAGATCAAATCCTGGAGCTGGAGCAGGAGAAGGAGTAGCAGGAGCAAGAGCATGTGGGTCTGCCTAAGCCGCAGCAGGAGTAGCACCGAAAGAAAATGGTGGTAGAGGATATTTCCTTGATCTAGTCAGCTCAGAAGATGATAAGAAAATATGACACTGTTTGCCATTGATTGTCAGATAACATAATAGTTTTATAGGAGAACTGAACTTTAACTCACAATTACAAACACTACTAAAATAAGACAAATTAGCGACGTCCAGATACGTCGCTAATTAAGGAAAATATGTCACTAAACGTAATTAGCGACGACTTTAGCGACGAAAGATGAAGGTCGCAAAAAAGCTAGTCGCAGATGACAAATTCGTCGCCCTCCATCGCTATTTGCGACGTCACCCTAATATCGCTGGGTCGTCACAAAATTAGCGACGGAGGGCGACGAATTTGAACGCCGCCAAATTAGCAATATAGTGCGACTACGTAGCGACGTTATTTCTTTTTATGTGATGACATGGCATGTCTGCCACGTAAGCAGGGTAGCGACGTACATCGACCGAATTAGCGACGTCAACTCTCAGCCATGTCAGCTACTGAGCGATGGATTGCGACGGATAGCGACGTCATGATGCTAATTAGTAACGTCTAGATACGTCGCTATACGTCGCAGAACGTCGCTATACGTCACAGATATTATGAATTTTTTTAAAAAAATATGTTCGGTATTTTTGTTATGCTTTATGTCTGTGTTTACACAGACACACATCATCACAAAAATACCAAACATATTTTTTAAAAAATTGGGCAGCACCTCTTTTGTATATCAAATCATCGCTTATAACCCAGCGTAGGTATATTTGTCATCCCCGTCCCAAATATCACAAATATACATGTCCAAGTAAATATCATACATGTACTCAATAAAATACCAACAAAGTAAATGTCACAAACATACATGTCCAACAAACATACATGTCCACAATGGAGGGCAAATAAGAATAAAAATCAGTGTACAGAACGGTCAATGGGCCCATAAGGCCAATACATACAAAGATGATAAAAAATCTGCTGGATCACTGAGGACCCCTGCCGCGTATCTAAGATAGCATGTACTCATACTGCTCCTATGTGAGCTCCACCGTAGGGGCAGTAGTAGGCAGTACAATGTCTGGAGTCGGCACCGTCGATGGACCGGGAGGACGTATCTGCTCCAGCTATCGCAGTCGCTCACCATACGCAGCAAGGGTACTCACCATCCTCTGAGTACTCTCCTCAATCGAAGTTTGTACCTGAGTGAGTAAGGCAGACATGTTCTTCTCCAATCCCTCCAGCTCGACCTGTCTACGCTCTGTGCACTGCGTAGACTCGGTGAGCGTGTGCAAGCTGGTAGCTGTAGCCTGCTGCAGACTTATCAGCTTTTGTATACTGCGCTCGACCGCATCAAATCGTCCGGTGATCATCGAATCGTCGGATCGTCGCTCTGCGGTATAGTGTTCAGAAATCTGTTGCTGCAACTCGCGATGCAGCATATCAATCTGACGACCAATATCCTGAGCTCGTGATGACGCATGCAAAGCTGAAGACTGTGCACTGACAGAGGGGGCCCGAGATGACTCTGAAGCCAAATAGGCGCCGTAGGATCTCGTACAGTAGTACGTACCCTTCTGAAGAGCACCAACGGCGGTCATCCAGAGGTCGTCCTACGATAGAGCTGTTGGCGGTTAGGAGAAAGTACCATCCTCTCCCTCTGTTGGCGCACTAGTAGCAGCAGCCGCCTCCTCTTGTAGCCAAAAAAACTCGACCTAGAACAATGTTTGCTAACGTCTAAGTGTTTGCTAAAGTCTATAATGATATCTATTTTCCTGTTTTCTAAATTATAGTAAATTAATATAAAGAATAGAACGTACATATACCTGTGTTGCCCTCTCGTCAATGAACTCCCCAGCCCTCTGATGGG
Organism: Iris pallida; assembly: GCA_029216955.1. Taxonomy (NCBI): domain Eukaryota; kingdom Viridiplantae; phylum Streptophyta; class Magnoliopsida; order Asparagales; family Iridaceae; genus Iris; species Iris pallida. Next base: position 10,255,086 of record JANAVB010005796.1, read on the forward strand.
TGACCAGGACGACGGTCACCATGTTGGGGTCCTCACCCTTTTTTATCTGTTAGAATATATTATCTATTATTAGAATTAAACATTCTATCCAACTATATATAAAATGATGTCCGTCATAGGAAACGTACCAGACGACAAAAATGCTCCGTCATCAGAATGGAGCCACCATACTACTTACTGGCGCTCGACCCCACCACCTTGGCATTGTCAGACCGCTCCTGGTACCTGGCCTCGCCGAATCTAGCCTTCATCGCAGTCCACTGCTCTGGCGTGATCCAACCAAGGATCGACTTTTCGGAGCGATCACGAGACTTCTGGTCGTGGATCGTATCACGGATGAGCTTGCCTACGACGGCAGAAAATTAGGCCTCGATCTTCGCCGCCCGGTGTGGTAGATAGAAATAGGTCCTCTACAAGAAGTAAAATAGAAAAGTTTTGTAATATACACAAATGATTATTAAAATTTAAAAATAAATAAATTTTTTACCTTGAAGTAGGCCAACCAAAAGGCCTTCCTATCTACGGGGGCATCTAAGTAGTTAATCCAAGGCCCACCATAGTTCTGCCTCAGAAATAACCCCAGCTGTCTCTGTACTGCAGGAGGCCGATATCTATACAATAATAAATTTAATGAATATATATGAACATATAATTATTTGAGAAATATATATTAACTAATTAACTTACTTCATAGGCCCATCAGTCCAAATCTCCATACGTGTCTCGTCCGGAGGAGTGCATTAAGGATCGCTCTCACCTCTTGTCTGGGCAAGATCAGTCTGATCGCCGTCCTCCATATGCTCGGTGTCAGCTCTTCCCATGGAGCCGTCAGCAGGAGAAATGCTGGACACGGAAGGAATACTGGACGCGGGATCAGAAATGCTGGACGACGAGAGAGGAGTCGCCAACCTGCTGGAACTACCCTGTCCCGGTAATGGACCGGGAACAGAACGGTACACTGGCGTACTCAGAAATGAGGATGAGGGTACGAAATCTGCATCCCCAGCCCGAGGCAGACGGGACTGCCTAATATAATATCCTCCGCGTCGTACTCTTGGTCTAGTCATACCTGATAATAACATATGACAATAAAACAAATATACATATTTATATGATAGACATCACAGATTTTTAAAAAATATTATAGTCACAGATAAAAGTGTCACAGATTTATATGATAAAAGTGTCACTAAAGTGTCAAATATGATGATAAAATAAACGTACAGATTTAATCCTCTTCTGAAAATTCATCTACTTCGTTTAGCTCCTCTTCATCTTCTTCTTCTTCTTCTTCCTCCTCTACATCTTCACTTTTATCTGCATATTTTTTTTTATATAATTCTACTTCTTCTACACAATTAGATGTGTAATGAGGAACTTCCGTCGTATCCACTTCTATAATATTTGTTACAAGAGATAGTTCATCCTCTTGATAAGCTATATCGTCAACCTCAAAGGTATTTCTAGCTTTGATCTTGCATACTGCCCACCAGTCCGACCTTGTTGTTTCCCGTTTAGAATAACTTATGAAGTACACGACCTGAGCCTGACTTGATAGGACAAATGGTTCATAGGCTTGATATCGACGCCGATAGTTTATATCCACAAGACCGTGCTTGTCTACTTTCCAACCTTGACCTTCAATCGGATCGAACCAATCACACATGAATAACACAATCTTAGCAGGCTCTATTCTATAACTATATGTCAGCTCCACAATCTTCCGTAGGACGCCATAGAAATCGTTGCCCGCATCAACATCTTTGTAGTTCGAAGATCTGATACACAAACAGCTATTTTTGATGGAGTCGAGATCCACAAAGTTGTCTTTGATCGGGCAAGTTGTTGACTTGAACCTAAACCCATTAACACAGTAGCTTGGCCATATTTTTACAGCATAAATTGGTCCCTTGGCTAGCGTTCTAATAGACTCGTTCTCAAGTCTTGCGTATGGACGATCGACCTAAATACCACAAAAAAATAAATTAACCTCATTCTCAATCAAGTACATATACAGAAAGGTAATTAGAGAGTTCTCAAGTCTTAAATATGCACTCAACCATAATGGAAAATAATGTCTTATTTTTTGTTCTAGTTCTTCTTCTGTTATGTGTGGCCTACATGACCTCACATCATCATTAAATATGCTGAAAATAACATCGTTCAATTAATATAATAGTATAATAATCAACACTATTAAAATAATATAGACGTATTAATTACTTATCCCTCCAGCTTCTCTACTTCATCATCGTCGTAGTTGTGTAATACATACACCTGAGCAGCCCTTAGCTCATCATCGTTCAGATATCTCTTCTTTATTTTATCCGATGGCTTTTCTGGAGCATTGAATACCTTCAGTATTGTATCATTACATTCATGATCTTCGTCGTCATTTCTGGAAGCTCTCGTTCTATTAGTTGCAACCTGAGGCTTGAAGTACATCGAACAAAAGTTTGTAATCTCCTCGAGAACATAGGCTTCATAAATAGAACCCTCGACCTGTGCCTTATTTTTTACCGTTCTTTTTAGGTGATTCAAATGTCGCTCAAACAGGTACATCCATCGATATTTGACGGGTCCACCAACACGTACCTCATAGGATAGATGAATCGACAAATGCTCCATAGAGTCGAAGAATCCATGAGGAAACACCCTCTCTAGCTTGCACAGTGTTACCGCAATGACCTTCTCTTGCTTTTCTAGACGATCAACGAGCAATTTCTTAGAACAAAGATCCCTGAAGAATATGCTAAGCTCCGTCAATGGATCCCAAACTACCTGCGGTAAGAATTCCCGAAATGCAATCGAAAATATCCTCTCCATGAATACTTGACAATCGTGGCTCTTCAAACCCGTCAATTTATTTTCCTTCGGATCGACACATCTTCTCAGATTTGACACATATCCGTCTAGAAATTTTAGGCCCTGGATCCACCGACAAAGTCTCACTTTATCCTCCTTGTCCAGTAAGAAAATTGACTTCGGCAGGAACTGTTTTCCATTCTCCTCTATCAAATGCAATGCAGGGTGTTTGTATATTTCTTCTAAGTCCAACCTGGCCTTGGGATTGTCTTTCATTTTTCTCTTTACGTCCATCACAGTATTAATTATGTTATCAAACACATTCTTCTCAATATGCATGACATCAAGATTATGTCTGATCAGATTGGTACTCCAGTATGGCAGATCCCAGAATATGCTCCTCTTTGTCCAGTTATGATCTCTACCAAGTCCATCGCACTTGTACCCACTTGTAGGATCTTCGATAGCACTTGGAAAATCTCTAACCTCCACCCATATCATGGCTCTGCACCACCTTGGCGGTGGATCACCCTTCTCTACAATGCTGGCACGGAATGCATTCCTGTTCCTTCTGAACGGATGATCTTTTGGCAGAAATTGCCGATGACAATCAAAGAAGTACGGTTTTCCTCCGTATTTTAAGCGAAAAGCCTTAGTACGGTCCATGCAATACGGACATGAGAGGCGGCCATGAGTGCTCCATCTAGATAATATTCCATAGGCCGGAAAGTCGTTGATGGTCCACATAAGGGTTGCCTTCATCTAAAAATTCTGCTTCCTGAAAACATCATACGTGTTAGCGCCTACTTCCTATAACTAATTCAACTCATCTATCAAAGGCTGTAAGTACACATCAATGTTCCTCTTGGGATTGTTTGGACCAGGAATTATAATGGTTAGAAACATGTACTGAGTCTTCATGCACATCCAAGGCGGTAGGTTATACGGAGTGCCAATCACAGGCCAGCATGAATATTGGGATCCCGAAAGACCAAAAGGAGTAAAACCGTCAGAAGATAGCCCCAACTTGACATTACGCAGATCTGAAGCAAAATTAGGGTACACTCGATCAAAGTGCTTCCACGCTTCTTCATCGGATGGGTGATCCAACACTCATTCAATATGTTCTTGTATGTGCCAACTCATATTTTCGGCCGTCTCTTTCACCATAAATAATCTTTGCAACCGCGGTATTAAAGACAAGTAGTGCATTGAATCGGTCGGTCTTCTTACACTGGTAGACCTTCCTGTACTAGTTGTTTTATAGCGATCAACACCACAAAATCTGTACACATCTGCGTCCTTGTCGTCTTTGTAGTACAATAAGTACCTATTGCGACAAGAATCAATTTTCTCATATCCCATCCAGAGCGATCTCACCATCCTCTTAGACCGATAGAAGTCTTTAGGTAACTTAGCACCCGCCGGTAAGATCTCTATAATCAACTCCAACACTCGGTTGTAGCATTCTTGCGACATGTTAAAATATGACTTAATGCTCAACAGTCTTGTAAACCACCACCAATGGTGAATGATCCTCACAACCAGGATACAATGGAGTCCTTGCATTCTCCAGCAACTCCATAAACTTTGCAGCATCGATATTCGGTGCCTTCTCAGCTGCATCATAAATGAAACTAGGCCCCGCAGCATCAAAAACCATGTTCACGCACCCGTCGTCGTATACATGATTATCTGAAACAAAATTAGGTCCCGCATGCATATACGACTCAACATAAGGCTCTGGCTCTGATGCTAACGACACAAGTTCTCCGTGTGCGGTCCACTGATAGTAATTAGGCGTGAAACCCCTCGAGTACAAATGATATGTCACTTCCACTTCTGGATAATATTTCACGTTATGACATTTCACACATGGACACTTAATTTTGGTACCGTCCATGTACTGAGGGAACGCCTTAGCAAATTGTAGTAACTGCTCTACTCCCGCTATGTATTCATCTTATACGCCACACATATTATCAGGACGACGATTGTACATCCATGAACGATTCTGCAAGTAGTAATTCATATCCACTTGAAAATAATTCTACAAAGATGGACACACATGTTCAGCGCAGTAACTAGTCAAACTGGGTGAAGTTGAGTTGACTAAGTCAATATCTGTCTGGAAAAACTAGTCAAACTGGGTGAAGTTGACTAAGTCTAGGCAATTATCCTTCACTGACATAGACATGGAAGAAACACCGATATTTTACAGTGTCCGAACTTCCTAGTGTATATTATAGTAGAGAGACATGGTAACCGTGTGTCGGGGTGCAACTCGGGCGGGTTGGGTCGGGCTTGAGGTCAATCCGAGCCCAACCAGATGAATCATAAGCTTAATCCGAGCCCAAGCCCGGCCCGACCTTGGGTTCAACATATGAAGCCCAAGACCAAGCCCGGAGGATCGGGTTGAACTCGGGTTGGGTCGGGTCCATCCGGTAATGTTGACCAACTGTTGACCTTTAGTCAACTGGTCAACTCTGGTTTGGTTTCGGGTCAATTCTAGTAACTTTTAGGCTAAGTTTGCCCACATCTAACTCTAATACAAAACTTCTAATATAAAATCTTACTAACATATCTTCTATAATTTTCTCACTCTCTAACACAAACCACATCCTATTACAAAATAATACATGATTATATATTTTAATGATTAATTTTAATTAATCTCCATAACTCGATGACATTGGCACAAAAGGTAAGGTTGCACAATATGGTTAGAACGCTCCCAAAACATGCTCTAAATTCATGAAAAATCCTCAAAAAATTGTTGGAGCTCCGTTACTGCCCTGCTTATATTATATAATATGTTGCAAGCAAAAGATGCTGTGGTAATTCCAACTATAAGTGACCAGATGCGCCTAATTAGTATCTTATATGGCATAGTGTTCTTACAAAGAACGTTTGTTTAATTACTCTTTCAGAGGTCCACTTGGAAGGGAAACAAATCAAGTTTTCTTGTGGCAACTAAGGTTATGTAGACTGTAACATAACCTTTCTTGTGGCAACTAAGAAATGTTAAGAAATTTCATTTCAATGTCTTTTGGGTGTCCACTTATAGGGTAGTGGAAACCTTTCTTGTCACTCTATGCAGTACAATACAAGGTTATAGGCATCACGATTATGTTTAATTAGTATCATTATTGTCTTGATGGAAAATGCCAATGGCACTTGATTTCTCTTGCAATTCCTATGATCCTGTTATTGAATCTTTCCCTTACCTCCCTACTTAAATCAACAACAATAACAAAAAGTTTTTTACTGTATCTGTTTGATTTTGTTTACTTATTTGTACACACTGTAGGTTATCCAGATTCTAAATGATCTTATTCTTTATGCATCTGTGAAATCTTACTAACATATCTTCCATAATTTCCTCACTCTCTAACACAGACCAAGCCGAACAAGCCATCGGACTTGGACATGAACCCGACATATGAACTCGAGCCCAACCCAATTTTTGATCGAGTTCATATATTTTAACCCAAATCTGAGCCCGAACCCGAGTATCTTCAACCCTAACCCAACCCACTAACGGGTTTATCTGATTGGGTTCGGCCCGTGTGTGTGTGTGTCCGTGAGTGTGTTCGTATGTGTCTGTATGTGTGTGTGTGTCTGTGTGTGTGTGTCCGTGTGTTCGTAGGAGAGGAGGAGGAGGAGGAGGAGGAGGAGGGAGAGGAGTTAGGTTAGGGTTTACCTGAGAAAGAGGAGGAGGAGCTCGATGCGGAAGGGGGGGTAGGGGTCGCCGGAGGGGAGGGAGTCGCCGGGAGGGGAAGGGGTCGCTGGGGGGGAAGAGCTCGTTGTAAAATTTTCGAGTTTTTCAAGTGAGGGGGGATGGAAACAGTGTGCCCTAAGTAAAAAAAGTTAGCGACGTCAAGATTCGACGTCGCTAAACGTCGCCAACATTTTAATATATGGCGATATATTTTAATAATATGTCGCTGACGTCGCTATACAGCGACATAATTTATCTATTGTCGCTGAACGTCGCTATTCAGCGACGTTTAGCGATGTCTATAGAAAGTAGTCACTATATTACATATTTAGCGACGTTATTTATTACGTCGCTAAATTACGTCGCTAATATAGCATATTTTAGTAGTAAAACTCGCTTGTACAAAAGAGAGCCTAGAAACAAAACCTAGGAAAAGCAATCTAAGTACAATTATTTAATTTAGATTCTGGGGGTGACGGTAGAGGCTCGGGAAAGTGCTATCAACTCTGCCTTACTCCTTGGACGATCGAACGCAACCTCAGCTCCGGTGAAGAAATGCTCTGTGTGTATCTCTGTGTGTGTACAAGGGAATAGCACCTTGCTATTTATAGGAATTCATGAGTAGTGGGGGTGTACAGCCACGTGGCTAATTTTGGGCCTCATCCTTGTAACTGTGCCTCGAGAAGTGGACAGTTAGGGATTGGTTAAGATTGCTCATGATCTGTTTGTTACACAAAATCCGAACTGTTAATGACTTGGTCAATTTCTACCACGTGTCTCAACTGCTACTCTGTGGCGAGCCGCATGAATGATGCATCCTGGCTGGGCCGCATAAAGGACTATCCCCAAGCCGCATGAAGAGTGTCTCATGATCGGACCGCCTGAAGGACGTCTCATAACTGTGCCTCATGAGAGTTGTCTCATAACTGAGCCGCATGAGAGTTGCTTCATGACAGAGCCGCATGAGAGTTATTCCATGACCGAACTGAATGAGAGTAGCTTCATGACAGAGCCGCATGAGAGTTGTCTCATGTCCGAGCTGCATGAGAGTTATCTCATGATCGGACCGTATGAGAGTGGCTTCATGACAGGGCCGTATGAGAGTTGTCTCATGTCCGAGCCGCATGAGAGTGGTCGCATGGACGATCCGCATAAAGAACTTTCTTTGGAATTTATGAACTGTGCCAGATATCATAAAGATTTTCTTATCTTTTTAGGAGAATGTCACGTCCTGTCTTTATGTCAGAGCCATCATCTCTGTCAGAGCTGTCGTCTTTATGTCAGAGTAATTATGGCCAGCTGTATAGACAGATTTTGAACTGCATAAGGCCGCATGAAGCTTCCTGGGTTTTGAGCCGCATGAAGCTTCTCTGAATTTTTTGAGCCGCATAAAAAATCCTCATGGGCCGCATGGAGCTTTCTGGGTTTTGAGCCGCATGAGACTCCATGTTGATTTCGAGCCACATAGAGAATACCCTTATTTCCTTGCGCTTGTGAAGGATCACATCTCGCAAGTAAAGGACATCTCGATCAACCTTTGCACTCGCTTTGTGAGCCCGGGTATCCCGAGCACACGAGTGCGTAGGTATCCTATTTGCTCCATGATGCGGGGCTAGTAAAAGCACTTGCCCTCGATCTTTGTTGGGAGACTCTTGAGAACCACCCTATCCATTTGTCACCGGGGGCTGGACACGGGCGGTTCTGTACAACTTTCTATCAGAGGCCCGCATAACAGTTAGCGGGACGCTCTGATGGTCAGAGGTTGGGACAGCTGACTGAGCTCGACGAGCCTGCCCTTCCCTAGACTTCTTTGACTTAGCATCCGAAGGTGCGTAGTAGGAAGAGTCCAAGTTGGAGAACCACCCTATCCGTTTTTCGTCGGAGGCTGGACACGGGCAGTTCTGTACAACTTTCCATCTGAGGCCCGTTTAACAGTTAGCGGGACGCTCTGACGGTCAGAGGTTGGGACAGTTGACTGAGCTCGACGAGCCCGTACTGCCCTAGACTTCTTCGACTTAGCACCCGAAGGTGCGTAGTAGGAAGAGTCCAAGTTGGAAAGAGGGAAGAAAAGTTGGTACCTTTTTCAAAGGAGGCAAGAGGCTCTATTTATAGAATGGAGTGAGCTCTTTCTTCTTCTCCTTCCGATGTGGAACTAAAAGCAATATTTTTCATGCTTCTACAAGACCCCCTTCAAAGTTTTCAAATTGCAAATTTGGAATACTTTGAATAAGAAGCATGGAAAGTAGAGTTGTTTTGGTGTGGCAATCCTATCATAGGTAGCATGGACGTGATAGGTTTGGGTACTTTCGCTGGAGATTTTGTGTGGACTTATCATCCTTGGCGTACCTTGGTTTTAGGTACGGATAATAAGTTGAGAGAGGGAACCATCATATTTACTCAAAGGTGGTGAGGACATGGTAAATATGGAGTTAATGGTAATAAGGACGTGGTGGGAGTGGACTCAGTTGAGGATATATAGAACAACACAGAGGTAATATGGACGTGGAAGTTCTTCGTAACGGGTAATGAATGCCACAGAACAACTGGGATCCAGAAACATATGATTGTGAAAAAAAAGGGTACATGTACTAGAGGACCTAATACAGTATTTATGGTCAACAATGGACATTTGTGGAACTATTATCCTTTTTGTGTACCGACGGTGCGAGTACAGATAATAAGTGGAGAGAAAACCAACATATTTACTCAGAGGTAATGAGGACGTGGTAAATATGGGTCTAAAGTAGAGCCTTCCTACTCAGAGGTAATGAGGATGTGATAGGAGTGGGCCTAATGAGGATACACAAAATAACTCAGAGGTGCTATCAACGTGAAAGTTCTATGTATTGGGTGGTTTGTTTTTGATGGACGAAAAAATAACTCAGAGGTAATATGGACATGGTTGTTTTTCCCGTTGGGGAAATTTGTGGACATATTACCCTTTTTGTGCACTGGTAGTATGAGTAATAGATTCGAATGATATTTTATGGATCTACTACTCATTGGTACACCGGTGGTACGAGTAATAGATTAGGATAATTTTTATGGACTTATTACCATTTTTGTGTAATGGCGATACGAGTACTGATAATAAGTGGAGAGAAAACCAACATATTTACTCAGAGGTAATGAGGACGTGGTAAATATGGGTCAAATAAAAGCCTTCCTACTCTGAGGTAATGAGGACGTGGCAGGAGTGGACTCAACGAAGAATACATAGAACAACTCAGAGGTAATATGGACGTGGAATTTCTACGTAAGGGGTGATTTGTTTGTGATGGATGGAAAAACAACTCAAAGGTAATATGGACATGGTTGTTTTTCCCGTTACAGAATTTTATGGACCTTTTGCCCTTTTGCCCTTTTGTGCATATGGAAATACGAGTAAATAGATTCGAATGATATTTTGTGGACCTACTACTCTTTGGTACACCAATGGTGCGAGTAATAGATTAGGATAACTTTCATGGACCTATTACCCTTCTGCGCACTGGTGGTGCGGATAATATATTAGGATAACTTTCATGGACCTATTACCCTTCTGCGCACTGGTGGTACGGGTAATAGATTTGAAAGAGATTTTGGTGGAAAAAAGCATTTGGGGTATAAGTTCAGAGATATGATCATACATGACTTGCTGCCCAGGAGATGCGATATGAATCCATTCGGAGCGGTCAGATAGTAAATTCAGCGGTACCTGAGGGTACATAACTCAACACTCTGGGAGATTTTGGGTCAGAGTGTAAGTTCAGCGGTACCAGAGGGTACATAACTCAACAATCTGGAAGATTTAGGGTCAGAGTGTAAGTTCAGCCGTACCAGAGGGTACATAACTCACAATCTGAGAGATAGTTGGAAGATATTGTTTAGTCATAATTTTTCTTAAGGAACTTGCCGTTGTTGTTGTTATTGGTATTAGGACGTTTTCTCTTATCCTCTCCATCCGAGATATGCAGCCCCAGTTGGCGAGCCTTCTTCAATTTTGCTTCTGCGCAAGTGGCGCTGATGATGAAGGCCTTACAGTCTTTAAATTGATCTTCGTCCATCCAGAGGCTGATTGTGGGGAGCAGCCTCTTTTGGCAGATCTCAATTAAAGAAGAGTCCGGGTTACCGGAGGGCAATTTCATCACGGTTTGGCAAAACCGCTCAATGTAATTCCTTGTCAGCTCTTTTTCTCCTTGGACAACGTCCATGAGGGTTGACATTGTCATATCTTGTCCCACCTCGTAGAACCTTTCCGAGAACATATGTTTGAAGCCGACGAAGGAATGGATGCAGTTATCCGACAAGTTGCGGTACCAATCGAATGCGACCCCCTTTAATGCCCCAATAAACAACCTCGTGAGGATGGCGACGTCATACGACAGATGGTTTGTTGTGACCTCGAAGTAGGTCATGTACCGGCTCGCAGAGGTCTTTCCGTCATACGGATTAATGTTGAATGGTTTATATCGTGGAGGGAAGGGGACATCTCTCCATGCAGCGGGATACGGATGTCGTATCCTGAGGTCCTGAGAGGTTTCTCGGGCATCAAATATTGTCCGAAGCTCCTGGACTTCTTTTCTTACCTCCCTAGCCTCTTCTGCAGCAGTGGGAGCCGATACTCCGGGTGGATTGTCGCCGGGGTTGGTGCGGTCGTGTTTGAGTTCGCATTGGCAGCGGGACCCAAGCTTGTTTGACCAGGTGTCCTTGCTTATAGAGCCGGTAGGGCCGCCTTGATCTCGTCCACTGACTTAACCAAGGTATGAAGTATAGCCTCGAGAGTGTCGAGGCGCTGCTGATCACTGGGACCGTCTTGATCATTCTCAGTCATGAATACTGTCTTCACATGAGGAGAAGTGGAAGGCATTGTATAAGATGTGCCCTCCGAATCATACCCTTGCACAGAGAAGTCGTCGGGGTATATGGAAATGTTCTCCTCTGGTTCGGACTCGGAGGAGGTTCTACCCCCTGCATAGGAAGTTGCCTCGTCTTGGAACTTGTGGATGTTTTCAGGGATGTCAGAATCTGTTGTATCTGCTGGGGGGATTGTTTTCCCTGGTTCATCTTCTCGAAACACCGGATTGTTGTGGATGTTCCGAGGAGTGCTACCTCCAGCTTCAACTACTCTCAGGGATGTAGATGACAAATCCCTAAGTGTTGAAGATTTCATCTTTGAGCGGGTACCTTGATAAACTCCTCCTGTGACGGCTGTGGACAACCGCTTAGATGAGAGTTTATTGGCCGTGCTGGTTGAGATCATCGGGCTGGAGGTATTTATTTTCTTCCCTCCTTTGCCGATAGGGACCTTCCAAGCAGAGTTACAGGAGGCGAAAGAAAGCGCCTCGTCTCCCGAACTTTGTTCTAGGACCGATCCTGGCTGCTGCCGTCGTTGGAAGACGGACTGCCGGTCCTCTTGTACTGCTGTCTTGTTACAACAGCAGTTGACAATGACTTGAGTGCAGTGATGTCCATGGAAGGACTCTTTACACACCAAGGTTTCTTCTATTTTCTTGTATTTGTGAAGAATCACATCTCGTAAGTCAAGTATATCTCGATCAACCTTTACACTCGTTTTGTGGGTCCGGGAATCCCGAGCACACGAGTGCGTTGGTATCATGTTTGCTCCCTAATGCGGGGCTAGTAAAAGAACTCACCCTCGATCATTATTGGGAGACTCTTGGGAACCACCCTGGCCGTTTGCCGTCGGGGGATGGACACGGGCGGTTCTGTACAACTTTCCATCAGAGGCCCGCATAACAGTTAGCGGGACTCTCTGATGGTCAGAAGTTGGGACAGCTGACTGAGCTCGACGAGCCCACGCTGTCCTAGACTTCTTTGCTCTAGCACCCAAGGACGCATAGTAAGAAGAGTCCAAACTGTGCCGTATAGAATCTGGCACATTCTCATTGGAGCTTCTGATGTCAGGACCGCATGAGAGGCGGTCGAAGACTGAACCCGAGCCACGTAGGGCAGATGGCCGGCGGCTGGGATTGGATTGTTGGCCCAGTGGTCATATGGTCGAACTGATTTTAATAATTGATCAAACTCTGTCTCGATATATGAAGCTAGTCAGGATATCTCGGACTCTTGGACATGATCAAGAACGGCTATCTACTCAGTTCAAGACCGAAGCAATGTTTGCCTGTTCGAGTCTGTATTTCTTTGAGCAATGTATTTTTTATTTTATTGAGTCTAGGAATACATTGTACACCGAGTCGTACTGGCAAATAGGCTATTCTAAAATGATTTCAAAATGTTTTTAAAATGTCCTTAGTTTTGAAAAACATTCTTATTAACAAAAGCTTCAAAAAGGTTTTTCAAAAAAGTTTTCAAAAATCCCCAAAAACTATTTTGAAAACCCTAACCTAACCCTGACAGAACTCGGCCAGAGTTTGGCCAGAGTTTGGCCAGAGTTCGGTTAGTGGCCATTTTGTTTTTGAATTCCCTGAAACTTGGTCCTCCTGTAGTTGCGGATTTGACCGAGATTTTTTTATAGAGTTCTGCCCGAATTCTGCCCGAATTCTGCCAGAATTCTGTCTTTGGAACTCCTATAAATAGAGAAGGATTTCGATCATTTTAACTCACTCATTCACTTTCAATCTTCTCTCTACTTAAAGCTTTCAGTCTTCCAAAGAGTTTTTCTCGAGCTTTAAATTTCAGATCCCAAGCCAATTACAATCCTCTAGTCGATTTGCAAGTGCGGTGCGGTCTAGAAGTTTCTAAGTGATTGTAATCAGAAGGCTTGATAGAAGAATACCTCTTCACAATTGAAGTTGGACGAGTTCTTCGTATCAAAGCTCGCGTTGTACAAATTGCAAGGACTTCGTAAGAAAACTTGCAGTTTTGCCAATAGTGGATTCAACTGGTAGCAAGAGTTCTACCGACTGGACTAGTCCTCAACAGAAGGAAACCAGTATACATCGCTGTCTTTGCGTTTGCTTTCTTATCTCTGCCTTTACATTATTTTAGTTATGATTATTATTCTGTGATCTTGCTGCTAACATTTTTAATTAGTATTATTCCGCTGCCAACTCTATTCACCCCCCTCTAGAGTATTGTACTTTACGATTTCGTTCCTACAATTGGTATCAAAGCGGGTTTTACAGGTAAAGCAAGGTAACATTGTAGTTATTTATTCATTTAACTAATTGTTATATAGATCATAGCACAACACATGGCAACTGTGAAATTCACAAGTGAAGGCCAGGCCACAAACAGACCTCCACTGTTTGATGGTACGAATTTTACCTATTGGAAAACACGGATGAGTTTTTTCTTGAAATCACTTGACTTTGATTTATGGTCTATTGTTATTGATGGCTATCAAAAGTCACCTCGTATAAATGTTGATGGAGTTTTAGTTGAAAAACCCCATAACAGATATACAGAGGAAGAAAAGAAAAAGGCCAGTCTTGACGCACGTGCTATTAACGCTTTATTTTGTGCTTTAGACAGAACTGAATTTAACAGGGTGTCTATCTGCACAACTGCTAATGAAGTGTGGAAGCTTCTTGAAGTCACACGTGAAGGCACGACTCAAGTTAAACAATCAAAGGTCAGCAGACTTACTCAAGAGTATGAGGTGTTCAAGATGAAGTCCAACGAAACAGTTACTCAAATGCTCGAAAGATTCTTGGATATTATAAATCCTTTGTCCTTCCTAGGCAAAGATTACAGTAACCATGAAAAGATTCGCAAACTCCTGCGAGCACTTACCAAGAACTGGATTCCAAAGGCTACTGCAATCATTGAAGGGAATGACCTCACAACTATGTCCGTCGAATTACTTATGGGTAAGCTACTCACTCATGAACTGGAGCTACAAGATTTTGAAGAGCCTGCACCAAAGGAAAAGTCGATCGCTTTCAAGGCTCAGCACAGAAAAGCTGCTGAAGGTGATTCAGACAGCAGTGAATCTGATGCTGAAGATCAAGCACTCCTAGCAAGGAAATTCAAAAGATTCATGAGATATGAGAAGAGAGCCAAAGAAAACAATAGCAGCAACAACTGGTATCAAGATGATGCTGTCTGCTATGGCTGCAAGAAGAAGGGACATATAAAGAAGGATTGTCCTACAAACTCATCATCAAGCAAGAAGAGCAACATGTATGAAAAAGGGAACCTGAAGAGATCAACATCACGAAAGTATGCCAATACCAGCATATGGCATAAAAGTGAAGCCAGTGACTCAGAAGACGAACAATCAGAAGACGCTGCAAACGTATGCTTTATGGCATCCGATCAGGTACCTACTGAACCTGTAGTTGATACATATGATGACTTCACCTTTGAGCAATTAGGAGATGCCTTCAGTGAACTGATAAGTGATTACAGGAAACTGCGTAGCAACTATCAGACCTCTAAGAAGGTACTCAAAGAGTACAAAGGTGAAATAGGAAGACTTACCGACCTACTAGCTGAGGTTAGAAATAATGTTAGTGAGTCTGGTGAGCTTTCTTCTATTAAGCTCTTATTACACGAGACTACCAAGTCATCCGAAAAAAAGACAAAGTTATTGACCAACTGAAAGAAGAACTTTCTAAAAAGAAGAAAAGTCTTCCATGTGCACAAGTCAGAATGGAAACACTCACTTCTGACTATACTAAGTTGTATGACACTTCCAAAAGATTGGAAATTAGGTTAGGAAAACAGCCTGAGACTACTGCTTTCTACCCTAACACGTGTCACTTATCGAAAAATCGAAACATTCCCAAACCAAACACTGTCAGACCTAACCATATCAAACCTTTACCCCAAAAGGTTAAGCCCAAACAGGATTATAGGTATGCTTTCTTCTATACTAGAAAACCTAAACCTACCAACCATGCACAACACTCAGCTTTCAACACTCAACATGCACAATGTCATTATTGTGGCCTCATTGGTCATATTTCTCCTGCATGTAGAATCAGAAAGCTTGTTGATTTAAATATTTATGCTTGGATACCAAACGCTAACATTTTAGGACCCTACAAGAAATTGGTACCAAAAGTTTCATCTGCAAATTGTTTTGTAGGTGGAACACCTTTCACATGCTAAAAGCAAATGGATTTTCGACAGCGGTTGTTCACGACATATGACCGGTGACGCTACATTATTTGCAACACTGTCGAAGAAGAAGAAGGAAGGTTATGTTTCCTTCGGTAATAACTTGAAAGGGTATATCATAGGTATCGATGATGTTGGTAAGTCTCCCTATCCTGTGATTAAGGATGTCTGTCAGGTTACCGAGTTGAAACATAATCTACTCAGCATAAGTCATCTAGCTGATCATGGTTATGGCATCAACTTTGGCAAAAACAAATATACTATAGTTGATAGCTCAACTGGTAGTACTATCTTTGAAGGTATCAGGGAAGACAACATATATGTTTTCTATTTGTTGGAAGAAACTAACATTTCAGGTAGATGCTTAATGGCTAAAAGTGGTGAGAGTCATCTGTGGCATATAAGACTCGGTCACGCAAATATGGACACAATCTCAAGATTATCCACGAAGAAGCTAGTACGCGGTTTATCGAACATAACATTCAAGAAGGATTCGGTATGCAGCCAATGTGAAAAGAACAAAGCTACCAGATCCACATTCAAGTCAGTAAACGCAGTATGTACTACTAGACCTCTACAATTGCTACATATGGACTTATTTGGTCCTAGCAGAGTTGCTAGCCTCGGAGGTAAGTTATATGCTTTTGTTATTGTAGATGATTACTCTAGATACACGTGGGTATACTTCTTGACATGCAAGAATAATACATTATCCGAATTTTTTGCCTTTTGCAAGAAAGTACAGAATGAAAAAGGTTACATGATCACTCATATTAGAAGCGATCATGGAGGCGAACTCAAGAATGCAGAGTTTGAGCAATTTTGTGACACACACGATTTTGTACACGAGTTTTCCTGCCCTAGGACTCCACAACAAAATGGAGTTGTAGAATGTAAGAACAGAACTCTATCCGAAATGGCCAGAGTTATGTTAAACCAGTTTAGTCTACCCAAATATTTCTGGGCTGAAGCTGTCAATACAGCTTGTTTTGTTCTCAATAGAGTTCTAATTCGACCTAAATCGAAGAAGACTCCATTTGAGTTATGGTTTGATAGAATATAATCAGTTTCATTTTTTAGAATATTTGGTTGTAAATGCTTTATTCTTAATACAAAAGACAATTTGGGAAAGTTTGACGAAAAGGCCGATGAAGGTATATTTTTAGGTTATGCGGCCAAGAGCAAAGGATACAGAGTCTTCAACAAACGAACTATGATCATCGAAGAATCAATCAACGTCACCTTTGATGAATTAAATCAAATGACTATCGATGACAATGATGAAGATCAAACTGCATCAGGCTCAACACCAGCTGATTCTCAACCAAGCTCAGCACTAGCTGATCCTCCTAGAGAAGATCCAGGAACCAACTAACTTCAGAGTCTGCCGAAAAGATTAAAATTTACGGCTGATCATCCAAAGGATTTGGTAATTGGTGATATTACCAAAGGTGTAAGTACTCGTACATCCAGTAGAGATATTATTTCTAGTGTTGCTTTCATTTCACAGCTAGAACCCAAAACCATTGATGAAGCATGTAGTGATAATTTTTGGATAGATGCTATGCAAGAGGAATTAAACCAATTTGAACGGAATCAAGTTTGGGAACTTGTTCCCAAGCCTATTGATCATCCGGTCATTGGCACCCGTTGGGTATTTCGAAATAAACTTAATGAGAATGGTTTAGTGACTCATAATAAGGCTCGACTCGTAGCTCAAGGATACAATCAGGAAGAAGGTATCGACTACGATGAGACTTATGCCCCAGTTGCGAGATTAGAATCCATTCGCATGTTATGCGTTTTTGTATGTTTTCCTAATTTCAAATTATTTCAAATAGATGTCAAGAGTGCATTTTTAAATGATTTTATTAAAAAAGAAGTTTTTGTAGCACAACCGCCAGGTTTCACAGATTTTAAAAACCCTGATCATGTTTTCAAGTTGAAGAAAGCTTTATACGGTTTAAAACAAGCCCCTCGTGCTTGGTATGATCGTCTAAGCTCTTTCCTACTTGACAACGGTTTTTCGAAAGGCAAGGTTGATACTACACTTTTTATTAAGTCTTTTAATGGCAAGCTTCTCTTAATACAAGTCTATGTTGATGATATTATATTTGGATCTACTGATGAATCCTTGTGTCAAGTATTCTCTAAGTGTATGTAGAATGAGTTTGAGATGAGCATGATGGGAGAGCTGAAATTCTTTCTCGGACTGCAAATCAAACAAACTGATAATGGGACATTCATAAATCAAGCCAAGTACACAAAAGATTTGCTAAAGAAGTTTAATCTGGACAATGTCAAACCTATTGGCACTCCGATGGCAACTTCAACAAAGCTTGATATTGATGAACAAGGCAAGCCTGTCGACACACGTAAGTATAGAGGTATGATCGGTAGTTTACTTTATTTAACTGCTAGTCGTCCAGATATTATGTTTAGTGTTTGCTTATGTGCACGTTTTCAAGCTAATCCAAAGGAATCACATCTGTGCGCAGTTAAGCGTATCTTTCGATACCTTAAGGGCACTTCTTCTGTTGGCTTATGGTATCCCAAAACTAAGTCCTTTGACCTTATTGGTTATTCGAATACAGATTTTTCTGGATGCAAAGTTGATAGAAAAAGTACCAGCGGCACATGTCATTTCTTGGGCAAGGCTTTAGTCTCATGGTTTAGTAAAAAGCAAAATTTTGTAGCCCTATCAACAATAGAGGCTGAGTATATCGCCGCAGGACGTTGTTGTGCTCAGATTTTGTGGATAAAACAAACCTTAGAAGACTATGATTTATTTTACACAAACATTTCCATTTTTTGTGACAACACGAGCACAATTAATTTGACTAAGAATCCAGTATGTCACTTTCGTACTAAGCATATCGAGATTCGACATCATTTTCTTAGAGATCATCATCAGAATGGAGATATTGACCTTGTGTACATAGACACTGAGAATCAATTAGCTGACATCTTCACAAAACCTCTAGCAAAAGATCGTTTCAATTATTTACGTCGAGAATTAGGAATTTTGGACGTCAATAATGTTAATTAATTTTGTTTTATGATTATATTTCAATACGCAAAAACTGTGTTAGAAACAAGCCAATAAAGAGTCTGTCTGTCACCACAACTACGGTTGAAGCGAAGCGGTACTTAAGAGTTCCCCGGTGAACTTCCGCCAGCTGTGACAATACTCCTACAGCTAATCTGAGACAGTTGCTGTGTAAACGATATTTAATCTATAAAATAATATTAATTATATTAATTGAAGGTTGAAATTACTAATCTTTGAATTAAATCTTTGAAATGAGTCAATGAAAAAGAAAGTGGTCCAAACCAACCCCAAGCGAATTCGGCCAGAATTTGGACCGAATTCGGCCCGAGTGCGGTTAGGGTATCAGGTTATATAACCAGAACCCGAGAGCCTTTCTTCTTCATTGCTTCTAAACTCCACCATCACAGCAACAACAGCCGCGCGAGAGCCCCTAAACCCTAGTTCTTCACCACTCCGTTTCTCCCTATCTACGTGGTGAAATCTATCCAAAGTTTGGATTCGTGCAGAGATCGTTGTCCTCTACAACATACTCAAATCTCGGGAGGTATAACTCAGTATTTCCTCTCCTTTCAATTTCGTACTATTTATTTTATTTGCATAAATGGCACCTAAGGGATTCAACCCCTTCAAGAGGAAGAAGACGACCAATCCTAGTGAGGAAGGTTCATCTTCTAATCCACCCACGGATTCCCTCTTTTTCCCAGTCCAATCGAGCGATGGTGCGTTCGATGGGTTTTACTTTCAAACCCTAGATCAAGCCATTCTATTGTATGGAGACTTCTCTATGAGATCCATATGCACAGGCGCTCCTATTAAGTGGACCGTGTTTCCAGAACACCGCCCTTATTTTGAGGCATTAGGGTTACAATATTTTGTTAAACTTTGTTTCCCAGTAGCAACTAATGCCATTAGACTTTTCTATTGCAATATCATATTAAACACGTTTGACATAAGTACTCGTGTTGGCGGATTAGATATCAATTTCAATGATGTTCTCTTAGCAAAAATCCTTGGTATTTCTAACGAAGGAGAATCGCTTGTTGATATCACTGAATTTGATTTCTCCGACGGCACGACACTTGCTAGTTTCAAAGCTGAACTCTGTGCACCTGATCGAGTTCGCTCTGGAAAGTTCAAGGCAAACAACTTGAACTTGTTTAATTATGAATTGCACCGCATCATCTACTTCACTCTCCTTCCGAAGTCTACTTCAAAGGATGATGTCACATCTCTTGAGTTATCTACTATGTATCACATTCTTAAGGGGATACCTTTTTCTTCCCCTAAGACCATTATCCAGATGATGGGACGTTGTCGTGCAAGAGATAGAAATCTCTCTTATGCGATGATTCTCCCATGCATCTTCCAGTGCTTTGATATTGATCTGTCAACTTGTACTCAAGACCCTGAGCCCAAGTTTCTGAAGCTATCTCGTCGTAGTATGAATGCTGTTGCCCCTCCTGCTGCTCCTCCTACTGCTCCTCCTACTGCTCCACCTCCACCTCCTCAGCAGCATGCCATGACCTTTGAGGGCATACACCAGCATATTTCTGATTTGCACGTCTCGATGACGGATATGGCTCGCGAACGTGAGTTCCGCGATGTCACCCGTTATCAGGCGATTGTAAATTCTCTAGCTGATCTCCGATTCGCTCAGACTGGACATTCTGCCGGTTCTATTCCTAGAGATCCAGCCTTCTCTGGTTACCGCTGTGAGGATGAGGCTGTTCATGCCTACTTTCAGCCCGATAATGCATATGATTGGTACCGTTCTGACCGTGCTCCTCCTCGAGACTATGTCGGTGAGTTTTACACTGGCGCTCCTCCTCACCCTTCTGGTACGGGTACTTCTGCAGCTGGTCCTTCTGGACATGCCGGTCATGCTTATGATGATGATGATGATGATGATGAGGATATATGATATGTTAGCTGATTTTTGAGACTTAGCTATTGACTACTATACACTTGGAAATGCTCCGATATTCTAAGTTTCTAGATTTTATTATCAATATTTCTTTTGAGGACTTGTACTGGATATTTATTGATGTCTTCTGAACATCTTTTTATCTTTATGAGATGCATAGTTTATGTTTCACATCAGTTTATTTACTCATTTATAGCATCTTTATCTGCTTTTATATTATAAACTGCTTGAGACAAATACATGCCTGTGATGTCATTATATTTTTCTACCATCTGTCATGATT
The DNA here is from genome assembly GCA_029216955.1 of Iris pallida. NCBI lineage: Eukaryota > Viridiplantae > Streptophyta > Magnoliopsida > Asparagales > Iridaceae > Iris > Iris pallida. Next base: position 10,275,901 of record JANAVB010005796.1, read on the forward strand.
ATTTTTTTGTGTTTCTTCACTGTTTGTTACTTATGCATTGATTACGGGGGAGCTTTCTCTTTTGCAATCATTTTGCTAAGTGACAACGGGGGAAAAAAAATAAGGATCTAACATTATTTTGAGAAAATGCAGGACATGAACAATTATACTATTTTTGATTTGATTCCAAGCTTAAATGTTATATCATTCATAGTTTATCAACTATCAAAATGGGGGAGATTGTTGGCCCATTGGTCATATGGTCAAACTGATTTTAATAATTGATCAAACTCTGTCTCGATATATGAAGCTAGTCAGGATATCTCGGACTCTTGGACATGATCAAGAACGACTATCTACTCAGTTCAAGATCGAAGCAATGTTTGCCTGTTCGAGTCTGTATTTCTTTGAGCAATGTATTTTTCATTTTATTGAGTCTAGGAATACGTTGTATACCGAGTTGTACTGGCAAATAGGCTATTCTAAAATGATTTCAAAATGTTTTTAAAATGTCCTTAGTTTTGAAAAACATTCTTATTAACAAAATCTTCAAAGAGGTTTTTTCAAAAAGGTTTTCAAAAATCCCCAAAAACTATTTTTAAAACCCTAACCTAACCCTGACAGAACTCGGCCAGAGTTCAGCCCGAGTTCGGCCAGAGTTCGGTTAGTGGCCGTTTTGTTTTTGAATTCCCTGGAACTTGGTCCTCCTGCAGTTGCGGATTTGACCGAGATTTTCTCATAGAGTTCTGCCCGAATTCTGCCAGAATTCTGTCTTTGGAACTCCTATAAATAGAGAAGAATTTCGATCATTTTAACTCACTCATTCACTTTCAATCTTCTCTCTACTTAAAGCTTTCAGTCTTCCAAAGAGTTTTTCTCGAGCTTTAAATTTTAGATCCCAAGCCAATTACAATCCTCTAGTCGATTTGCCAGTGCGGTGCGGTCTAGAAGTTTCTGAGTGATTGTAATCAGAAGGACTGATAGAAGAATACCTCTTCACAATTTAAGTTGGACGAGTTCTTCGTATCAAAGCTTGCGTTGTAGAAGTTGCAAGGACTTCGTAAGAAAACTTGTAGTTTTGCCAATAGTGGATTCAACTGGTAGCAAGAGTTCTACCGACTGGACTAGTCCTCAACAGAGGAAAACCAGTATACATCGTTGTCTTTGCGTTTGCTTTCTTATCTCTGCCTTTACATTATTTTAGTTGTGATTATTATTCTGTGATCTTGTTGCTAATATTTTTAATTAGCATTATTCCGATGCCAACTCTATTCACCTCCCTCTAGAGTATTGTGCTTTACGATTTTGTTCCTACATGGATGTCGCATAGGTCATCTCCCTGCGGCTAGGGTTGGTGGCCGCATAGGTATTCTGTATACGGCTAGGATTGGTGGCCGCATGAGCCTTCTGTATGCGGTTGGGATTGGTAGCCGCATGAGCCTTCTACATGCGGCTGGGATTGGTGGCCGCATGAGCCTTCTGCATGCGGCTGGCACCCTTATGCGGCTTCTTCCTGGACCGCATAGAGTTCCTATTTGCTCCCGCAAGTCTAGCATCGTAGTGTTTTCTTTTGCCAGACTTGGGGACAGCAGGGTCCTCTGCAGCCTGAAGTGGGGCCGCATGTGAGTCTTCTTCGCTGTCTTGGCCAGCAGAGAACACTTCTTCCAGAGCTTGGGATGGGGCAGCGGTTTTGGGCCTCTACTCCCTGCGGGCCTTCTTTGGGCCTGCTCGCTTCTGGATGGGGCTAGTGCTCCCGTCGGAGAGCATCTCTTCAAACGCTTGCTGGTCGAAGCGAACAACCAGTATCTGTTGCGTGGAGCCGAGTTTGGCTGCGTCCGATTGCATCACCAACTTCTCAGCAGTAGAGAAGTTAGTCCCCAGTAGAGTCGCCATCGTCTTTGCCATTGATTGTCAAAGAACAGAACAGTTTTATAGGAGGACTGAACTTTAACTCACAATTACAAACTCGTTTGTACAAAAGAGAGCCTAGGAACAAAACCTAGGAAAAGCAATCTAAGTACAATTGTTTAATTTGGATTCTGGGGGTGACGATAGAGGCTCGGGAAAGTGCTATCAACTCTACCTTACTCGTTGGACGATCGAACGCAACCTCGGCTCCGGTGAAGAAATGCTCTGTGTGTATCTCTGTGTGTGTACAAGGGAATAACACCTTGCTATTTATAGGAATTCATAAGTAGTAGGGGTGGATAGCCATGTGGCTAATTTTGGACATCATCCTTGTAACTTTGCCTCGAGAAGTGGATAGTTAGGGATTGGTTAAGATTGCTTATGATCTGTTTGTTACATGAAATCCGAACTGTTAATGACTTGGTCAATTTCTGCCACGTGTCTCAACTGCTACTATGTGGCGAGCCGCATGAATGATGCATCCTGGCTGGGCCGCATGAAGGACTGTCTCCAAGCCGCATGAAGAGTGTCTTATGATCGGACCGCCTGAAGGACGTCTCATAACTGAGCCGCATGAGAGTTGTCTCATGACCGAGCAGCATGAGAGTGGCTTCATGACAGTCCCGCATGAGAGTTGTCCCATGATCGAACCGTATAAGAGTGGCTTCATGACAGAGCCGCATGAGAGTTGTCTTATGTCCGAGCCGCATGAGAGTTGTCTCATGATCGGACCGCATAAGAGTGGCTTCATGACAGGGCCACATGAGAGTAGTCGCATGGGCGATCCGCATAAAGAACTTTCTTTGGAATTTGTGAACTGTGCCAGATATCATGAAGATTTTCTCGTCTTTTTAGGAGCATGTCACATCTTGTCTTTATGTCAGAGCCATCATCTCTGTCAGAGCTGTCGTCTTTATGTTAGAGTAATTATGGCCAGCTGTATAGGTAGATTTTGAACCGCATAAGGCTGCATGAAACTTCCTGGGTTTTGAGCCGCATGAAGCTTCTCTGGATTTTTTGCGCCGCATAAAAAATCCTTATGGGCCGCATAGATCTTTCTGGGTTTTGAGCCGCATGAGACTCCATTTTGATTTCGAGCCGCATAGAGAATCCCCTTCTTTTCTTGCGCTTGTGAAGGATCACATCTCGCAAGTCAAGGACATCTCGATCAACCTTTGCACTCGCTTTGTGGGCCCGGGTATCCCGAGCACACGAGTGCGTAGGTATCCTGTTTGCTTCCTGATACGAGGCTAGTAAAAGCACTTGCCCTCAATCTTTGTTGGGAGACTCTTGAGAACCACCCTATCCGTTTGCCGCCGGGGGCTGGACACGGGCGGTTCTGTACAACTTTCTATCAGAGGCCCGCTAAACAGTTAGCGGGACACTCTGATGGTCAGAGGTTGGGACAACTGACTGAGCTCGACGAGCCCGCACTGCCCTAGACTTCTTCGACTTAGCACCCGAAGGTGCGTAGTAGAAAGAGTCCAAGTTGGAGAACCACCCTGTCCGTTTGCCGCCGGAGGCTGGACACGGGCAGTTCTGTACAACTATCCATCAGAGGCCCGCTTAACAGTTAGCGGGACGCTCTGATGGCCAGAGGTTAGGATAGTTGACTGAGCTCGACGAGCCCGCACTGTCCTAGACTTCTTCGACTTAGCACCCGAAGGTGCGTAGTAGGAAGAGTCCAAGTTGGAAGGAGGGAAGAGAAGTTGGTGCCTTTTTCAAAGGAGGCAAGGGGGCCCTATTTATAGAATGGAGTGAGCCCTTTCTTCTTCTCCTTTCCGATGTGGAACTAAAAGCAATATTTTCCATGCTTCTACGGACACAAGGCAAGGTTGATCTTAAATCTCCTAAAGATAGCTGCTAGATGTATGGGGTTCAGAAGGTTATGCCCCACTCTCCTACAACCAATCATCCAAGCCAAAAAGGTCTTAGGGACAGAGAAAGGAATACCGAAGTGAATGTGGTACATGGCAGACATCTCCAGAAAGGTAATTTCATCGGTAGATCCCCTTTTAGGAAGCAAGGCAGAATAGATAAAATGTTGCAAGTCATAAAAGTTCTGATTAAGGTGCTTTGTGTATAACCTACCACTGCGAGGAACAGGGTTACGATGACACATTGCAACCTTAAAGGAGTCAAGGGTCATGTCTTCGAGAAATTGAACTTTATGAATGTCAACTAACGCCTCTCCGATATCCAGCATATGGAAATACTCACTGAGGTCAGTCGAGTTGAATTCAATTTCATGTCTGGTGACATAGGAGTAGATACTACCGTCGAATTTGACTTGTATGTTGCAGTAAAACATACGTATGACATTATCATAGATGTCACTAGAGGTTTCAAAGAAATTTCGGAGACTAAGTATATCAAAAGTGGAGGTGTACTCCGAAAAAATAGTAAAATTGACGTATTACCCGGGACAAATTTCCCGATAGCAAAAAGCATCAAACCAAGAATCCGCTATTTCTAAACACGAAAATAAAGACAAGTCAAATTCCTCTTCGCCAGTAGGACGAGCAGGACTAAACACGTTGACAGGTTCGTATTCAAAGGTCGAAGATGAATCCGCCACGGAATCTACTTTCTTTCTTTTATGGATTTTAGGAGCAATAGAATTGAAATGAGAGGAGTAGAAAGGAGATATACCTTAAAAAGAATGGAGAAAAGATGGAGAATGTCACCTTCTTGAGCTTCATAGACCTAAGGAGGAAGGAGGAAGAAAGCTTAGAGGAGATGAAAACTAGGGTTTTTGGAGAGTTTTCGGTGCTCGGATGGAGGAAGAAGGAGGGTTTTTAAAGGGATAAGGGCCGGCTGTGATGTTCTGGAAATTTGAACCGACGCCAATCAAACTCGGTCCGAGTTCTGACAGAGTTCGGCCACTTGTATTCCCACTTCAGTTTATGCATAATGAATAATAAATAGACTTAACAACTTTTAATTCGTTAATTTAATAATATTCATTACTTTGGGTTAGCTGTAGGGGCCGAATCCCAGCAAGCGATAGTCCTAAGACACTTGGCACCGTGTCGCTTAGACTTTTACGTCTTTTTGACAGAAGGACTCTTTGGACTTGTACCTAAAATAACTTAAATTAATAAATATCAAAATCTTCAGTTATAAGAATCTTTATTAAACATAATTCATTATGAATCTGAAAATTCAAGTATGCCTAGTTCACGTCGCAGATAATTAAAACGGTCTTCAGCCAGCGGTTTTGTGAAAATATCTGCTAATTGATGATCTGTGTCAATGAATTCTAAGCAAATATCCCCGTGTTGTTGGTGATCACATAAAAAGTGATGACATATCTCTTTGTGCTTTGTGTGTGAGTGACAAATGGGATCATTAGTCAAATTAATCATGCTAGTGTTATCACAATATATGGGAATCATAGAATAGTGCAGATTATAGTCTTCTAGGGTTTGCTTTATCCATAAAATTTGAGCACAACAGCGTCCGGCGACGATATACTCAGCCCCAGTCGTAGATAGCGCTACAGAATTTTGCTTCTTGCTAAACCATAAGACTAAAGCTTTTCCTAGAAAATGACACGTACCATTGGTACTTTTACGGTCTACTTTACATCCTGCAAAATCTGCATCTGAATAACCGATTAGGTCAAAAGATATGGTTTTGGCATACCACAAGACGACTGTAGAAGTTCCCTGAAGGTATCAGAAGATAAGCTTAACGGCACATAAGTATGATTCCTTAGGATTAGCTTGATATCTAGCATAAATGCAAATGCTAAACATGATATCAGGGTGACTAGCAGTTAAATATAATAAACTATAAATCATACCTCAATACATACGTTGGTCGACGGATTTGCCACTTTCATCAATGTCAAGCCGGTTGATGTAGCTATTGGAGTTCTGATAGGCTTTACGTTGTTGAAGTCATACTTCTTCTGTAAATCCTTCGTATACTTGGCTTGGCTGATGAATGTTTCCTGTGAGTGCTGTTTGATCTGGAGTCATAGGAAGTAGTTTAGCTCTCCCATCATACTTATTTTAAACTCACTTTACATATATTTAGCAAATTTTTGACAGAGTTTTTCATTAGTAGAACTGAATATTATGTCATCTACATAAATTTGCACAAGAAGAATAGCATCATATGAAGATTTGATAAATGAAGTAGTTGTAGGACCGATTGTAGGAACGAGTTTTAAAGCGTAATATTCTAGAGGGGGGTGAATAGAGTAGGTAGCGGAATTTAGCTATTTAAAAAAAATTAGTAACAAGATCACAGATAATATATCACATATATGTAAATAAAAAGTAGAGAGTAGAGAGCAAACACAAACACAAGGATGTATACTGGTTTTTCTCTTGTGAGGACTAGTCCAGTCGGAAGAACTCTAGCTTCCAGTTGAATCCACTATGGAAAATCACCACAAGTTTTCATCCGAAGTTCTTGCAACTTCTACAACGCGAGCTTTGATCCGAAGTACTCGACCAACTTCAATTGTGAAGAGTCTTTCTTTAATCAAGCCTCTGATTACAACCACTCTGAAACTTCTAGACCGTACCGCACTGGCAAATCGACTAGAGGATTGTAACTGGCTTGGGATTTGAACTTTCTTTAATCTCGTTGGAATCCGTAACTGCAGGGAGACCATGTTCAAAAAGCAACGTTCACTAACCGAACTCTGGCCGAATTCGGGCCGAACTCTGGCCGAGTTCTGTTGGAGTTCTGTCAGGGTTTTTACAAATTAGTTTTTGGGCTTTTTGAAAAGTCAAACAGTTAGGAAGTAGTTTGGGCTTTTATAAATGGGCTTGTTTTCAAAATGAAAGGGTATTTTGAAAACGTTTCTTAGGTAGCCTATTTGCCAGTACGATACAGTGTACATCGTATTCCTAGACTCAATAAACAGCGGAACCCCCGATGCGAGGCCCCAGATTGGTCGTTAGGCGGTTCAGAGAAATCTTCTTGTATAACATCGTCTCTGGCCCATTGCATATGTCATAGCTTGACAAAGCTTGATCATGCTTACTGCATGTCTACAAATACATGTTAGACAAACAAACCAATATGATACAAGCATAGCAATATGATATAGAACATTTAGGACAAACATTAGGATAATGCTAAGTTAAAGTAGTAACATAATAGTGATTACATGAATATTAGTGATGTCATTATGTTAAACTTAATTAATTAGCCATATTCAAAATATGATATAATCATTGGGCTAACAGTAGTACCAACTCTTCATTTTGAAAAACTATTTTTAAGTAGAAAGGCACTTAGGCGTTCATACCAAGCACGGGGTGCTTGTTTGAGTGCATAGAGTGCTTTTCTAAGTTTGAAGACGTGCTCGGGTTTTTAAAAATCTTCAAAACCAGGGGGTTGTTTCACAAAAACTTCTTCTTTCAAAAATCCACTTAAAAATGCACTTTTCACGTCCATTTGAAATAGTTTGAGATTGTAAAAACATGCAAATACACAAAACATGGGGATGGCTTCTAGTCTAGCAACATGAGCATGTCTCATTATAATCAATACCTTCGATTATAATCTTGTCCCACTGGACGTGCTTTATTGCGTAGAATTTGTCCATACTTAATTTATTTCGGAACACCTATTTGGTACCAATTATCGATTGACCAATAGGTTCAGGAACAAGTTCCCAAACTTGGTTTCTCTTAAATTGATTAAGTTCCTCTTGCATGTCATTAATCCAAAATTCATTATTAAAAGCATCTGCTATTGTCTTAGGTTCTACTTGAGATATAAAAGCTACATTAGCTGCTATATCAGTATCTTTAGTAGAAGAACGTGTACTTATACCTTCTGATACATCACCTATGATGAGCGTCTCTAGATGATCTGGCAAGAAGTTCCAAGATTTGAAAATTTTTGTTAGATCCTCCACAGGGCTCTCCTTGGTAACAGTATCTTTAGATGATTGGATTTAATCTGTGCATCTTCATCATCATTGTCGCTAGATCTATGACTATTGAGCTCATCAAAGGTAACGTTAATATATTCTTCAATAATCATAGATCTTTTATTAAAAACTCTATATCCCTTACTCTTAGCAGCATATCCGAGAAATATCTCTTTATCTGCTTTAGAGTCGAACCTACCCAAGTTATCTTTGGTGTTCAGGATAAAACAACGACATCCAAAAACTTTGAAATAAGAAATATTTGGAATCCTTCCAAACTATAGCTCATATGGTGTCTTCTTCGAGATATGTCGAATTAACACCCTATTTAAAACATGACAGATTGTACTAACAGATTCTGTCTAAAAATATTTCAAAAGATTATGCTGATTCAGCATGCCTCTAGCTATCTCGCTTAGAGTACGATTCTTCCGCTCCACAATACCATTATGTTGGAGAGTTCTAGGACAAGAAACTCGTGGTAATATCCACTATCGTCATAAAACTTTTTGAAATCAATATTTATGAATTCGCCACCATGATCACTTCGGATACGAGTAATCATGAAGCCTTTTTTTTATTTTGTGCCTTTTTACAAAATATCTGAAATTCAAAAATAGCATCACTTTTATTTGATAAAAAGTAAATCCATGTATAACGAGAGAAATTATCAACAATCACAAAAGTGTAGAGTTTATCGCTAAGACTAGCGACTCTATTAAGATCAAATAAATCCATATGAATTAACTGCAAGGTGTCTAGAATTACTTACAACATTGATGGATTTAATGGATGACCTAGTTGTCTTGTTCTTTTCACAGTCAGCACATACCATGTCTCTTTTGAATGTGATTTCGATGAGTCCTTTTACCAACTTTTTGGTATATAGCCGTGAGATAGTATCCATGTTGCCATGTCCTAGCCTCATGTGCCATAACCAACTTTCATCTTGATTTGCTACTAGGCACCTTCCTGCATTATTAGTACTTTCTAGAAAGAAAATATAAATGTTGTCTTCCTTAATCCCTTCATATACGGGATTACCAGATGACATTTCATATATAGAGCATTTGTCTTTTACATAGTTGATACCATAACCATTATCTGCCAAGTGACTTATACTCAGTAGGTTATGTTTCAACTCTATAACTAGATAAATGTCTTTTATTACTGGGTAAGGAGACATACCAACAGTGTCATTTCCAATTATATCACCTCTTAAGTTAATTCCGAAGGAAACATATCCTCATCGATAGCGTAGTAAACAAGATGCATCACCAGTCATGTGCCGCGAACATCCGCTACCGAGGATCCACTTGCTTCTAGCATGAGAGGTTGAGGGTCCACCTACAGAACGAATAGATGAATCCTTTGGTACCAATTTTTTGAAGGATCCATTTTGATTAGTTCTAGGTATCCAAACAAGTGTCTGATTCTCAACAAGTTTTCTTGCTAAGAAATACTGTGATATGTGCCCATGGGTACCACAGTACGTGTAAGTAAGTTTTGAAAAGTGCTCTTTGTTTCTGTGTTGACATGTATTTGTGTCTTCTTTAAAAACCTATAGGTGAAAGCATAATTATGATAACGTGTTGCTTGCGTACTTTCTGTGGTTTACTCCTCTTAGTTGTATGCTTAGCATTGGGACTAACCTTAGGCTGTGTCACAGGAATGACCTGTTTCCTAACTTGATATCTAACTTTTTACAGAACGCACAAGACTCCTCATATTTGGCAGTTATATGAACGAGTTTTTGCTCTGTGACTAAGTGTCTCTTCTTCTCTATGTCATAAAGCTCTTGTATTTGACATAATCTCTTTCTTTCTTTTCGATGGTGAGGATAGCCTCGTGATAGTCTACTTTAAACTTGGCTTTCTCATCCGTGTTATCGATAGCAGATATATCATTAATGTCTTCAAGAAGATTAGAGAATCTTGCAACTTCGGTTGTGTATGCCTTAACCTCTTTGCGAGATTGCTTGTACTTGTCTAACACATTTTTGTGTTCTTCAAGTAGTTCGCTGAAGGCATTCTCTAATTCATCGAAAGTAAAGTCATCATACAGAGGGTTAGATGATACCTTATAGAATGCCATAAGACAGACATTAGAAGTACTGCAGGGTCTGTCCTCTTCCTTTGATTCACTGGCATCACTTTCGTGCCAGATGCTTATGTTTGCATACTTTCGACCTGTTGTAGCTTTCCTGCTTGATTTTGATCTATTATATGGACTGCTTTTCTTTAACATTTGACAATCCTTCTTCACATGCCCTGTCTTCTTACATACAAAGAATAGTGTTTCTTCTTTATTACTTTCATGGACTTCTTTCTTCTTTCGGTTTGATTTCTCAAACTTTAAGAATTTCCTGAAGTTCCTTAATAGCAGGGCTTGCTCATCACCACTTGATGATTCTTCGTCAGAATCATTGTTTGCAACTTTTTGGCTTGCACTTTGAAGGTGATAGATTTTTCCTTCGGGGTTGCTTCTTCAAATTCTTGCAAGTCTAACTCATGGGTGATTAGCTTTCCCATAAATGTCTCCGGAGTCATTGTGGTTAGATTGTTTCCTTCAATGATCGCAGTTGCCTTTAGGTTCCAATTCTTGGTTAGAGCCCGTAGCACCTTTTTGATTTTCTCATGGTTACTGTAATCCTTACCAAGCGATTACAAAGGATTAGTAATATCTAGAAAACGAGTAAACATCTGTGCAATTGACTCACCGGGTTTCATCTTAAATAATTCATATTCCTGTGTTAGTCTACTGATTTTGGATTCCTTTACTTGGGAAGTACCTTCATGAGTTACCTCAAGAAGTCTCCAAATATCATGAGACGTAGTATAGGTAGAAACACGATTAAAATTCGTCTTATTAATTACACAGAATAGTACAATGATGGCACGTGCATCTAAACTAGCCTTTGTTTTTCTTCGTCTGTGTATATGTCGTATGGCTTGTCTACAAGTACACCTTCAATCCCTATTGGTGCCGGATTCTTATAACCGTTAATTACCATATACCAAAGATCAAAGTCAAGAGACTTTAGAAAGAAACTCATTCGTGTTTTCCAATAAGTGTGGTTTGTTCCATCAAATAGTGGGGGTCTATTTGTGGATTGCCCTTTACCGTTGAATATTGATTTCACGGCTGCCATATATACTTTCTAGAGTGTTATATAAGAATATAACCTGCTCTGATACCAATTGTAGGACCGTTGAGCACCTCTAGAGGGGGGTGAATATAGTGTGTGTGTGTGCAGCAAAAAATAATCACCACTAAAAATTAACAAACTATAAGTTATGACAGAAATAATTGACAGTAAATTAAATAGCAGTAAGAGATAGAAGATCAAACTCAATAAACACCATGATATAAACTGATTTCCCTCTGAGAGGACTAATCCAGTCGCGAGTACTCTTGCCCGCTGTTAGTCCACTATTTATAAGCTATATGTGAGCTTATCGTCTCTTTACAATACCGTGCTTGGCGACAAGTGTACGACCGACTTCACAACACCATGCTTGGTGACGAGCGCACGACCGACACTGAAAACTAAGAAGTTTCCTGACTTGCAACATCTTTACAACTCTGTAAACCAAATACTCTAAATTGAACAAAATGTTTACTGGCTTTGGCTAAGAGTAGTGTAGGTGAAATGTGAAAGCTTTAGATCACTGGAAAGACACTTAGAAATAGATAGAGAGAAGAGCAAAATGAGTGATTAGAAATGTAAAAATCCTTCTCTATTTATAGTATTTTCCTGTTTGAACTCGGGGAGAATTCGGGCTAAGTTCGGATGCAAAGATCTCCCAAAAGAACGTTGGATGCAGATTTGGAGGCAACAAATATTCAAATATTTCTTAGACCAAACTCGACCAGAGTTCAATCCGAATTTTGCCTAAGCAGAATAGGATTTTTGGGGTCCAAATTATATATGGTTTTTGGGCTGTTTGGATATGTAGTTTTGAGATAAGTATGTAGGCTTTTAGGATATGTGGACTAGAAATAACCTAAGCCAGTAATATCTCGATCGATCTTACGTTTATATTTCCTAGACTCAATAAAAGTAAAATACAGAAAAAGTATAAAAGACTCGATCTGGATTCTGATACAATTACTTTTGGATGATGACTTGAAAGCTCTTTGTAGACGCAGGATATAGACGTATTATGTTCTTTGATATTGATTTCAGCAACCTATAACTTTAGTAGCAATCATATATTTTGCGTATCAACTTAAGTTGTCGTTGATTATCAAAATCAAGTGTGACCATTTATTCAATGGGCCAACACACCTGCTTCGGCTGCGATACCTAGGTGCGTATTGGCTGCCGTTGCTGCTCCGGGACCTTCTATTGCTGCATCTCCGATGACCCTGATGGGTTTGGCTGACAATGCGTACTATGCCAACCTCATTCTGGGCACCGTTCATCATGCCTAGAAGTACGGTATTGAGGGTGTCTTGTGGGACAATCAATCGCTTCGACGGGCTCGATCTGTCGTAATGGCCCAACTGGTGGCCATGTGCGACTATCCAGAGTACGAGGTGAAGACGGACGCGATAGAGGCTCTCTGGACAAAATTGGAAGCTGCCATCACAGAGCATCAAAATCTTGAGTGTGGTCTTTCGACCCTGGGTACTGTAGACCTAGAGAAGATGGCCTCCGAACTTTCTCAACACAAGCAGAAGCGTCAGGCCCTGACAGACAGACTTGTCACGGTCGAGGCCGAAATTGAAGAAGTTACTAATGCTGAAGAGGTTCAGGTCTGCCATCGTACAACTTGGAAGGAATAGTGTGAAACCCTCCGGAAGCAGATTTGACAGTTAGAAGAGATGTTGGCCCTTACCGACAGTGATTTGGACAAGTTAAGGGACCAGCAGGAGGTCCTTCGCCAACGATTTGAGACCCTGGCTCGGGAGAAGGAAAATATTGGCGTTCGTCAAGCAGAGTTGGACCTTACACGCAAGAACTTGTCCTAGCTCGAGGATGAGGCCGCTCAACGTCAGGAAGTAGAGCGTCAAGCCAAAGACTTGGTTGGGCCCCAAGTTACTCTTTTGAGGAGTCGACTGGAAGAACTCCTGCATCGGTCTTCCCAATGCTGATGTCTTTGTTGTCTTTTTGTCTTTCGCTTTTCGAGAGACCCATTTGTAGCAAAGAAAGAAAAACCTTTACATTTTATGAATTAAAAAACTTTAGCTTTGCTTTCTTGCATGTCCATTTGTTGTGAACATTCTTGTACAATAATGAGAATTCCCTCAGAGGTAATATGACATGAGGGGATGAAGATAACTCCGCTGAGGATAGGATATTTTACTCAGAGGTTATATAGACATGGTAAACACGATATTTTGAGGTAGAATTTTCCTTACTTAGAGGTTATATGGACATGGTAAGGATAGACTCTATGGATGTATAGAACGACTTAGAGGTGATATGGACGTAAAAAGTTCTATAGATAATTATGCCAATCATGAGGTTTGTCATAGAAGAAATGTCTACTCAGAGGTAATATGGACATGGTAGGCACGATCCTCACTGGATGTAGAATAACAACTCTGAGGTAATATGGACGTAAAATATTTTTCTACTAGGGGAATATGAAAGGGATGAATTCGTTAATAAAATTCGTGAACATCCACGGGGGATGCGGAAATATATGTCAATTTACACCTCAGACATAGTATTTCTTCAGGAACTTGCCATTGATTGACATCATTAGAAAGTCGCCGTTAGGCTTGGCCAGTCGGTAAACACCATTGGAGTAGACGTCTCTATGACGAATTGTCCTTCCTACTTGGGCTCGAACTTCCCGGTCGTCTTGTGAGTCATTAACATCGATCTTCGAATTAATAAGACGAGGTCACCCACTTGGAATGTTCTTTTCTGAACCTTTTTGTTCAAGGCCTCAGAAATTTGAGCTTGATAGAGCTCGATCCGTTGCTAAGCTAGCAAGCCCTTTTCGTCCCACGCCTCCAACTCCTGTAGCCGCAGGCATTAATTGTCTTCGTCAGTCAGCTGGTTGGTGATGGATATCCATAAAGACGGGATTTGGATCTCCATAGTAAGCACCGTCTCGCTTCCATAAATGAGAGAAAATGGTGTGTTGCCAGTAGGCGTCTGAACAGTCGTGCGGTAAGCCCACAGACATTCGCAAGCTTCTCATTCTAGTCGCGCTTACTAGAAGAAACCACTTTCTTGAGCAGCTTGACAATAGTCTTTTTGAATGCTTCGGCTAGTACATTTGCTACAGGATTGTAAGCCGTTGACGCTACATTATGTATTCGATTTTTATTACAGAACCGATGGAATGCGTGGCTCACGAACTAAGGGCCGTTGTCATGGATAATCCTTCTGGGAACTCCGAAGCGGTATATGACATGATGCTTAACAAAGTTAATCATGTTCAGGGTTTTCACCGTAGCCAGCGGTACTGCTTCCGCCCACTTAGAAAAGTAGTCGATGATGGCGAGGATGAACTGGTGTCCTTAGGAGGACGGTGGGCTAATTAGCCCAATGATGTCCATTCCCCATGTTTTAAATGGCAAGGCGGCCGCTGTGGGATGTAGGAACCCCGAAGATTCGTGGATGAAGTCAGCATGCAACTGACGTACCCGACACTTTTTTGTATAGTTAACTGTATCTGCCATCATGGTGGGCTATTAGTAACCCATGCGACGCAGTCGATCCTGTAACTTAGGACCAGGCTGGTGAGCCTCACAGTTGCCATCATGTGCCTCCCGGAGTGCTTCTTGAGCTTCTGTCTTGGATAGGTATCGCAGGAGGAATCCATCGTATGAACGACGATACAACATTTTGGTAGCTGTGTCATAGAAGAATTGGAGTGAGCGCCTTTTGATAGAAGTCGCTTCCTTCGGATCTTCGGGCAGGACTTTGTAGACTGCATAGTCTATAAACAGGAATCGCCAGTCATGAATATCAACATTAGTGTCTATTTGTACTGAATAACTCAGACACGATTGTAGATTGTTCTTCGGCAAACCAGCTTTCGTCCCATCACCATGACGGTATATTGGGTACCAACAGGAGCTGCTAGAGAAGCGACAAGGCCAGCGAGTACGTCGGCCTCTAAATTTTGCAATCGAGGTACATGTTCTATAAAGAACCCTATGAAGGTGGAAATGATATCGATTGTTGCTTGGTGGTAAGGAACCAGATCTTCATGTCGAACCTCGTATTGTCCTTGAAATTGGTTGATAATCAGTTTCAAGTTGCCATAGGCCTCAACGTAGTCGACCCCCAACTGTTTAGCGAGCTGGAGCCCAATGATGAGAGCGTTGTACTCAAAAACAATATTAGTACACGACGCCATGAGGGAATATGCACGATTGAGGACTAAGCCATCGGGATTGTCGAGAACGACTCCGACCCCTGCGATAATCTCGACTTTAGGCCCTGTTCTTGAAGCACCATCAAAGAACATACGCCAAACAGGATTGTTTGAGACTACATTAGACTCTAAGACTTCGTCGGAAATGTCGTCATAGAGCTTTGATATTTCTGGCATAGGATGTGCCGCCAAGAAGTCGGCTAATGCTTGGCCTTTGACTACCTTTTGTGGGACGAACACCATGTCGTAAGAAGTTAAAAGTATTGACCATGTGGATAACCGCGAGTTTAGGGCCCCTGGCTTAGTCACAAGGACTCTGAGGGGATACACTCAAGAGATGACGTGGATTGTCTGACCGGCCATATGTTACGTCTTTTGAATGATGAAGACTAGAGCAAGACATTCCTTCTCCATAGGATTATACCCATGTTTGGCACCAATCATGGTTCTGCTAAGATAGTAGATTGTTTGTTCATGGCCTTCGTTGCTTCTCTGGACTAGCAAAGCACCGAGTGAATGGTCCATAGCTCGGACGTATAGCAGAAAGGGCCTCCCCA
Source organism: Iris pallida (assembly GCA_029216955.1). Lineage (NCBI taxonomy): Eukaryota > Viridiplantae > Streptophyta > Magnoliopsida > Asparagales > Iridaceae > Iris > Iris pallida. The sequence goes on from JANAVB010005796.1 coordinate 10,291,593, forward strand.
CGACGGATGCTACCAGTACTGGGGGACTAGTGAGGTACTTCTTGATAGCGTCGAACATGCATTGGCATTCTTCGGTCCTGACATACGAAACCCCTTTCTTCATCAGTTTGGTGAAGGGTTGGCAGCGACTAGAAAGATTTGCTATGAATCTTATGATGTATGCCAAGCGTCCTTATAGGCCTCAAAGTTCATGGAGATTCTTCAGGGGAGCCATGTCTAAGATTGTCTTAGTATTTTCAGGGTTAATATGAATACCCTTGACCGTGACGATAAAGTCCGGGTACTTGCCAATAGAAACTCCTAGGAAAGACTTTGTTGGGTTCATCTTTAGTCGGTGTGGCCGCATCAAGTCGAATACTGTCCTCAAGTCATCTAAATGGCTGGATTTTCTCTTGCTTTTGACGACAATGTCATCAACATAGCATTCTACCATTTTTCGAAGGTGCTTACGGAATATGGTTCTCATAGCCCGCTGTGCTCCCATATTCTTTAACCCGAAGGGCATTAATGTGTAACAGTATCTCCCTTTTGAAGTCTGATAAAGTATGATTTTTGTCTTCAAGGAACATCTTGATCTGGTTGTAGCCTGAGAAACCATCCATAGAGGACATACGTTCGAAGCCATAAGTGTTGTCAATCATCACGTTTGTGATCGGGAGGGGAAACTCATCTTTTGGACAGGCCGAGTTGAGATCCCTGAAGTCTATGCAGACCCGAATCTTTCCGTTCTTCTTAGTGACTGGGAAAATGTTTGCCACCCAATCCGGGTGTTGCTCCTCACGAATGAAGCCACTCTCTATAACCTTGTCGATTTTTTTTCGATAGCATCCATGATGTTGGGATGAAAGCGACGCTGTTGCTGTTTGACAGGTTTAGCATCGGACAAGATGTTGAGACGGTGCATTACGACTTGCAGGTCTAAACCCGACATGTTCTTATTGCTCCAGGCAAAGAAATTGATGTACTCTCGGATAAGCTATATCAGAGACTCCCTGTCTTTTTCAGTCAAGCTTTTGCTGATGAAGATGGGTTTAGAAGAAGTTTCTGTTGACCCAAACTGGATCACAGTCAACCTGATTTGGAGAATTAACAAAATGATAACTGATATGATCCAATACGACACATCAAGTTCAAGACAGGACATCATCTATGATCCAATACAACGTATCAAGTTCATGACAGACGTCGTCAACAAAGCTATTACATTGCAAATGTATTTGTTCTCAGTCTGTAATTTTTTAATTTATTGAGTCTAGGAAAATGTACATTGAGTCGCACTGAGTCATCTCAACCCCTAGACATACTTCTCCAAGCTCCACCATATAAAACAAAACAGTCCCCGAACCAAACCAAACCACTCTAGCCTATTTATAACTTCTGGTATGAGAAAGATAGATTCCGGGCCGAACTCTGCCTAAGGCAGAACTTGGTTCGAACTCTGCCCCATAAAAATTAGCAACCTGAGTTTTAGGAATACCTTGCTACGAGCTGTCCAACATTCGAATTTTTGAATATTTGGGACAAAATTCTGGCCGAACTCTTCCTCCCCTGACTAGTATAAATATGGCTTGATTTCTCTCATTTCAAATCATCTCTCACTCTCAATCTTCTAAGCCTTATACATTCTAAGTCTTACTCTTCCAATCTACTAGCCACAAAACTTCCTAAACCCCAAGGTGCTCAGTGCGATTCAACTAGAAGTTCTGTGCAAGAGTTGAAAAGAAGTCACTTATAAAATTCCAAGTTTTGCCTCTACAAAGTTTTAAGAAGTTGGCATGCTCTTAAGAGTAAAGGCACGTGTGTACCCTATTTCACAAATAGTGGATTTCAATCCTGGGCTAGAGTTCTTTGGCCTAGACTAGTCCTCCATGAGAGAAACCAGGTTATATCGCTGTGTTTGCATGTGCTCTTCTAAACTTTTATATTTTACGCATTATTACTCTCTGATTATATAGTTGCTTTTGGACTTAGCATAGAGTTAATTTTTAATTGGTCATTATTGACACAAACTCTATTCACCTCCCCTCTAGAGTTGCCTATACGTTACTTCAATTGGTATCAAAGCTCTGGTCTCTTGATAAAGGATTAACATCCTAAGAGCTGATCCATGGCATCCACACAACCCATTTTCACCAACTATGTGGTGAAGGACGGTTCACTAATAGGCCACCCCTATTTGATGGAACCAACTACACCTACTGGAAGACACGAATGAGTTTTTATCTGAAATCTTTAGACTTTGACTTATGGACCATAGTCACAGATGGTTAAAAGAAGCCTGCTAAAATTATTTTTGAGGGGAATCTCATAGAGAAACCCTACGACAAATATACTGATCAAGAAAAGAAACAGGCTAGTCTAGATGCTAGGGCTATTAATTCTCTCTTATGTGCTATGGACAGGACTGAATTCAATAGGGTATCTACGTGTTCCACTTCCCACGAAGTATGAAAGCTTCTAGAAGTGACTCATGAGGGAACCACTCAAGTCAAGAAATTAAAAATCAGTCGGCAAATACAGGAGTACGAAGCATTCAAGATGAAGCCCAATAAGACGATCAAACAAATGATCACTAGATTTCTCAACATCGTCAACCCTCTATCTTCCCTCGGTAAGGACTACTCCAACCATGAGAAGATACGCAAGGTACTAAGGAAACTAACAAAGAACTGGAACCCTATAGCCACGACAATCATCGAAGGCAATGATCTCACCACCATGTCTTTAGAAACTCTGGTGGGCAAACTAATGACGCATGAGATCGACCTCAAGGACTTTGAAGAATCTGCTCCAAAGGGAAAAAAAATTTCTCTAAGAGCTCATCGCCTTAAGACGCTCTAGATGAAACAAACGATAATGACTCTGATGGTGAAGAACAAGAGCTCATGGTTCACAACTTCAAGAAGTTTCTACGTTTCAATCAAAGGAAGAAGGAACAACACAAATACGACGATGAAGAGCCTATCTGTTTCGGCTGTAAGAAGACGAAGCATGTCAAGAAAGACTGCCCTGCTGCAAAGAAAGGAAGCCGATATGAAAGAGGCCATCCTCTCAAAATATGCCAATACAAACATCTGGCACGAAAGAAAAGCCAGTGACTCAGAAGAAGAAGAGGACACTCCCCAAGATACTACAAACGTCTGCCTAATGGCATCGTCCGACAAGGTAACTAATGATCCACTTGATGACTTTACTTTTGATGAACTTGGAGATGCTTTTAGTGACTTACTTGAAGATCACAAGAAGTTACTTAGCAAGTACAAACATGCAAAGGATAAGATCAAGACTTATGAAGTTGTGATTCATAGACTATCATGCTTGCTTGATAATGTTAGAGACATATCTCCCACTGATAACACTGAGAAATTACCCAAGCTTAAATTCAGCCTGCACGATGCTGAATCTCGTATTGAGAAATAAACACATGATCTTACCGTACTCAACAAAGAGCTCACGGAAGAGAAAAAGAAGTATAATACTACAGCTGTAAGAATTAGTGCCTTGACTGCTAAATATGATGAACTGTATATTGCCTCTAAAGATTAGAGATCAGGCTGGGCAAACAGGTTATTCAACCTCAAACTCAGTGTAGAAGCATAAAAAATCTCAGCTGAAGACATCCCTTCGCCAAAGCACAAAAGATGCAAAAGACTCGGGCTCAGTACTAATAAGTTAAAATAGAAGATATGGAGAGAAGTTCCTTCATTGTCATGTCTACCAAAGTCTAGTACAGACACATCAGGACTATACATAAGGGACTAATTTTGTTATTCTATAAAGGATCTAGTACAGATTCGACAGAAGCCTAGAGGGATCTACAAGGGATGCAGTTTTTATCGAAGCGCAGCCTTCCTTCTTTTCGATACACACGCAGGAGGATTGACCTCCACCGAAGCATGTTCTGATATTCTTGTGGGAATAGCCTCTTAGAAGCATATCAGCAACCCAGTACTTTGAAGAAGCCATAGCCTTCGAGCCGGATATGCAACCACCTTCCTTTGCCAACCTCAGAAACAAGATGGTGGCAGGCCCCCCTCTCTTCTTTTATTCCAGAAGCCAGTGTCTGCACTCCAGAGGTGCAACTATCTGCCTGTGCCAATCTCAGACGCGCAAAGGTGTCATACCCTTCCTTTCGAAGCCAACGCCTCTACTGTTTAGAGGCAAAACTACTTATCTGCGTCTACATGAGGTGCAGGATGGTGATATGCTCACACCATCTCTATTCCCATGGCGCAGTCGTCTGCTCTAGATCAGAAGCTTAAGTTACTTCTCTAAAAGAGACTTGGGAACTCCCATCGCAACCAATACAAGTCAACCTGTTGCTCCAAAAGCACAGTAACTTCGTCAACCTGAAGCACAAGCCTACTTGTCGCCTACAACACTGTAGTGCCCCGTCCCTACATCGTGCCCCGTACTCTGTCCATGGGGTGTGCGAGAAAGGAATACTGTCGCTATCGATTCGGTCGGGTGCGATAGGTCTGGATCGACCGAGTCGATCGAACGGGAACGGTTGAATTAAGATCTATTCCTCGTTATGGAATGTCTTCTTCGGAACCAAGTCCCATATTCAGCGGATTGTGCCTCGAGGATTGACTCTGCGGCTGAGTCGGGAGAGATCTCTCGTTTCTCTGCTTTTCACGCCGCTTGCGTTGGTTTTGGCTTTGTTTTCTGAATGCATTTTCGTGAATGTTTTTGATGGTTTTTATGGCTTGTATTTCAAACTCGTATTTCCTATCGAACTCCTTGAATAATGCAGTATTCTAATCGGTTGCTTGTGCGATTTCAGGTAATCGCGTAGGTGACGTCTAGCGCGACCAACAAGTTCTCTCGCTAAAGTAAACGCAAGGTGAGTGGCTGACCCTTCTCTTCTCGACCCCTTCTTAGGTAAATCGATAGTGTTGTTACGGATGAAAGATTGAATGCAAGGGCACGGGCACGGTAAAATGATTGAGTTTTTAAAGAGAATGTAGGCTATGTCTTAATAACTAAAAGAAGAAAAATGGTCTTTGTACGGTCATGGAGAACTTGTCGACAAGGTAAAGTTTCCCCGCACGGCAACCCTGGGCCACAAGACCGTTGCGGCCAAGAAGGAAACATCTCATAAGCTGTGCTGGGCACAATATTAGGTGAGGATTTACAGCGGGGCTCGCTACTCGTGCTGAAAGGGCCTCGTCTAATAAAAGCTAATGGAGTCCACGATGGCTCTGGGAGCCAGTGACCAACACACGAAATATTGTACTTGGTATGGAAATAATAACAATTGATAGAGAAGAACATGATAAGTTTCACAAGGTGCGGCGCTGGCCGCCACGGGTAAGTTTCAACATAAATTTTATTATGCTTGTCATATGCTTGTTTGAAATTCATTAGGATGGTTAGAAACATTCATACTCTAAGTCATATAAACTCTTCAACCAAATGAGAGCTTGGAAGTTAAATAGCCACACACTAGTACAAAGTGTAATGTACTGATCCTCGCTCTCCTCGTATGTACCCCGAACCACGAATGGCGTGCCACTTGAAACTCAAGGCGACGTGAACCCATTTGAAGCCTCGTTCGCGTATAAAGGCTTGTTTCTGGATTCCTTTTGAAGAAGACCCGCACTCAGTCCAAAAGAAAAGATGGCGACTCGACTTCCCGTAATAGTAGGTGGAAATGTGTAATAGTTTTTGCTTGTAAAAAGGGATGTAATGTATGGAACGACTATCTCATCGGTGTTCATTTTGTAAGTCGAGTCATGTTGTAGCCCGTGCGGCAATGATTGTAAGGAAGCCTATGTAAAGTTTTATTATTATTAATAAAAAAGTCTATTTCTATTTCAAATGTGTCATTCAATTTCCCTGCGTACTCTAACTTGATGTTGTGTTTCGGATAACCTTATGACTATGCCTTGCCCGATCGTAACTTAGGTTCACACGACATCACGCCCGGGGGACGACTATCGATTCTACGGAATTGGGGCGTGACATAATGGTATCAGAGCACGGCTTTACATCCTTTGACCTCGCATCGATGAGATAAGTTGTTCCATACAATGAGTCTGTCATAATTTGTGAGTGATGCATTTGCCTTCGTATCGCAGAAGTGACGGAACCCACGGTCGAGCAAGAACAGAGCGCTTCTAGCGGCTCTAGTAGTTCGCATAGTTCGCGGGCCGGACCTTCTAACGATACCATCGAAAGGATGCTGCGCATGATGGAGGCACAACGAAACCCGTCCGAGAACCGACATCAATAGACAGAGGAACGACAGGCCCAGTTTGAAGCTTACTTCGAAGCTCGTTTCGACGCACAAGCCAAACTTCAACAAAAGCAGCTGGATACCCTACAACAGATTATACAGACAATGGCGGCCAACGAAAATTCTGTGACTGCGCCTACCATCACAGTACCTGCTGCCACCGTGCCGACGATCTAACCCATTAAAGTCGATACGGAGGAGCCTGAGCGTCAACCAGCGGCACCGAGAAAGTACAACTTTGAAGTGTCAGAATTCAAGAAGGCGTGCCGTACTTCCTTCAGTGGTACCGAAGGCCCTTCCATGGCGATCGACTGGTTGGAAGAACTGGAAGATCACTTCGAGTTTCTCGGCATTGAAGAATCGAAGCAAGTCGCCTGCGCACAACTTCAACTACGGTTGAACGCGCACGACTAGTGGGCTGTGCGCAAGCGAGCGATCCGACCGGACAACACCACCGCGCCGATCTCTTGGGCCACGTTCCGCAAAGCTTTCAAAGTCTAGTACCTTTCGTCAGCCGTTCGTAAAGCGAAGGAAAATGAATTCATGCAGTTGAAGCAAGGGAGCCGGACAGTGGAAGAGTATGTCGCAGAATTCAACAAGTTGTCTAAGTTTGCTAGTCAGTTTCTGCCTACTGAAGAGTGCCGTGTGCGACGGTTCAAAGTGGGTCTGCGACACTCTATCGATACGCATGTCGGGGTCCCAGATTACAAGACCGTGGGCGAGGATCTGAATCATGCCCTCCGCCTTGAGAACCTGCATCCTTCCGGTGCTGACGACGTTGTGCGCCACTCCAATCACAAACGTCCTAGCTATACGGGAGGCAACAATTACTCGTCAAAGCGTCCAAACAATAGTGGCTATAAGGGTCAGAATCTGTTACCTCGTTGCACCAAATGTAATCGCCTTGGGCACGAAGCCATCAACTGCTTCCCCTTCAGAGAGGAATGCCATGCTTGCGGACAAAAAGGCCACCTCGCTCGAGATTGCACGAACCCCAGATTGACTCGCAACACCCCACCACAACAAAACCGTCAAGAGAATCGAGGACAGGCGCCCCGACCTGCTCAGCCCACTCAACTCAACAACCAAGACCGACGTCCTAATGCACAAGGGCGCGTCTTCGCCCTGACTAGAGACGAGGACTTTGCTTCCGATACTGTCGTGACAGGTATATTGAACTTCAATAATGTACCTGCTCGTGTGTTATTTGATTCAGGCGCATCGTATACTTTTATATCGGCGGACTTCACCGCCGAGCACAAATTTCCTGTAATATTGTTAGACCTTGACCTTAGCGTAAGTATGCCTTCGAGTGTTCCACTACTCACAAATTTAGCATGCGGGAGAGGAACCATATGTATTGGGGGTCAAAAGATCGGTCTTGATGCGATAGTTCTAGATATGAAGGACTTCGACATCATACTGGGCATGGATTGGCTCGATCCGTGCAACGCAACCATATACTGCGCAGAAAAGAAGGTCAAATTCCGCATACCTGGAGTGCCTGAATTCTGCTACTCGTGTGGTGAGGCATCGTCGACTTGCATGGTGATCTCTGTAATATCTGCTCGACGGATGCTGCATTCTGGGTGCGAAGGCTATCTAGCTTTCGTTCGAGACATGCGACAGGATGGTGCAAACGAAAAAGAGACCGATGTTGTAACAGAATTCCCAGACGTGTTCTCGGACGAGCTACCCGGCATGCCGCCCGATCGAAAAATTGAGTTCACCATCGACACATTCTCCGACACCCGGTCGATCTCGAAAGCTCCGTACAGAATGGCCCCTGCAGAACAGAATAAACTAAAGGCACAACTAAAAGAATTACTCGATAGAGGGTTTATCCGTCCGAGTGCCTCGCCGTGGGGTGCGCCCGTGCTATTCGTGAAGAAGAAAGATGGATCGATGCGACTCTGCATCGACTATCGGGAATTGAATAAAGCCACCGTCCGAAACAAATATCCCCTGTCCTGCATCGACGACTAGTTCGACCATCTCCAAGGTGCAACGGTATTTTCGAAGATTGATCTGCGATCGGGTTATCACCAACTCAAGGTCAAGCAAGATGACGTGTCGAAGTTTGCCTTCCGCACTCGCTATGGTCATTACGAGTTCTTGGTAATGCCGTTCGGTCTGACGAACGCCCCTGCCGTCTTCATGGATCTAATGAATCATGTGTTCTGTCCGTTCGTTGACAAGTTCGTAGTAGTCTTCATCGACGACATCCTCGTCTACTTGAACGATCGAGCGCAACATGCAGAGCATCTGCGAACGGTACTCCAAACCCTTCGAGAAAATCAGTTGTATGCGAAGATGAGTAAGTACGAGTTTTGGCTGAACAGTGTCTCATTCCTTGGGCAAATCATCTCCGCCGCGGGCATCGCAGTCGATCCGAAGAAAGTCAAAAAAGTTGCTGATTAGAAATGGCCTGTATCAGTTAGCAAAATTTGAAGCTTCCTAGGCTTGGCGGGATACTACCGACGCTTCGTGAAGGACTTCGCGAAGATCGTATCGCCGTTGACTCGTCTCACCCAGAAAGGAGTCGCATTCAAGTAGTCAGACGACTGTGAAGCTTCCTTCCAGGAGCTCAAGCAACGGCTCGTTTCGGCCCCGATACTTGCTCTTCCTGAAGGGATGAAGGGATTTCAAATCTTCAACGATGCTTCTGTCCAGGGCTTGGGGTGTGTGCTCATGTAGCGGGATAAGGTGATATCTTTTGCTTCCTGGCAGTTGAAGCCGCACGAGAAGAACTATCCCACGCACGACCTAGAACTAGCGGCAATTGTGTTCGCGTTGAAGCTGTGGCGTCACTATCTCTATGGCGTGGCATGCAGGATTTATACGGACCACAAAAGCCTCAAGTATATCTTTACCCAGAAAGAACTGAATTTGCGGCATAGGCGATGGCTCGAACTAATCAAAGACTATGACTTATCAATCGACTACACGTCGGGCAAGGGAAATGTGGTAGCGGATGCGCTGAGCCGGAATTACTTAGCTTCGTTATGTATCAACGATCGACTGCTGTGTGACTTGGAAGGAATGGGCATCGAGCTCCGAGTTCGTTTCAGAGACGTGAAACTGACGCAACTGCGGGTGGAACCGAGCCTACTGGAGAGGATCAAGTCTGCACAGAAGGACGACCCGTACCTGGAGAAGATGCGGAAGCTGATATCGACAGGAAAAGCGTCCGACTTTGCAGAGGACGAGTCGGGAGTGTTGCGCGTGAAGGGACGGCTATGCGTACCGGACGACGCAGAACTTAGAAAGGAGATAATGTCGGAGGCAAATTATGTAAAATATTCCTTGCATCCTGGCAGCACCAAGATGTATAAGGACCTCCGCGTTGTCTTTTGGTGGCACGACATGAAGAGGGACGTAGCGCTCTTTGTGTCAAAATGTATGGCCTGTCAGCAAGTCAAAGTCGAGCACCAGCGACCGGGCGGGAAGATACAGAACCTTGCCATTCCAGAGTGGAAATGCGATCACATCACTATGGACTTCATTGTTTGCTTGCCGAAGATGCCACGGGGAAACGATGCCATCTGGGTCATCGTCGATCGACTAACCAAGTCAGCGCACTTTATCGCCATTAAAGTTACTTGGAGCGTCGACTGCCTTGCTCAGTTATATCTTGATAAAATAGTTCGGCTGCACGGTGTCCCAGTTTCTATCATCTCTGATCAGGATGGACGGTTCGTAGCACGCTTCTGGAGTAGTCTACATTCAGCGTTGGGGACCAAGTTGAAGTTTAGCTCAGCTTATCATCCTCAGACTGACGGCCAAACAGAGCAGATGAACCAAATCTTCGAAGACATGTTACGACTATGTGCGATCGACTTGAAGTCAAGTTGGGACGTCCATCTACCGCTGGCCGAGTTTGTATACAACAATAGCTATCAGTCCAGCATCCAAATGGTGCCGTATGAAGCTTTGTATGGCTGGAAGTACAGATCGCCCATTTGCTGGAATAAAGTCGAGGAACGGCAGATACTTAGTCCGGAGCTGGTGGAGCAGACCGTGCAGAAGGTCAAGTTAATACGGGAGAGATTGAAGATAGCACAAATCCGACAAAAGAGCTATGCCGACACGTACCGACGCCCCCTCGAGTTCTCGGAAGGTGACCATGTATTCTTGAAAGTCATGCCCATGCGGGGAGTTTCCAGGTTCGGTGCAAAGGGGAAATTGAGCCCAAGATTTGTTGGCCCGTTCGAAATATTGAAGCGAGTCGCCCTGATAGCTTACCAAATAGCCTTGCCGCCTGTGTTGTCAGAAGTACATGACGTCTTCCACGTATCACAATTGCAGAAGTACGTGCATGACCCGAACCATGTTGTGGATTTGGGTAAGCCGGACCTGAAGGCGGACTTATCATATGTCGAAGAACCGGTACAAATCTTGGAGCGCAAGGATAAACTTCTCCACAATCGTGCCATTCCTCTCGTCCGTGTCCTCTGGAGGAGTCGATGTGGGAGCTTGAGTCAGAAATGAAGGAGAAGTTCCTTTCATTGTTCTCGTAGAGGTAGGTTCTATTCTTAAGTTTCGAGGATGAAACTTTTTCTTAGTTGGTTATGGTGTAGTACCCCGTCCCTACATCATGCCCCGTACTCTGTCCACGGGGCGTGCGAGAAAGGAACACTGTCGCTATCGATTCGGTCGGGACCGATAGGTCGAGATCGACCGAGTCGATCGAACGGAAACGATTGAATTAAGATTAATTCCTCGTTATGGAATGTCTTCTTCGAAACCAAGTCCCATATTCAGCGGATTGCGCCTCGAGGATTGACTCTACGGCTGAGTCGGGAGAGACCTCCCGTTGCTCTGCTTTTCACGCCGCTTGCGTTGGTTTTGGCTTTGTTTTCTGAATACGTTTTCGTGAATGTTTTTGATGGTTTTCATGGCTTGCATTTCGAACTCGCATTTCCTATCGAACTCCTTGAATAATGCAGTATTCTAATCGATTGCTTGTGCGATTTCAGGTAATCGCGTAGGCAACGTCTAGCGCGACTAACAAGTTCTCTCGCCGAAGTAAACGCAAGGTGAGTGGCTGACCCTTCTCTTCTCGACCCCTTCTTAGGTAAATCGATAGTGTTGTTGCGGATGAAAGATTAAATGCAAGGGCACGGGCACGGTAAAATGATTAAGTTTTTAAAGAGAATGTAGGCTATGTCTTAATAACTAAAAGAAGAAAAATGGTCTTTGCACGGTCATGGACAACTTGTCGATAAGGTAAAGTTTCCCCGCACAGCAACCGGGGGCCACGGAACGTTGCGGCCAAGAAGGAAATATCTAATAAGCTGTGCTGGCACAATATTAGGCGAGGACTTGCAGCGGGGCTCGCTACTCGTGCTGAATGGGCCTCGTCTAATAAAAGCTAAAGGAGTCCACGATGGCTCTGGGAGCCAGTGACCAACACACGAAATATTGCACTTGGTATGAAAATGATAACAATTAACAGGGAAGAACATGGTAAGTTTCACAAGGTGCGGCGCTGGCCGCCGTAGGTAAGTTTCAACATAAATTTCATTATGCTTGTCATATGCTTGTTTGAAATTCATTAGGATGGTTAGAAACATTCATACTCTAAGTCATATAAACTCTTCAACCAAATGAGAGCTTGGAACTTAAATAGCCACGCACCAGTACAAAGTGTAATGCACTGATCCTCGCTCTCCGTGCAGGTACCCCGAACCACGAAGGGCGTGCCACTTGAAACTCAAGGCGACGTCAACCCTTTTGAAGCCTTGTCCGCGTGTAAAGGCTTATTTCTGGATTCCTTTTGAAGAAGACCCGCACTCAGTCCAAAAGAAAAGATGGCGACTCAACTTCCCGCAATAGCAGGTGGAAATGTGTAATGGTTTTTGCTTGTAAAAAGGGATGTAATATATGGAACGACTATCTCATCGGCGTTCATTTTGTAAGTCGAGTCATGTTGTAGCCTGCGCGGCAATGATTGTAAGGAAGCCTATATAAAGTTTTATTATTATCAATGAAAAAGTCTATTTCTATTTCAAATGTGTCATTCATTTTCTCTGCGTACTCTAACTTGATGTTGTGTTTCGGATAACCTTATGACTATGCCTTGTGCGATCGCAACTTAGGTTCGCACGACATCACGCCCGGGGGACGACTATCGATTCTACGGAAAACCTTATGACTATGTCTTTTTGAAGCTACTTATGAGTGTAGGTACGAAAACAAAGATAACAACTCCAAAGAGGAGGATAGTCTTCATAATGATGTAAATGTATGCACGATGACAATGAGATTTAAGGTTCAACACAACCCTTTATATAAAAAAGAGCTTGTATATGACAACTATAAGAAGATAGGCCACATCAAAGAAGATTATAAAACAGCTAGAAAGAAGAACTGCTACGAACAATCATACAAAGAAATATCATCGTCCCACAAATATGCTACCACAAGCATATGGTGTGAAAGTGAAGCAAGCGATTCCGAAGAAGAAGAGAGACCTCGTCAAGCTACAAATACATGCTCAATGGCATTATCCAACGAGGTACAAGACAACTCTATTCTTGAAGAGAATAAATTCTCTTATGATGAGTGTAGAAGCATGAAAAATAATAAAAAAAGATCCATGCGGCCAGGAAAGCCCATGCGGCTCAGAGAGTTATGCGGCACAAGGGACTATGCGGCTCGAGACATTCCATGCGGCTCAGAAGACACGTGGCTTGCAAAACAGTTCTTCCCTCCTACATTAATTACTTTGACGGCTGATAACTCTGAAAAAGTGACAGCCCTAACACAAAAGAGATAATTATGACTCTGTCATAATGATAGACCCCTAGGGAAACGAAGGAGATCTCTGACACAATCCCCCGAGATCCAAAAAATGCCACGTGGCCTTGACACGTGGACGTTCGTATGCGGCTCGAGCGAAGACTCCCCATACGGCTTATCTCCATGCGGCTCAAGCAGAGGACCATCTCCATACGGCTCAAGCAGAGGCCTCCCCATGCGGCTCGCAAGGATCATCTCCATACGGCTCACTACACATTATGTAGCCCAGTTTATCATGTGGTTCGAAGGTTCGGGGGCCACTCCCCAAGTAGCCCTGACACGTGGCCAGTATTTTACGGCTCAATCCTTATGCGGCTCAATCCTTATGCGGCTCAATCCTCATAGCGACTCCCAGGACACGTGTCATAAAGCCAATCAATTTCCCAGATTTACTGTAATCAAAGATTGGGTCAAATCCCAATAATCTGGGATACGTGGCAGGAGAATGAATTAAACTTATTCATCCAGATTCGCAGACATCAGCAAATCATCATCACAAAGATTCATTCCAATCAGCATTAATTACTGATAGGATTTGGTGCAATCTACATTACGTGGCCCAGATTCATCACACTCAAGATTAATGGCCCATATTGATCAATCAACAGGCCGCCGCCATTCTAAGAGAGAATCATTACAAACCCAAATGATTGTATTCCCCTTCTTATAAATAGCAAGGTGCTATTTCCTTGCAAAAAAAACCTTTTTTTGAGATCAGAGAGCATTAGAAGACTTGGAGAGAAAGAGCAGAGAGAGAGCAAAGAGAGCATTTCTTCAACGCCAAACAATCTTCTGGAGCCAAGGCTGTATACCGATCGTCCAAGGAGTAAGGCAGAGCTGCCGTCGCTTTCCCGAGCCTCTATCGTCACCCCCCAGAATCTAAAATAAACAATTGTACTTAGATTGCTGTACCTAGGCTTTCGTCCCTAGGCTTTCTTTGTACAAGCGAGTTTGTAACGTGAAGTAAAAGTCCAGTCCTCCGATAATTGTTCTGCTCTTTTATATTTAATGGCAAATACGATGACGACTCTGCTGGGGACAAACTTCTCCACGACTGAGGAGTTGGTGACGCAATCGGATGCAGCCAAACTTAGCTCCACACAACAGAAGATGGTCGTCCGTTTCGACCAACAGGCGTTCGAAGAAATGCTCTCCGAAAGAAGCGCTGGCCCGGTCCAGAAGCGCACCCGCACAACGAAGGCTCACAAAGAGTGGAGGCCAAAATCATTTACTCCTCTCCAGGCTCTCAATGGTGTACTCTCTGCTACCCAAGACGGCAAAGGCGACTCTCGTGCGGCTTGTCCCCAAGTCCGACAGAGGAAAGCACTACGATGCTGGACTTGCAGGGCCAAAGAGCAATTATATGGGCTCCAGAAAGAAACCTAACAAGGGCACCAGCCGCAAAGCAAAGAACAATTCGTAGTATGGGTGCGTTAGGCTAAATCAACCGAGTAGTTCAAAGGAATGGCTAAGTCCGGGAGTTAGCTATGCGATCGAGTTATGGAAGCGAGACGCTTCGATCGGCGAAACGACAAGGCGTATCGGCTTAAAGGTGGGCGGGTTCTTGACTCTCTCTCCCTATTCCTTCACGTCTAATAAAATATGTTATGGTATGCGTAAGATGTTATCGAATTAGCGAGCGTGGCTCGACGACGGAAGGTCCAAGTATGCGTTGAACACTATAGTAGAACATTGAACAATCGAACAATTGAAGCGACGTGCATCAATTGTACGAGTCGCGGTAGGGCAATGATGGTAGAACATTGAAAGACGATATTGAGATGTGCATCATGTGTACGGCTCCGAGAACATTGAACACTAGGCGTAGAACATTGATTACGGTGCTGAGCGTGCCTTCGCGTACTTATGTACAAAAAGACTAAGTAACTACGGAGTTAGGCTATGTGAATAACTTACGAATGGTACGCGCTGAATATGAAAACGAGATGACTAAGCCGTTGGGCATCGTGCATCAATATGGATGTGTTGGGGCATAACACCGACGGAGCTCCCCATACGGATGGTGGATTATGTTTATGAGACGCGAATATGTTTATGGCACGGGAAACTGTTTATGGCACGAGAAACCGTTTATGGAACGAGATTATGTTTATGGAATACGAGATTTGGTTAGACGATATGACTTGTATGCTATGGTACGTATTACATGGTCAATGGACTCGGATGGCCCGTGCACGGGTACGGCTTCCCTCAAACGGTTACGCCGGGGCGCCGGGACCGTTCGGCCTAGGAGGGAATTATGTATGGTATTTATGGTACACAATGTTCGGACGGATTACGACCGTCCAGTGCTGTGATAAGCTATGATATCCGTAAGTTTGGGATCCTTCGGATATTGGGCTAGCAACCCGTATCGAAGTGATTGTAGGCTTACACATAAGAGATGCCAAGTCCATTACGGTACGAAATACCGTGACCTTCATATATTTAGGGCCGGTGGGCTGAGATAAGAGCTGGGTGCAGGCGCAGGGCCTGCCACCCATTATGCATATGTTTACGGTTATGATTGGTCGGTTGCACAAATCGTATGATTGATTATGTAAGTTCTAACCATGGCAGGCTAGGCAAAGAGGAACGGGATGAGCACGAATCAATATATTATATTTCAGATTATGTCTAACTGTATCTGCTGCAGGAACACGATATGGGACACAATCATAAAAGTTGCTATGTTAAGTATTGCCATGAAATAGATCCTAAGGCTAATTAGCAAGATCACCAAATAATGTTGCATGTTCTACTAAATATACAAAGTATTTGGTTTGGGTGCGAGCGGGTCTTGATCAGTGCGAAGCGAGGACGAAAGCACTAATCCCCCACTAGTTTATGTGTAGGCTCAGGTTATGATCGGCTCGGGGCAGGGCTTGGCTTGGACGTGTCGAGGCATGGAGTCCTTGGCGTTCAAGAGGAGCTACCGCATATGCGTTCGGACTTGCGAATGGAGATGTTCGGCCGAAGACTACTTGGTGGCTATAAAGAGGTATAATGTATGGAACAATGTAATCCTTTGTGAGCTAGAGAGATCATGAGCGTTGTAGCCAATTGGCATGTTAAGTTGGGCTATTCAGTGCCTTTGTAACCTTCAGTTCATTATGAATAAAAGAGATTCTTGTTGTATACTCTATTTTCCTTCCGCTGCTTATGTTATCAAATTGAGATAGTTCTATGTGAACCTGTTATCTTGCCTTTCACGAGCGCAACTTCAGGCTCGTGCGGCATCATACCCCAGCGAAGACGATGATTCGGGTAAAAATCTAGCGAGGACGAGCGATTTCCTGGGTCGGGGCGTGACAAGTTGGTATCAGAGCGGTTCTATCCTTTGGACCGTACATGAATCTCTTTGACCCTCAGTTGCTTTGCTATCGAATTCAGTTGACTCTAAGTTGTTTCTGCAACTGCATGGCTCATGGATCTGCTCGACGCTACATTGGATGTTCTATATAATAAGTCTATAATAAGTGAGTACGTCTGCCACAAGTATGTCGTGACTATCACGCTATCTCCGGGTGCCATCGGAGAGCGTTGGTTGCACGAAGTGAGACGGTTTATGAGTTTATGGTTTCCCGAAGTGCGAAATAGTTGTGAATGCTGGTCGCATGAAGTACAACGAATATGGTGATGTTGGTTGCATAAAGTACAATGATATATGTGTTGTCGGTCGTACGAAGTACGAGGAGTTATGTGTTATCGGTCGCACGGGGTGCGAGAAGATATGTGTTGTTGGTTGCACGAAGTGCAACGGGTCGATATGTGAGGCGATGCGTATTATGTGGCTATGCGAACGGTTATATGTTGTTGGTTACACGGAGTGCAGCAAGTCGTTAATCGTTCGTTGCATCGGCACAACTAGTCGATATGGTATGATGCGTGTTGTATGGCTATGCGTATGGATAGCGATATGTTGGTCGAGATCGAGTAAAAACCCTAAGTATCGAGAATGAGTTGTTGCACGAGTTACAACGAGCGAGATTCAGAAAGATCGCGGATGCGATAGTAACGAGTCGAGTTGGTCGCTAAGTCGAGTTGAGTAGGCGAACGTTTATGTTGGCCGTATGTCGCGTTGAGCTTTGAATAAGCGAATATTGCGGGCGTGATCGATATGATCGCTAAGGTATGGTTAGATTTGAATGAATGTCGAACTTGAGCGAATGATAGGGCATGTTGGTTCAGTTGCTGTGCCAACTCGAGTAAGAAGAATGCTAGAGCTGGGATCGAAAAGATCGCCATATGGGATAGTTGATTAAGAATAGATGTCGAACCTATGCAGAATATGATATCGAGTAATGACTCGATTTCGAGTGGTATATACAATACCAATTATGCGAGCAAGTATAGCGAAGTATTGTGTCGATAACGATAGGCTCGATCCTGAGTGGTATATGGAATACCACTTAGCGATAGCTATGTTAAGCCGTTGGTGACTTACGATAGATTTTATCGAGACGATTATGTTGTTACGATATGTTTGTCCGCAACGGACGGAGTGGTACCGAGACTCGAGTGGGAATGACTTGATAGAAGTCGATGCAAGTATGCCTTGATGAAGTGAGTCGAACGATTATGTACGAAGTCATACCTATGGATGATACGTCGGACGAGGATTCGTTAAGTGTAAGTCGAACGATAAGTTGAGCATAGTGAAGGAATGTACGTGGAGGAAATAGTCGACCCGGTCGAACTTATGTTGAGTTAGTACTGAGACTTCTTCGGAACGTATTGAGTAAGTACGGAGAAATCGTGCGAATGAAATTGGGTTAGCGCGAGGAGTCGGTAGCACGATTGGAAGTACGAGTTAGGGATATGAGAATGGATATGTGAAATTGAAATTGTGTCGCGACGATGTTAAGTAGTTACAACTGAATGGATTTTGATAAGTGCGAGACTTGATTCGTATTCGAGTTCGGATAATGGCAATGATTGCAACGAGTTTGAGCTTATGAGAAAGGAAGATATTCAAGTTATGCATATCGACGATGGTATTTAGGCGTATCAAAGACGATATGTAATAACTCGGAGATACTCTGATCGAATGAACGAAAATTATGTTGAGCATTGTTGTTGGATGAATAGAATACAAGTTAAGTTATGGAAATTCGGATGATAACGGTATGAGTGCTTCGAAAAATTGTGAGTGGATGGATATTGCTTGGATGAAAACAAAAGTGTCTAGATTGCTTCGCGGATCACCACTATGTTGACATTCTTATCTTGAGCGAGCGCAACACCAGCCTCGCACATGCGTCATGTCAAATTAGAACGATCATTCCGCGTGAGCGTTGGTATGGTGATTCATCCAGCGGGGATGATCAAACTTGCAAGGCGTAGAAAATTTGATATGGACTTGTGGTTTGATACGAAAGTTGTTCGAGGATGGTTTCGAGGAGTATGGAATGTATCGGACTGTGATTACGGATAGGTAAAACTCAAACCTGAGGCGAGTAGATGTCGTACGATTAGCAAGATAGTCGACGGTAATGCATGAGTGATTCGAGTAGTAACGGTGTACAAGCGCATGAGTCATTCGAGTAGCAACGGTGCATCAGTTGCGTGGGGATGGATAAATTATGGATTGGTATATCGGACTGGGTAAAGTCCCATAGGAATTTTCGGGAAATGATTTGGCTCCGCAATAAGATGTAGCATGGTTCGTTGTAACTGTCCCTCGTTGATGATCTTCAATTATCGAGCGTAGTTTCGGGACAGATGACCCTAGAAGACTTGACCGCCAAATCAAATGAATGTTGAAGTCCCATAGGATGACCCTAAAGAAGTTGCGTAAGAAGGATAAGGAATGATGTAGTACATGTTAAGGATAAGTCTAAGCGAGTGAGTATCGTGTTTCTTAAATTGACGAGTACTAGAATAGATATGGTCAGAAAAGTTATGTTGGATCGAGTGGATGTTGAGGAATGTGCTTAGCGTAGTGACGCGGTAAGACGATTGTAAGAAATTTTGCAATGCGCGAGAGCAACGGATAGTAGAACGACCCTAAGAGTTATGTTGTAGATCAATTTGAGTAACGGTTAGGCTATGTGTGTTGAGCGCACGATTTATGTTATGAAACAAACTAGTCGGGATTGATACGAGAAGTGAGTAAAGGAATTCATATTCGATCGAGAATAGGAGATGGACGTATCGTAAGAGACCTTGGGTCGGAAAGATTGTTGCCTTTGAGCAACGTAGACTCATGTTGACCTCTTGTGTCAGGAGAGATTAAGCATGATGTCTGGATAAGTTACCTAGCGGGGGTAGCCCAGACGCGATACGTATATGGTTCGAAAATGTAGATCGTATTGGGATAGTTGTGTGCGAGACTTAGTACGGATTGTAGGAAAAGGAATTTGAGACATGTGGACGTTGTCCATGTCGTAGAGGCCAAGTGTTATGAATGATTGGATGAAAGACTTGAGTTATGTGAGAGATAGGCAATGGTTGGGCGAATAAGCGTTGCAGAGAATTGTTGTGATCGGATGCGCAATGACTCGATGAAGTGCATACGTTAAATGGCCGGCGAGAAACTTATGAGATCAAAGTTATGGTTTGGATCAAGTTATATGTGAAGATATTTACGAGCAGAACTCTAGGAATATGTGCTAAGAGATGACTAAGTCGAGAATGGAACGATGGGTGCATGAGGATTTAAGCTGAACGTGTTAGTTTGTCCCGATATCCTACAACTGAGCTTGGCTGAAATGCATATATTGGTGGAATGCCTGAAATATGTGTATGATCCAAACTAAGTTGTATGATTCCAACAATAGTAGTACGAGATCGTGAAACGATCTGGCGAGGCACTTGGATTAAGTGTTGGTTTTGGTTCGAGGACGAACCTGATTTTGAGTGGTATATTATGTAATGCCCCGCTCTGCTCGGTGCATTATGATGAGTCGTTGACTCGAAGAGTTTGCGTTGACCCGATGAAGTATCGATGCGAATCGATGCGAGAGTTACGTTGGCCAAAGGTAAGCTTTGAGTCGGTTGGAATCTGTGAATCGAATCGATGCAAAGGATAAGTTCCGTTGAGCTAGTGCTAATGTTGGTTGATCCGGTGTGCAGGCTATGCCTTTATGCTAGGTTACGGATCGTAGTATGGGCGCAATAGGCCAAATCAACCGAGTAGTTCAAAGGAATGGATAAGTCCGGGAGTTAGCTATGCAATCGAGTTATGGAAGCGAGACGCTTCGATCGGTGAAACGACAAGGCGTATCGGCTTAAAGGTGGGCGAGTTCTTTACTCTCTCTCTCCCTATTCCTTCATGTCTAATAAAATATGTTATGGTATGCGTAAGATGTTTTCGAATTAGCGAGCATGGCTCGGCGACTGAAGGTCCAAGTATGCGTTGAACACTAAGGTAGAACATTGAACAATCGAACAATTGAAACGACGTGCATCAAGTGTACGAGTCGCAGTAGGGCAATGATGGTAGAACATTGAAAGACGATATTGAGATGTGCATCATGTGCACGGCTTCGAGAACATTGAACACTAGGCGTAGAACATTGATTACGGTGCTGAGCATGCCTTCGCGCACTTATGTACAAAAAGACTAAGTAACTACGGAGTTAGGCTATGTAAATAACTTACGAATGGTATGCGCTGAATATGAAAATGAGATGACTAAGCCGTTGGGCATCGTGCATCAATATGGATGTGTAGGGGCATAACGCCGACGGAGCTCCCCATACGGATGGTGGATTATGTTTATGAGACGCGAATATGTTTAAGGCACGGGAAACCGTTTATGGCACGGGAAACCGTTTATGGAACGAGATTATGTTTATGGAATACGAGATTTGGTTGGACGATATGACTTGTATGCTATGGTACATATTGCATGGTCAATGGACTCAGATGGCCCGTTCACGGGTACGACTTTCCTCGAATGGTTACGCCGGAGCGCTGGGACCGTTCGGCCTAGGAGGGAATTATTTGTGGTATTTATGGTGCACAACATTCGGATGGATTGCGACCGTCTAGTGCTGTGATAAGCTATGATATCCATAAGTTTGGGATCCTTCGGATATTGGGCGAGCAACCCGTATCGAAGTGATTGTAGGCATACACATAAGAGATGCCAAGTCCATTACGGTGCGAAACACCGTGACCTTCATATAGTTAGGGCCGGTGGGCTGAGATGAGAGCTGGGTGCAGGCGCAGGGCCTGCCTCCCATTATGCATATGTTTACGGTTATGATTGGTCGGTTGCACAAATCGTATGATTGCTTATGTAAGTTCTAACCATGGCAGGCTAGGCAAAGAGGAACGGGATGAGCACGAATCACTATATTATATTTCAGATTATGTCTAACTGTATCTGCTGTAGGAACACGATATGGGACACAATCATATAAGTTACTATGTTAAGTATTGCCATGAAACGGATCCTAAGGCTAATTAGCAAGATCACCAAATAATGTTGCATGTTCTACTAAATATACAAAGTGTTTGGTTTGGGTGCGAGCGGGTCTTGATCAGTGCGAAGCGAGGACGAAAGCACTAATCCCCCACTAGTTTATGTGCAGGCTCAGGTTATGATCGGCTCGGGGCGGGGCTTGGCTTGGACGTGTCGAGGCATGGAGTCCTTGGCGTTCAAGAGGAGCTACCGCATATGCGTTCGGACTTGTGACATGGAGATGTTCGGCCGAAGACTACTTGGTGGCTATAAAGAGGCATAATGTATAGAACAATGTAATCCTTTGTGAGCTAGAGAGATCATGAGCGTTGTAGCCAATTGGCATGTGAGTTGGGCTATTCAGTGCCTTTGTAACCTTCAGTTCATTACGAATAAAAGAGATTCTTGTTGTATACTATGTTTTCCTTCCGCTGCTTATGTTATCAAATTGAGATAGTTCTATGTGAACCTGTTATCTTGCCTTGCACGAGCGCAACTCCAGGCTCGTGCGGCATCACGTCCCAGCGAGGACGATGATTCGGGTAAAAATCTAGCGAGGACGAGCGATTTCCCGGGTCGACGATGGTATTGAGGCGTATCAAAGACAATATGTAATAACTCGGAGATACTCTGATCGAATGAACGAAAATTATGTTGAACATTGTTGTTGGATGAATATAATGCAAGTTAAGTTATGGAAATTCGGATGATAACGGTATGAGTGCTTCAAAAAATTGTGAGTGGATGGATATTGCTTGGATGAAAATGAAAGTGTTTGGATTGCTTCGCGGATCACCACTATGTTGACATTCTTGTCTTGAGCGAGCGCAACACCAGCCTCGCACATGCATCACGTCAAATTAGAACGATCATTCCGCGTGAGCGTTGGTATGGTGATTCATCCTGCGGGGATGATCGAACTTGCAAGGCGTGGCAAATTTGATATGGACTTGTGGTTTGATGCGAAACTTGTTCGAGGATGGTTTCGAGGAGTATGGAATGTGTCGGACTATGATTACGGATAGGTAAAACTCGAACCTGAGGCGAGTAGATGTCGTACGATTAGCAAGATAGTCGACGGTAATGCATGAGTGATTCGAGTAGTAACGGCACGCAAGCGCATGAGTCATTCGAGTAGCAATGGCGCATCAGTTGCGCAGGGATGGATAATTTATGGATTGGTATGTCGGACTGGGTAAAGTCCCATAGGAATTATCGGGAAATGATTTGGCTCCGCAATAAGATATAGCATGGTTCGTTGTAACTGTCCCTCGTTGATGATCTTCAATTATCGAGCGTAGTTTCGGGGTAGATGACCCTAGAAGACTTGACCGCCAAATCAAATGAATGTTGAAGTCCCATAGGATGACCCTAAAGAAGTCGCGTAAGAAGGATAAGGAATGATGTAGTACATATTAAGGATAAGTCTAAGCGAGTGAGTATCGTGTTTCTTAAATTGGCGAGTACTAGAATCGATATGGTCAGAAAAGTTATGTTGGATCGAGTGGATGTTGAGGAACGTGCTTAGCGTAGTGACGCGGTAAGGCGATTGCAAGAAATTTTGCAATGTGCGAGAGCAACGGATAGTAGAACGACCCTAAAAGTTATGTTGTAGATCGATTTGAGTAATGGTTAGGCTATGTGTGTTGAGCACACGATTTATGTTATGAAACAAAATAGTCGGGATCGATACGAGAAGTGAGTAAAGGAATTCATATTCGATCGAGAATAGGAGATGAACGTATCGTAAGAGACCTTGGGTCGGAAAGATTGTTGCCTTTGAGCATCGTAGACTCAAGTTGACCTCTTGTGTCGGGAGAGATTAAGCATGATGTCTGGATAAGTTACCTAGCGGGGGTAGCCCAGACGCGATACGTATATGGTTCGAAAATATAGATCATATTGGGATAGTTGTGTGCGAGACTTAGTACGGATTGTAGGCAAAGAAATTTGAGACATGTGGACGTAGTCCATGTCGTAGAGGCCAAGTGTTATGAATGATTGGATGAAAGACTTGAGTTATGTGAGAGATAGGCAACGGTTGGGCGAATAAGCGTTGCAGAGAATTGTTGTGATCGGATGCGCAATGACTCGATGAAGTGCATGCCTTAGATGGCCGGCGAGAAACTTATGAGATCAAAGTTATGGTTTAGATCAAGTTATATGTGAAGATGTTTGCGAGCAGAACTCTAGGAATATGTGCTAAGAGATGACTAAGTCGAGAATGGAAAGATGGGTGCATGAGGATTTAAGCTGAACGTGTTAGTTTGTCCCGATATCCTACAACTGAGCTTGGCTGAAATACATATATTGGTGGGATGCCTAAAATATGTGTATGATCCAAACTAAGTTGTATGATTCCAACGATAGTAGTACGAGATCGTGAAACGATCTGGCGAGGCACTTGGATTAAGTGTTGGTTTCGGTTCGAGGACGAACCTAATTTTGAGTGGTATATTATATAATGCCCCGCTCCACTCGGTGCATTATGATAAGTCGTTGACTCGAAGAGTTTGTATTGACCCGATGAAGTATCGACGCGAATCGATGCGAGAGTTACGTTGGCCAAAGGTAAGCTTTGAGTCGGTTGGAATCTATGAATCGAATCGATGCAAAGGATAAGTTCCGTTGAGCTAGTGCTAATGTTGGTTGATCTGGTGTGCAGGCTATGCCTTTATGCTGGGTTACGAATCGTAGTATGGGCACGATAGGCCAAATCAACCGAGTAGTTCAAAGGAATGGCTAAGTCCGGGAGTTAGCTATGCGATCGAGTTATGGAAGCGAGATGCTTCGATCGGCAAAACGACAAGGCGTATCGACTTAAAGGTGGGCGGGTTCTTGACTCTCTCTCCCTATTCCTTCACGTCTAATAAAATATGTTATGGTATGCGTAAGATGTTATCGAATTAGCGAGCGTGGCTCGGCGATGGAAGGTCCAAGTATGCGTTGAACACTAAGGTAGAACATTGAACAATCGAACAATTGAAGCGACGTGCATCAAGTGTACGAGTCGCGGTAGGACAATGATGGTAGAACATTGAAAGACGATATTGAGATGTGCATCATGTGCACGGCTCCGATAACATTGAACACTAGGCGTAGAATATTGATTACGGTGCTTAGCGTGCCTTCGCGCACTTATGTACAAAAAGACTAAGTAACTACGGAGTTAGGCTATGTGAATAACTTACGAATGGTACGCGCTGAATATCAAAATGAGATGACTAAGCAGTTGGGCGTCGTGCATCAATATGGATGTGTTGGGACATAACACCGACGGAGCTCCCCATACGGATGGTGGAATATGTTTATGAGACGCGAATATGTTTATGGCACGGGAAACCATTTATGGAACGAGATTATGTTTATGGAATACGAGATTTGGTTGGACGATATGACTTGTATGCTATGGTACGTATTGCATGGTCAATGGACTCGGATGGCCCGTGCACGGGTACGGCTTCCCTCAAACGGTTACGCCGGGGCGCCGGGACCGTTCGGCCTAGGAAGGAATTATGTGTGGTATTTATGGTGCACAACATTCAGACAGATTGGACTGTCCAGTGCTGTGATAAGCTATGATATCCGTAAGTTTAGGATCCTTCGGATATTGGGCTAGCAACCCGTATCGAAGTGATTGTAGGCTTACACATAAGAGATGCCAAGTCCATTACGGTGCGAAATACCGTGACCTTCATATAGTTAGGGCCATTGGGCTGAGATGAGAGCTGGGTGCAGGCGCAGGGCCTGCCACCCATTATGCATATGTTTATGGTTATGATTGGTCAGTTGCACAAATCGTATGATTGCTTATGTAAGTTCTAACCATGGTAGGCTAGGCAAAGAGGAACGGGATGAGCACCGATCACTATGTTATATTTCAGATTATGTCTAACTGTATCTGCTGTAGGAACACGATATGGGACACAATCATATAAGTTGCTATGTTAAGTATTGCCATGAAACGGATCCTAAGGCTAATTAGCAAGATCACCAAATAATGTTGCATGTTCTACTAAATATACAAAGTGTTTGGTTTGGGTGCGAGCGGGTCTTGATCAGTGCGAAGCGAGGACGAAAGCACTAATCCCCTACTAGTTTATGTGCAGGCTCAGGTTATGATCGGCTCGGGGCGGGGCTTGGCTTGGACGTGTCGAGGCATGGAGTCCTTGGCGTTCAAGAGGAGCGACCGCATATACGTTCGGACTTGCGACATGGAGATATTCGGCCGAAGACTACTTGGTGGCTATAAAGAGGCATAATGTATGGAACAATGTAATCCTTTGTGAGCTAGAGAGATCATGAGCGTTGTAGCCAATTGGCATGTTAAGTTGGGCTATTCAGTGCCTTTGTAACCTTCAGTTCATTATGAATAAAAGAGATTCTTGTTGTATACTCTGTTTTCTTTCCGTTGCTTATGTTATCAAATTGAGATAGTTCTATGTGAACCTGTTATCTTGCCTTGCACGAGCGCAACTCCAGGCTCGTGCGGCATCACGCCCCAGCGAGGACGATGATTCGGGTAAAAATCTAACGAGGATGAGCGATTTCCCGGGTCGGGGCATGATAGGTTATATATCTCCAAAAGGGACATAAACAAAGGTTTGTTAATGTGCAACCCGTAACAGGTGCCCCGGACAGCGTAGAAGAGATCGATCTCCCGAAGGGACTCCCCGTAGTTCCTCAGGATCCAGGAGGTAAGATTGGTCCATGTGGGAATGGGGTTTATCCAATTCAATAGCGACAACCTGCCCACAGGTAAGACCCCTTGCGAGCGAGTTGATTCAAAAAGGTATCAGCTCGAGTAAAAGTAAAGTTGGGACCAGCCACATTTATAAAAGTATCAGGAAGCAGCCCCATTACACTCCGACTGACTGATTCCTTGCCCGCACATGGTGACCCCGTACGCCTATTATAGTGGATGTTGCCCACAAACATCCCCGATTGGGTGGGAGTTAGAGAGCCCGCCATTGTCCTGCTCGATGGTACCATGTTAAACCACGAGAGGGGAAAGTGTCGCTCCATCTCGGGAATGTGGATCTCCACCCCGTCCACAGTAAAGTTCCAGTTCTCAGAAACATCCAGCAATCGGGAGTTCTTTATGGAAAAGGCATCCCCGAAGAGAAAAGCCGGTTTCAGATATTCTCCGCCCAGTTTCCCCGAATTCATCATAGAACAAAGGAAGTGGAAAGGCTGGTTGTTAATGACAGCCACCCTCTCCCTAGGTTCATTAGTAGAAAGATGGTCCGTTATCTGTCGAATTAAGCCGTCAAGCCGCACGCCCACGGCAAATTGAGCTGAACCCACAAGAAGCTCTCCTGCTGGGTTGGTTGGAAGGTTCACTAAAAAAGGACAAAAAGAAATAGGATTAAAAGATGGTTAAAGCGAAATCACTGAACAAATCTCAAAAAGAAGTTCCCACGAGCCTATACGGCTCGGATCAACGAAGCCTTATGCGGCTCAATTTCAACTGGGCATCAGGTGGCACGGCTTCAAGGAAGCCTATGCGGTTCGGGTCAACACAGCCTCATGCGGCCCAAATCAGACAGGAGCTCCATATAACACTGGTTCGATAGCTTATGCGGATCAGTTGAACATATGCGGTTCTAAGCAGAAGAGCTTATGCGGCGCTAAATGCTGTGCGGTTCAGTCTGTTAGAAACATATGCGGCTCCGTTCAAAGGAGACTTCATGCGGTTCATATCCAGAGACTAAAATCCTTCTCAGGTGGTTCAAACATGGGGCATCTCCTATGCGGCTCAGATATGAGAGGGTCATGCGGCCCATACAGCATATGCGGCTCCATCATGGTCGAACTTGGGTGGTTCAGACGAAGGATAAGGTTTGTGCATAAATATGCAACAGAGCCATGGGTTCTTAAGATTCAAAGTATCCAAATGCAACTCTTACCATTAAAAGCAGGACGGACATCAGAGGGCACTTCGGGCACTTCGGGCACGACGGCCGACGAGGAAGCCGCCTTCTTGCCCTTCGTATCGGCGGAGACGACCTTGGAGGACTTAGGAGCCATTTTCTTCAACGATCGAAAAAAGAAGATAAGGAAGAGGAGACAACAAAAAGTTGAACGAAGGAGAAAGTAAAGAAATCCCTCCGACCAAACTCATCCATATTTATAAACAAAAGCGAGGCATTTCGATTTTCGTGCACAAAACGAAGATCGACTCTTCGGTTATCGAGGTGAGCCGCCTAAAATGAAGGCCAAACTCCTGGGATCCCGTACCAAAAAATGGCCTTTAAAACTGACAGCAAATCAACAGCATTAAATGCAAAAGATTGCCATACGTGGCAATGTTGACGTGGCAAGGCGCTATGCGGCTGAGCCATCCATGCGGCTGAGACACTCCTGCGGCTCGAAAGTCCCTGTGGCTAAGCCATCCATGCGGCTGAAACATCCATGCGGCCAGGACTTCATATGCGGTCAGAAGAATTTATATACAACCATGCTTCTTATTCAAAGTATTTCAATTTTACAAATTGAAAACTTTGAAGGGAGTCTTGTAGAAGCATGAAAAATAATTAAAAAAAATCTATGCGGCCAGGAAACCCCATGCAGCTCAGAAAGCCCATGCGGCTCAGAGAGTCATACGGCACAAGGGACTATGCGGCTCGATACATTCCATGCGGCTCAGAAGACACGTGGCTTGCAAAACAGTTCTTCCCTCCTGCATTAATTACTTTGACGGCTGACAACTCTGAAAAAGTGACAGCCCTGACACAAAAGAGGTAATTATGACACTGTCATAATGACAGACCCCTAGGAAAACGAAGGAGATCTCTGACACAATCCCCCGAGATCCAGAAAATGCCATGTGGCCTTGACACGTGGACGTTCGTATGCGGCTCGAGCGAAGACTCCCCATGCGGCTTATCTTCATACGGCTCAAGCAGAGGACCATCTCCATGCAGCTCAAGCAGAGGCCTCCCCATGCGGCTCGCAAAGATCATCTCCATGTGGCTCACTACCCATTATGTGGCCCAGTTTATCATGTAGTTCGAAGGTTCGGGGGCCACTCCCCAAGCAGCCCTGACACGTGGCCAGTATTATGCGGCTCAATCCTCATAGCGACTCCCAGGACACGTGTCATAAAGCCAATCAATTTCCCAGATTTACTGCAATCAAAGATTGGGTCAAATCCCAATAATCTGGGACACGTGGCAGGAGAATGAATTAAACTTATTCATCCAGATTTGCAGACATCAGCAAATCATCATCACAAAGATTCATTCCAATCAGCATTAATTACTGATAGGATTTGGTGCAATCTATATTAAGTGGCCCAGATTCATCACACTCAAGATTAATGGCCCAGTTTGATCAATCAACAGGCCGCCGCCATTCTAAGGGAGAATCATTGCAAACCCTAATGATTGCATTCCCCTTCTTATAAATAGCAAGGTGCTATTCTCTTGCAAAAAAGACCTTTTTTCGAGATCAGAGAGCATTAGAAGACTTGGAGAGAAAGAGCAGAGAGAGAGCAAAGAGAGCATTTTTTCAGCGCCAAACAATCTTCTGGAGCCAAGGCTGCATACCGATCGTCCAAGGAGTAAGACAGAGCTGTCGTCGCTTTCTCGAGCCTCTATCATCACCCCCAGAATCTAAAATAAACAATTATACATAGATTACTGTACCTAGGCTTTCGTCCCTAGGCTTTCTTTGTACAAGCGAGTTTGTAACGTGAAGTAAAAGTCCAGTCCTCCGATAATTGTTCTGCTCTTTTATATTTCATGGCAAACAATGAGTTATCTGATGCTTTCAGTGATCTATTGAAAGAACACAAGAAAGTAGTAGATAAGTATAAGCAAGCTAGAAAGGATATTCTGTGCTATAAGCTTGAGAATGAAAAGCTTACTTGCTTATTGAATGATGCTAGAAACACTTCTACTTCTGATAATTCTACTAACATTTCCATACTTGAGCTTAGATTGCATGAGGCACTTGAATGCATTGAGAAAAGCACTCAAAAAAATGCTAAACTTATGGAGGAATTAGAATCAGAAAAAAAGAAGTATTCTATTACTTCATGTAGAATTGATGCTCTTTCTACTAAATATAATGAGATCTATACTAACTATAAAAAGTTAGAGATTAGACTGGCAAAGCAGGTAGTACAACCTGTGACTCAGTCTAACACAAGATACATGACACATCATAAAGTCACAAACGACAGATCTTTTAAAAAGGAAGCAAACAAAGCTAAAGCTTCACGTAACCATGCATTCTATTACAAGTATCCACGCACATCATATCACACCACTGCACGTTCTTATACTGTTGTACATAGGACTAATGTTTATACTTTCTGTTATTATTGCGGTATGAATGGATACATTTCTAATTATTGTTAGATTAGAAAGGTAGTTGATATGAACTTGTGCAAATGGATTCCCAAAGCTAACAAATGTGGATCCAAGTACTGGATACCAAAGTCTTCACCTAATATTTCATGTGGAGCTACTTATGCTGAACAATAGAACCATGGAGCATGTTAGTGATTGCAAAGCCACAACGGTCATATTTTACGCATTTGTACCAACATATGTGTGTTCACTAGAACCACTTTGTTAACATGCTTCCTAAATAATTTTTAATATCTAGCATGTTCTTATTGATGTCTTGCTATTAGCTCTCATTGATATCTTTAATTGTTTATCATTTATGTGAGTTATAATCCTAGCATGACTAGTTGGTTAGCTTAAATGATAAGTTCACACTATATAGTTTTTTACTCATTTTCTATTAGTGTGACACATTTATCTATGTATGCTCTTTACTCTTTAGTCTTTACCTATGAAGATGCATACCACTCTAGTTCATAGAGCTTAAGTTTCTGAGTTAATGTATTTTTGACTCCGTCTTTAATATTTTTGTAATTCTTACCAATTTGTCTTTAACATGTCATATTTACTTTAATCGGTATTTTGTGAGTATGCATGTTTAGTACAAGTCCTATGTTACTTAAAAAGTATATACATATACTTTTATGTTAACCTTGTGCTTGCATAATATATTCACTATTGATTCTTATATCTTATTTTAGGTAACTTCTTATGAGTCAATTACATCTTTGTCTAATAAAGCATATTTATTCATGTTTTTGATCTTGTGATAATTTTTCAATGCTTATTATACATGAATACTTCATTGTCATTTATATATTGCTCATATATTTCTTATATTGATATTTTTTGTATAAATATCTTTATGGGGGCATATGAGTTCAGCTCTAGTTCTATATTATTTTAAAAAGTATTTAATTATATTTGTTATCTTCAAACTTGTACATACCTCATACTTCAGCTATTGATTACTTTGACAAAATTTCTGTTCTTGTCTTTATTAGCTTCTTCTTCAAAGCCTCTTTTAAATGATGTCTCTCTTGGTTTTTTGGTTGACATTTTGGATACATGTCTCTTATTTAATTTATATTTGAATTATTTCATGTACGCTATATATATATATATATATATATATATATATATATATATATATATATATATATAGTAGTCTCCTAACTTTCGATATTTATTTGTTTTATATCTTTAAATTGGGATTTTGAGAAGAAATATTTTATGGATTTCTTACTCATGATTATTTGTGAGTGTTTTTTTAAGAAGCACAAGGTCGTTTTGTTTTATCTTGTTCTTTTAAAATTCACCTCCTTTATTAGTGCACACTTATATTATATATTTACTTCTATAAGTGCACTATGAAAGCTTTTTGAAAATATTCTTAGCAATCTTGATGATCATTTTTTGCACATTCTTTGGGTATTTTACTTCTCTTATATTTAGGGATTCTGGATTTCGATGATGTTTGATGATACTGCATACATTCCTTTAAATCTAAGTTCTTAAAAGTAGAGATCATTTTGGGTACAAGCCGAAAGGGTCATTCTGTTATACAAGTGTAAATAGCCTAAAACGATACGGTGTACTAGCCTTCAGACTATCGCTAGCTGGAAACTGGCCCCTATAGCTAATCCAAAGTGATTAATACTTTATAGACTTAAGATTTATTAGGGTCTACTTGCAACTATTATCTATTTCTGGATCCAAGGCACAACCTAGTCCCCTAGGTTCCAGAATACATCAGCATATATAAGCCCTATATTTTGATTTATAAATGTTTTATATTTTGTTGTTACCCAATAATTTTGTAGCACATATAAGGATACATGTAATGGATACATCTTATGCTTATAGCTACAAATGATTTGATTTTTGTTATTGTTTGATATCTTTCGATTTTAGTAGATGCACTTATTTTTGTATTCACTAAAACGATCTATAATCTTGGATTGATCTCAATTCTAAGCAAAGAGACATGGATTTCATCTTTAGATTTTGACTTTCATTTTGATGGACAATATTATCTTTTCACAAAAGATAACATATGTTGATCTATCTTGTCTATTGTGAGATACTATTGCATAGATCAATTTATGTCGTCTTTTATGATTATTCACTGTATTTTTATTCATATATGCTAAACTAAAATATCTTTGTTTGTTTTATCTTAAGTGTTCTTTTAATGGATATTATCTCTTTTGTCTAAGATGATTGTTTTTCGTATTCATGATATCTTTTTATTAAGCTTTTTATTAACTTCTTATTTCAAGTTAATATCGGCCAATAGCAGTAATTTTTTTCGAGGAAGGAGTCAGGCATATTGTATCTCTCTCTCTCAAAGCGTTTCTTTTCTTTAACCCTACAATTATTAGATGAACACCGTGCTACGGCTTTAAAAGGGAAGAAATAAACTTTGATAAGAAGACATAATATTTTGATGAATTAGTTTCCTAGTTCTGGAAATATTTCTCTAAAATTTTAATTTGTTATTAATTTTGATATATCCATGAAAGTGGGGAGCAGCTAACTGTTTCGAATCAGTTATTTCCCTGACATGTCATATATCTAGAATACTATTTATTTAGGCATTTATCCAGTCATGTTTTATTTGTTCAAAATGGGCTATTTATGATTTATGGATTCTTTTATTAAAGTTATTTTTCTTGATACAAAAATTCAAATTGTTAGCTTTCAGTCTGAGGACTAAACGGACATTCGAACATTTTATGAAGACAGTTTTTTATAATAAATTCAATATTTCAAAATTTTGATTTCTCTACGATGTTTTGAATATGTCCGTTATTCGCATTAAAGACAGTTTTCAAAAATCTTTTACTGTCTTGAAATCATTTTTTTATTTGAATATATCTTTTTCATTGGAGACATATTTTGTTTATTTATCTTTAAGCGTTTATTTATTGGATATTCTTTTTTACTTGCCTAAAGATGATATTTGTTTCAAGTTTGGAACTTTATATGCATTTAATCAAAGTAAAGAAAGATGCATATCTTGGATATTACTTAGATCTCGTGATTATTTATTTTATCTTATTTTTTGCATATAAATAGATACGCATATTTTAAGGAAGAGCAAATCAATTGTTTCAATTTATTTACACTCTTAATATGTGGTATACCAAGTTCAATCATGGACCTACTGTCTTTTGTTTTTAATTCTTGTCGATTGTGTTCATGATATTTTTATCAGAGAATATATGATTATTATTATTTCTTCTTGCTTCTCTCATTTTCATAGTTTTACAAGTTAGAATTTTCTTCATTTTCTTATCATAATAATTATTGATCTATGTTATTTTTGGCTTTTCTTGTTGAGGATTTATCTCAAAGTTCATGACAATCTATAGATAGACTAGTCATACTTTACGGGAGAGCATTCAAGTCGACTAAATATCTTCGTCTCAAGTATTTTGTCTCCATTACCATCATGTTTATCTAATGAATATTCATATATCATGTTAAGGTAATTGAGTACAAATGCATAAACTTGGGTAAGTGGATAGATTTCTACTATGTCTAATTTGATTTCCTTTCAATGATTATACTCTTTATTGAAGTGATTCACTAATTTGTATGGGCAAATTATGAATCATACTTTTGTGATCATTGTTAAAAGCCTTATTGTATCTTCTTTATACTATCTTTGGTACTTGATCTGCGGATTTTTAATCCTCATGGATTATTTATGACTAATGATTGAATTCTACTATATTGATATCTACTTTTTTTTTATTAAAAACCTTTATTGGTCTATTTCAAAACTATAGTTACATTTATTCATTATATTGTGTTTTGAATGTTTTTTTTTGGATTTTTAGTTGGTAAACTATTTATTGGTTAATTTTTGATTTTTTAAAGTTCAACCAACTATATTGTGTTTTGACAAGTTTCTATACTTTAGTTGTGCAATTTTCTAAAATTATCGTTACACTATTCTCCAAATTGTAGTTCATAATTATTTCTGTCTTCCTCATGTTATGATTGATTTAATTTTATAACTTATTACGGGGGAGCTTATTTTTTGATCATGTCAACGGGGGAGAAATAAGTTAAATTAGCATACAATATTCTAGTAATATGTGTTTATTAGAAATACATGCATCTATCTTTCTATCATAAACTTAACCGATTTGCCATAATCAAGAAGGGGAAGATTATTAGCCCAATGATTATATCATATTTTTGAATATGGCTAATCAATTAAGTTTAACATACTGAGATCACTAATATTCATGCATTCACTATCATATTGCTACTTAAACTTAGCATTGTCCTACTATTCACTAAATGTTATCTTATTTGCGATTGTATACTGCTTTGTTCGTCTAACATGTACTTGCAGCCAAATAGTAAGCATGATCAAAACAAGGACATATGTAATGAAGAATTAATGATAGGCCAAAGACGGCGTAATATAAGAAGATTTCTCTGAACCGCCTAACGAACTATCTGGGGCCACGTATCGGCGGTTCCACTGCTCGGTCAGCGGACGGGGGTCGAGGGGACAGCGCCCCCGTGAAGGAAAAATGCATCTTCAATGTCAGGAAAAAGACGTCATCAAAAAGGCTGTTGGTTTTCATATTTATTCTGTATTTTTTCTTTTATTGAGTCTAGGAAAAATGTGAGATTGATCGGATCAGTACTGGCTTACCTATTCTCAGTCCATAATATATAGCCTACCTATCCATAATTATATATCCAAAAGTCCACATATTAAAAAGCCCAAAATCCATCAAAATTTGGCCAAAACTGTTCTGGCAGAACTCTGCCCGAACTCGGTCAGAACTCGGCCCGAGTTCGGTCCGAGTTCGATCTGGGTTATTTGAAATATAGTTCCCACCAAATCTGCATCCAATGTTCGTATGCAAAATTCTAGCATCCAAACTCTGCCCGAACTCTGCCCGAGTTCGGTCCCCCAAAAACACTATTAATAAAGTTGAGATTACCATTCATTTCACTCGTCCAATTTCACCTCTTCTCTTCTTTATCTAAAGTATTCTGAGCTTTTTACTTTCATATCTAAGCTTTTACGACTCTTAGCCAAGCCAGTATAGTTTCTGTATAATCTAGAGTTTGGTGTCGATGAGTTGTATTGGAGGTTGTATTCAGAAAAATTCTAATTTTCTAATTGCCTTCTGGAGTCGGTCGTGCACTCGTCACCCTGCACGATTTTGTGAAGTCGGTCGTGCACTTGTCGCCAAGCTCGGTGTTGTAAAAGTTATAAGCACTCAGTTAAAGCTTGTGCCATAGTGGATTAACAGCGAGCAAGATTACTCGCGACTGGACTAGTCCTCTCAGAGGGAAACCAGTATACATCGTTGTGTTCACTGAGTTGAATTCTTGACCCTTACTTTACCATATTTTATTTACCATCTTTTATCTGCCATAAAATATAACTGCTTAATATTCTTAATTGGTTATTATTTACTGCTGCACAAGCATACACTCTATTCACCCCCCTCTAGAGGTGCTCAACGGTCCTACATATATTCTATCTCTCGAAAGATACTAATAATGCAGGAAGATGCATCTATGCTCACAAGGTTGAAAGATTATTATTGCATATGTGCCTTGGACATATAAACATGGATACCATATCAAGACTGCCAACCAAGAAGATAGTAAGAGGACTACTAGACATTACTTTCAAAAAGGGTACGGTATATGCCGAATGTGAGAAAAATAAGGCGACTAAATCCTCTTTTAAATCCATCAACTCTGTAAGTACTACTAGATCCTTGCAACTTCTTCATATAGATTTGTTCGGTCCTAGTAGAGTAGCCAGTATTGGTGGAAAACTCTATACCTTTGTGATTGTTGATGATTTTTCTCGCTTTACTTGGATTTTCTTTCTTTCAAACAAAAGTGATACTATTTTTGTTTTCAAATTTTTTGCTTAAAAGGTTCAAAACAAAAAAGGCTTCATGATTGCTCGAATTCGAAGTGATCATGGCGGCAAATTCGAAAACTCTGATTTCAAAAAGTTTTATGATTCAAATAGTTTTAATCATGAATTTTCGTGTCCTAAAACTCCCTAACAAAATGGTGTTGCGGAGCAAAAGAATAAAACTATTGGCAATATGGCCAGAGTCATGTTAAATCAATTTTCACTTCCAAAATATTTTTGGATAGAAGCTATAAGTACAACATGCCTTGTCTTGAATAGGGTTTTGATTCGACCTATTTCGAAGAAAACTCCCTATAAACTTTGGTTTGGTAGAACCCCAACTATTTCTTACTTTAGAGTGTTTGGTTGTCGTTGCTTTGTCCTGAATACCAAAGACAACTTAGGCAAGTTTGATGCCGAAGCTGACGAAGGTATTTTTCTTGGTTATGCTGCCAAGAGTAAAGGATACAGAGTGTTCAACAAATGCTCCATGATTGTTGAAGAATCTGCTAATGTTACTTTTGATGAGAATAATGGTTCAGCAGCTATTCTTGATGACGACAATGATGTTCATATCAAATCAATAACGCCTATCCCTAAGAATACATCATCTGGAACCAGTTATTTGGATATCTTGCCAAAAAAGTTCCGCTTCACACCAGAACATCCAGAAAACTTGGTAATAGATGAGGTATCAAGAGGAGTAAGTACTCGTTCATTCGTTAGAGATTTTATAGCTAGCACTGCTTTTATTTCTCAAATAGAACCTAAAAAAATTTTAGAAGCTTTTTCTAATAAATTTTGCATATCTGCAATGCAAGAGGAACTCAATCAATTCGAAAGAAATCAGGTTTGGGAACTTGTTCCTAAACCTGCTAATCATTCGATCATTGGTACTCGATGGGTTTTTCGTAACAAAGTTAACAAGGACGGTTCAGTCACACGTAACAAAGCACATCTTATAGCTCAAGGATACAACCAAGAGGAAGGTATCGACTACAATAAGATGTATGCCCCTGTTGTACGACTTGAATCAATCTGCATGCTTTGTGCCTTTGTAAATTATCAAAATTTCAAAAAATTTCAAATGGATGTTAAAAATGCTTTTCTAAATGGTTTTGTTAAAGAAGAAGTTTTCGTAAAGCAATCACCTGGTTTTGAAAACTATAAGTTTTCTGATCATGTTTTCAAGCTTAAGAAAGCTCTTTATGGACTCAAATAAGCCTCTCGAGCTTGGTATGAACGCCTAAGCACTTTCTTACTTGAAAAGGGCTTTTCAAATGGGAAGATTGATACGACACTCTTTATAAAATTAATTCATGATACAATTCTATTAGTGCAAATTTATGTAGATGACATCATCTTTGGGTCTCTTAATGAGGTATTGTGCCAAGAATTTGCCAAGTGTATGCAGAATGAGTTCGAGATGAGCATGATGGGGGAGCTTAACTACTTCCTTGGATTACAAGTCAAGCAAAACTCAAAATGAGTCTTCATTAGTCAATCAAAGTATACAAAGGACATGCTGAAGAAATTTGATCTTGACAACAACAAACCAATCAATACTCTGATGGCTACTACAACTAAACTAGAACCTGATGATAGCGGCAACCAGTCGACCAACGTAAGTATCGTGGTATGATTGGTAGTCTATTCTATTTAACTGCTAGTCGTCCCGATATAATGTTTAGTGTTTGCCTATGTGCTCGATATCAAGCTAACCCTAAGGAATCACACATGACCGCAGTTAAGCGTATCTACGATACCTTAAAGGCACTGTTACAGTGGGCTTGTAGTATCCCAAAACTACATTCTTTGACCTACTCAGTTATTCGGATGCTGATTTTGCTGGATGCAAAGTCGACCGTAAAAGTACCAGCAGCACGTGTCATTTATTAGGCAAAGCTTTAGTCTCTTGGTTTAGAAAGAAGAAAAACTATGTCGCACTATCTACAATAAAAGCTGAAGACATAGCTGCAGGACGTTGTTGTGCTCAGATTTTGTGGATGAAGCAAACACTAGCAGACAATAATTTATCTTTTCAGCACATTCCTATATTCTGTGATAATACTAGTGCTATTAACTTGACAAAGAACCCAATATGTCACTCACGCACTAAGGATATAGAAATTTGACACCACTTTCCAAGAGATCATCAATTGCAAGGCACTATTAATCTAGAATTTATTGACACTGATCATCATCTAGCAGACTTTTTCACTAAACCACTTGCCGAAGTGCATTTTAACTTTCTTTGTCGAGAATTAGGAATCTTGGATGAAAATGTCATACAATAAGTCTTACCTGCACAAAATACTTGTTCAATCAAATTCGTATATGTTACATTATTTTAGGTACAAACCGAAAGGGCCCTTATGACAACAAGGCATAAAAGCCTAAGCGACATGGTGCCTAGTGTCTTTGGACTACCGCTAGATGGGATCCGGCCCCTACAGCTAACATGTGGCGATTCACATGTACTGATTAATGATTCACAAAGTTTGTCGCATGTTCCATTTATTCTATGGCTAATAAAATCCATTATTTTTAATTATAGACTATATTTTCTCTATTTTGTGACCATCTTTAATCTTCTTGGAGTTCTGGACACACCAGAACCGAACTCGGGTCGAATTTTGCCTATAGCAGAACTTGGGCCAAACTTTGTATGGTGAGTTCCAGAACTCTCAGCCATTCCTGGCTGTTCGATCTGACTTGATCAAAATAACTTATCTCTTATAACAACCGGCCTTACATGTTATATACCCAAAAATTGAACATATTCCTTCATCTTCCACCTCTCTCCAACCTATTTTCTCCAAACCCTAACCCTAGATCTTTCATTTTTTTGGTGCTCTCTCCTCTCCAAGCTTAAGTTTTGAAGCTTTTGGGGGATTCTCTTCCATCCTCATCACTTATTTTTGAGGTATATTTCTTGTAGTTCATAATTTCATTATCTTCTTTCAATGGCACCTAGACTTTTCAATAAAGGAAAGAGGATTAGGAGTGAAGCTTCATCATCCAATCCTCCATCTCCTTCTCCTAATGTCAATCCCCCTCACCCATTATTCAATCCACCTCCTCCTCCCAATGTCGACACCTACAGTGAGCAAATCTTTGTTTCGTTAGAAGCCTCTAAAGAGTGGTATTCTGATTTTTGCTCACGTAGTGTGGTGCCGGGACATCCCATCAATTTCATCGTATTTTCTGAATTTGATCCTAATTTTAAGTATCTTTGTCTTGATGAACTTGAGGCTACCTCTTCAAGAATTTATCTTAATGCAATTCAAATGTTCTATTGCAATCTTACGTATGATGACCGTAAGATTTATTCTAGGGTAGCCGGTATCGACATTGAGTTCGATGACTTCGACTTGGCGTATTGTTTACAACTCCCTGAGCCCAATTCTTGGGAACGTCTTGTCGATGCTCACGACTTTAAATTTGTTGGCGATATCACCCTAGAAGGCTTTAAGGACATGATGTGTGAACCAAATACTCGCCCTCGTAAACTTTGTGCCAAATATCTTAACAACCATTTTTATGAACTTTATCGCATCATATTCTTGTCCATCCTGCCTAAAGCCGGGTCTACTGATGAAGTCACTTACCTTGAGATTATGTCACTATTCTATCTACACTTCACCATCCCTTTCAATTTTCCATACAGGATGATGGACTGGATGATTCATGAAAGAAAGAAGCCCAAAGCACTTGTCTATACTAAGTACCTTCCTATGATATTTTTTGCCTTCAATATTCCTTTAGACGAGTGTCAGTTTCTAGCAGATCCGGCATATCTCTCTAAGGCTTGTAGGACTGTTCCTGCACCTGTTCCTCCTGCTCCTATTGAGGAAGAATCTTCTGATTTTGATGTCCCTCAACCTGAGCCACATGCCACCCTGGACTCCATCAGAGACACGTTGCACGACCGCTTCCGATTGGAAGACGATCGCTATACTTAGCTGGACTATCAGACCACTCTTCAGATGATCGCTATTAGAAACACTCTTTATGACGTCCAGTACAACATGTCCTAGCATCCTACTATGCCTTTTCCTACTGGTCGGGACCCTTCTCGAGAAGGTTACCGGATTGATGACCCTTGGGCCAGGAGGTATCTAGATCCTGATGCTACTTTTGTTGATCCTCGTCGCTCTGCCAGTGAGCCGTCGGACTCTGCAGGTCTATCCCATCCTCTAGCTCTATTATGGCTGTGGTTGACTACTTGATGATGCTGCTGCTGATGCATCTTAGTTATGATTTTGCTTTGTAGTTTCATTTTATGCACGTTAGTTATATTTCTGTTATGTTTTTTATTTTATTTGATATGTATGACTGCGAGTTTCTTTTGATGGATTATCAAAATTGCTAGTATTCTCTATTAAACATTTGGTTATGGTTAAAGTTGTGTGTTTGATCTCTTCACTTTGTCTATCTTTTAACTTTTTACGGGGGAGCTATGCAAAATTTTGCTAAGTGACAAAAGGGGAGAATAATAGATATTTGATGTGATAATGTATAGGATGTGATATGCATTGTGGTGTGCTTGGATAAGAACTTTGTATCAGGATGAAAATAGAAATATCTATTTGCGGTGGAGCCACTTCATACGTACAAATTATTTTATCTCCTTCAACATGTGTCCAGGTATGAATATTGAGAGATATAAATATTATTTTGTCAATTATCAAAATGGGGGAGATTGTTGACCCAAACTAGATCACAGTCAACCTAATTTAGAGAATTAACAAAATGATAACTGATATGACCCAATACGACACGTCAAGTTCATGAAAGGACATCATCTACGATCCAATACAACGTATCAAGTTCAAGACAAACGTCGTCAACAAAGTTGTTACATTACAAATGTATTTGTTCTCAGTCTGTAATTTTTTAATTTATTGAGTCTAGGAAAATATACGTTGAGTCGCACTGAGTCATCTCAACCCCTAAACATACTTCTCCAAGATCCACTATATAAAACAAAACAATCCATGAACCAAAGCAAACCAAACCACTCTAGCACATTTAGATCTTCTGGTCTGAGGAAGACAGAACTCGGGCCGAACTCTGTCTAAGGGAGAACTCGGGCCGAACTCTGCCTAAGGCAGAACTCGGGCCGAACTCTGCCCCCCAAAAATTAGCAACCTAATTTTTAGGAACACCCTGCTACGAGCTGTCCAACGTTCGAATTTTTGAATATTTGGGACAGAATTCTGACCAAACTCTGCCTCCCCTGACTAGTATAAATAGGGCTTGAGTTCTCTCATTTCAAATCATCTCTCACTCTCAATCTTCTAAGCCTTATACATTCTAAGTCTTACTCTTCCAATCTACTAGCCACAAAACTTCCTAAGACCCAAGGTGCTCAGTGCGATTCAGCTAGAAGTTCTGTACAAG
This sequence comes from Iris pallida, assembly GCA_029216955.1. Classification (NCBI taxonomy): domain Eukaryota; kingdom Viridiplantae; phylum Streptophyta; class Magnoliopsida; order Asparagales; family Iridaceae; genus Iris; species Iris pallida. The sequence goes on from JANAVB010005796.1 coordinate 10,332,731, forward strand.
AGTTGAAATGAAGTCACTTGAAAAATTTCAAGTTTCGCCTCTGTAAAGTTTCAAGAAGTTGGCGTGCTTTTCTAAGTAAAGGCACATGTGTACCCTATTTCATAAATAGTGGATTTCAATACTGAGCTAGAGTTCTCAGGCCTAGACTAGTCCTCCACGAGGGAAACCAGGTTATATTGCTGTGTTTGCGTGTGCTCTTCTAAACTCTTATATTTTTTGCATTATTACTCTCTGATTATATAGTTGCTTCTGGACTTAGTTTGGTCATTATTGACACAACTCTATTCACCCCCTAGTGTTGCCTACATGTTATTTCAGTTTAGCTTCCAGCTCGACCTGGATGACTTTATCATTAGTGGGAGGGTCGCGATGTTCGAAGCGCCATTTCTATTAGAATCCCAGGCGTTGAGCCCATAGTTCATCCTCGAAGAATTCAAGTCTTTGGTCTTCATCCTCAACTGGGGGATCTGCTGAGACCATATTGACGGACAATATCTTCTTGAAGGCTTGGTCGATACTGGTATCAATGTCCCGGGTTGAGGAATCGGAGGAGTATGAATGCATCATGGCCTCCGGCTCTGAGCTCTCCGAAGTTGTGGGTGTAGCATAGCCTAACCCCCAGCGATTACGCTAATAATAATTTTTGGACTTTCCCTTTGGAGCCCGAAGTCGTAAGGAAATACGTTGGCCTTTGCCATAGTTAAGTCCTCTGTCGCTGTTCAAGTCCACAGTAGAGTTGTATCATGCCGTTATCGGGTTCTGGTTCCGCTGGTGCTAGCTGCTGAGGGTGCTCCAATTGACCGAAGATGATGGATTTCTTCTCTTTCTTCCTTGCTGGAACCTAGAAGTAGGCGCCTTGGAAAAAGACAACTTGGCTTGCAATATTAGCGGTTGTCACTTGCGTTTGCAACATATACTGAGCGGACAAGAGTAATTCAAAGACAAACTCACAAAAAACAGATGATAAGTTCAAGGAAAGTTCTTTTTATTAAATCATGGCTACAATAGTCTACTAAAGATTCATCACGATTACATAAAAGAAGACTTCCTAATTACTAGGATCTGTTACAAAGTATTTGTGATTACATATGCTGAACTAAAAACTCCTACAGATCTACGCTTGGGTTCATATTCACAGTGTAATCGTATGAGAGGAGAGACTGTGGACAGAAGATGTGAATATAGTCGCCATCAAAGCCTGCCACCACAGCACCCCCCCAGATGTGCAGCTCTTCCTGAAGCAGCTATTAGCCCGTACGAGAATTTACTCCACAGCACGACATGTGGTCCTTTTCAAAAATGCATTAGCTTCTGAGGCTCTTCCATCCTAACAAAATCGCACAGCCGCCAATAAACAGGCATAGCACAACCTGCGACGCTTCATGTTGGCAACCAGACCGAAATCAGTCTGTAAAACCCCTCATTTTTCCTATTTACTATTTTTTTAGGGGTTTTATATATTAAATGTTTATTAATAAACATTTATTTATGATTATGATTTTCATTTTATAATAAATTCAATATTCATATTTCTATAGGGAAAAGGGGGTTATCATATTTTTATGATTTTTTGATTGTTAGAAATTTTTGGTTATTTTTAAATAATAAGAAATAATTTATTTGAAAGATTTAATTGTTAATAAGGAGAAATCTTTATTTGGTAAATTGTTATATAGTGAAATAAATAAATAAAATTTCTTGGCAAAACTATAGGAATTAATTGAGTATATCATATATTTTTCTTTGGCATTGGAAAGTGTTTTTTTACTATTAATTACTAATAAGGAAGGGGTGTGTGTGTGTGTGTGTGTGTGTGTATATATATATATATATATATATATATTATATATATATATATATATATATATATATAATGTATATATATATATATATATATATATATATATATATATATCTTATACAAAACACAAAGGTTTTTGAATCCTAGGGCTGACTGTGCCAAGATAAAGAGTGGTTGGAATTTAATCTTGGTGAATCAACGGTTGTGGGGTTTTATGGGGAAGAGCATTATTGGGAGTGGGGTTTTATGGGGAAGAGCATTATTGGGAGTGAGGTTTTATGGGGAATCCAAAGATGGGGATTTAATATTTTGATGGTTGGGATTTAATATTTTGATGGGGGGCCTCATAATGGTTGTGGATGAGCATTATTGAGAGTGGGATTTTATGGGGAATACCTTAAATTATTATTGTTCGTTTAAAATTGGGGGTCCAAGATTTTGAGGGGGAATACCTTAAATGAACCATGCCCTATGGGCACGGATTATGACTAGTATATATATATATATATATATATATATATATATATATATATATATATATATATATATATATATATATATATATGTAATATTTATGTAATATATATATATTACATAAATATTACATATATATATATATATATATATATATATATATATATATATATCAATATCTCACGAGATCATGATCTCGTGAGAAGCCCAAGCCCTCAACCCGCGACCAGAACCCCCTTCCCTATAGGTTCGGTCATATATATATATATATATATATGACATATATATATAACAGTAGGTTGCTGAAGCCCCAAACCCTAACATAAAACCTTAAACCAACTTGCGGCCAGGCATCTTCGACGTGGACGACCACTCCCCGTGCGTGCGCGTGCCGTCGCGGTGGCCGCAGGCGCGATGGGCCAGCCTCAGCGTTGCGGCAACAGCAGCAAGCAGAGCGGCATCAATGGCAGCAATCATGATGCAACCAACATTCGGGTATGATTCCTCCTCCCATACTTCTCCATTTTTCGATTTGATTGATCCTATGTATAACCAAAATAACACTCTAGGAACCCGTGTAACTAGATCATAACGAACGGATACAGATTCGATGAAAAATCGAATCGAAATCGATGAAAAAAATTGCTCAAAATAGAACAATTTTAGAGTTCAACCGTTTGTTTTTGAAGTCAGTTTTGGGACAAAATATTAACAATTTTAGGGATCTATCTGAACAACTTTATAGACAACCTATACAAGATTAAAACCCTTCTCGTAGTTTTTGATTTTATCCTCTTTCTGTCAAGAAAACAGATTTCAAAGATCACGAAAAAAACAGTTTTTCAAAATAATGAATTTCAATAAAACTCCCGATACGACGTGCGCCCCGACAAACCGGGCAACATGGTCACAACAAAAATCATCGAAAGGTGCGTATCGACTTCGTGGACGTGTGGGCTTTGACGGAATTCAAATTGGTCGCGTGTGCGCGACAAATTTGATGCGTATCCGTCAAAATTTATCGTATCGGCTCCTTTGCAAATTCTCCAATTACTTCGTGCACGTTCGTCGAATCGACACGAAACTTACGCCATCAGGACAGTATCATTATTTTGGTCCTGTACGCCAAGTTTGGTTCGATTCTGAGAAAGTCGACTGGAACGCCTATTTGGCTGGCCCGTGACCCGCTTCAACGGGCGAATTTGTGCACGGCTCATCGGAATCCAAAACTGGATATACCGTTGAGTTCGTCTCCTCAAAACAGACTCGTAGACATGTAGTTTGACGATTTTGGAGACCGTAGGTTCTGGCACGCATTCCGGTGCAAAACGGGTCCAACGGCGGACATCGTTTTGACCTGAAATTATGATTTTGCCCTTGTCCCAGAATTGGACTTTTGGACAGGCATTTTCTAGATATATCTTATATTTCGAACACATTTGTGGTGTTTATTTTAGTATCTGAGGACGTATGCGGGATTTAGTTTTCATCGTTTCAATATTCTGACGGTTTGAGCTATTGGACGTCGCCCTTTTGCACACAACCTCAGGCAAGATACCTTGACGTATTTATTTCTTATATTTATTCTGTATTTTTAGTTATTTGTGTATCACTATTTATTTATTTCCAGTTCTTATAGTTGTACTATTATTATAATTCTTGAATTATTACATGCTCAGTGATATTAGCTTTACTTTGTTTATTATCCTTTAATTGCATATGGACCTAGAGCTAAGGGACTACCAACTGTAGTGTATTGCATAAACCTTGACACAGTTGCACCACGAGATATGTGTGAGATGATTAGCTTGTAGAGGTACTTGCGTATTGGCTAATCACCCGTGCAAATGCTTAGGTCTAACTGTTAATAGAGGCATGGTAGGAGACTTAGCAGTTAGTAGAGGTTCATGATTGCAGATGCGACCTAGATAGGTGCATCGGATGGGGAGAACATTTCCTTGTCGTATGGGCTTCTATTACACATTCCCTTGTAACCCGAAAGCTCCGCTGGAGATACGGGTATGCTTACCCCCCCCCTCATGTTGGCCACTGACATTCTTGAACGTTATGCGCTTGGGATAAGAAGATCCTCTCAGGTTTGGCCACTGTCGTTCTTGAACGTCATGTGCTTAGGTCACTGGTGCCCAAGTGGGGACTATACCAGATCCTATTTATAGCCAGGGCTCATGCGACGAAAGGTTTGTTCTCAACTGCATAAACACTTTAGATGGTTAGGTAGACCTAGTCAATGTCAAGTCACCCCCGTTCCGTTATGTATCTTGTTACGATTGGGACTATTTTACTTTAATGGTTGCTTGTGACATTTTATATATTCAGTTTATTATGGCATGTTCTTCTTGTATCTTGTAACGTCTCTCTGAGGAACTGGTTATCTCTCCAGGTGTGTGCTTTGTGACTATTTGCAGGTATTCTAGCCAAGGCCGTGATCTTCTCCAGTCCTTCGAAGATGATTGCCCTTGGTTCGTCTTGTCATTTTCATCTATCATTTCCTTGTATATTTCTCTCTTTTAAAAATAGTTGGTAGTGGATTTGTCTCCGCCCAACTACATGTATAAATGACAAATTCCATAGTTGATTTATATTATTATCCTTTTAATTGGTGGATAAGATTTAGTTGTGGTTTACTGCATTTTACAGCTTATGTATACATAGGATGGTTCCATATATTGGAGTATACTTAGTATGTATGCAACTGGCATGTTGACGTACTTAGTACTAGGTATTTTGGGACTGGGCATTACATGTTTTTGTGGTGGCCCATGCAGGTCAAGTTCATCACTTCGGTTACGTTACTGTACCGTTGTGAGCCTGCAGATAGGCTTAGAGTCTAGAATCTCCTCTACATGCTTGACCTCCTCCCTTGATTCCAATTTCGAACTCTCGTCCTGTCACCTTGATTCCTTCTACTTGATTCCTTTTATTGTAAATCTTACCTTCTTCCTTCGTGCTTAATAAAGAGGGTAGGAAGATAGCTCATACTAGTTATACGGGTTATACTGTTCAATCACCCTATTAATTGACTTTTGTAAGTTGGGTAGTATGCCTCACGGCCTATCCCCCCATAATCTCATAACCCCTTAATGAAGTATAACTGAGTGACACATAATTTATGCTAGCGTAGGAAGATAGGTTTACCTAGAATATAGAGTTTTAGTAACCCATACCCTATTGGTCCACCAAGGCCTGATACCAGAGACAGTAGGGCGACTGTATAAGCATGAACACTGGACAGGACTTAGGTCCTTATGAAACTTGAGCTATTTATAACTGCTTTCGTCATTATCTTCCGTACTTATACTTTGAACTACCATGAATGATGACGCTATTTATAGCCTAGTTTTGCAAGCTTATCCTTTATTGAGCTTGTTCAGGACATATGTATACTGGAGACGCCCACAAGCATATTGTCTAATTAGAATCAATGTGTTATGGTCTGATCAACCATAGTGCATTTTGTTCGCTCTTCATTTGATTATCCCACGTGTATTGAGATATAGAGGTATTTAGGATCTCATCCGCGACTGCCTTGACAATTCATCTTGAATTATTTATTCGCCATTGAATCGCATAATTGCATTCGATGACATCTTTCTTGAGCTCTTTATTGCTTTTGTCTTTCACTGATTGGAAAGACGAACGCTTGAATTTGATAGATAGATACAGAGTATCCCCATGGCCATGATAGTTGTATACACAAGTATAGCTACCAACCGGCCAGCCATGTGACTACAACCTTGCCTTGAGTACTTGTCCTCCCCTCGACCCTAAAGCTAATATCATGACCTTCTAAACACTAGAATCTGAGACTGATTATGACCTTACCCTTTGTCACGCCCCAGAACCAGAATACTGTCAAGTAGGGATGGACCAGGCCAGCTATGTATACCAAAGTACTCCAGTACTCCGAAACAACGAATAAGCTGTATAGATGGGGGTCACTGCTACAAACCAACAGTCAATCCTAGGTCACATAATCCTAGATATGCCAGTCTCAGATAAGATGTAAGGTACAAGAATATGATCATCATGCATATAAAACAGTAAAGCATCCCAAACTATAATATATAGATGATCATGAAGCTAGTAATACAAAATGAAGAACTAGCAAGACTAAGTAATACATGATCAGCTCTAGCTGCAGTCTAGAAATAACATCATGTCTAAGCCCGTAGGCCAAATGTCAAGTCCAAAACACGAGCTAAACACGTGCTCGGTGGCTAAAACCTCAAAAGAATATGTATAGAAAAAGAGTGGGTAAGAGAAAGAACACCCACTGAAGTCCCCTGGTGTTCCGGGTGGTCACCATCGAGTGGAAGGTCCGGAAGATCCTCGGGCTCAACTAAATCTGGTCAATGCAAAACCAGTGGGGTTAGAACGCCAATAGCCAGTACCAAAAAAGAATCCAAACTATGAACTAAAACCAGCATGCAGATTATAACATCTCTAAGATAAAGCAGTAATCGAGACTAGAATAATAAATTGGTACCACAGTGTTTAAGAAAGAAAACTGGAACATGCAAGAAGGATAGTAAGTGAATACATAGAATAAACTGGGCATTTGAGCATATGGTGAAGCCGAGAATGTAGTAGGAAGAATAGCATGTAAGGAATGACAGAAAAGCTAAGTACTGTAATAAGATAAACTGGAACAAGACTAGACTAGACAGGAATGAACTTCATCCATCAATCACGGCCAAGCAATGAGTATGGCTTGATACTTTAGCTAACTAGGGTTGCCACAATCCTAATTACTAACACATGCATATTTGAGAAATCCATGTCCAGTTACCTGCCTGCTACTACCTGAATGATCCAAGCCAAAAGAAAACAAGTATAGCAGACACACTGTAGTAAGATACATGTGTCCTAAGGAGGTGTCCCACTCGACGGTGTGCTGGAAGAGTGCTCATCATGACAGATAGCTCCAAATCCCATGTATATATATATAAGACCAAGACCAAGGGGGCAACAGATAACTGAGAAATCCTTAATGATCTAAATGTCAAGCTAGTTGTATAGTCCTTAACATTTTCTTGTTGGATTTTGGGTGTGGCATTCCGCAGAATCCATCCTAGACATGAGACATACAAAACTGGACAAGACAAGAATGATTGAGCACTACAACAAGCCACAACAAGACATGACAATATCAAGACAAGAGTGCGCTACGACGAGCCACTATCAAGGAGCTAGACATGTACTAGAATCAAGGGTACGCCATGACAGGCCACTATCATGCAAGCTAGAAAAATACATGTTCAAGAGTGCACCACGACGGATCACTATCAAGTAGGCAAAGAAGGCATGTCAACAATTATTATAGCATGTAAGAAAGAAACTATCAAAAGACATATCATGGCATGTGGGAAAGAATAATTAAAGCTAAGTACATTTCATAGAAAAATGATTGAACATGTTCTAGATTCAAGTGTATATAGGATGTACAATTATTTTCTAACTATACAAGGTCATCTAAACATGTTAAGAATTCATTACAATCGAAGAAAATATCAAAAACGGACAAAAACGGGCAGAAACGGGCAAAAACAGACTAAAACGGCATAAAATGGCATACCAACGGTATATGGCGGCATACCGACGATATTTCGGCCTAAAGACAGAAAGTTTCTGGTGCAAAAATCGGCATACCGTCGGTATACACTGGCATACCGTCGGTATACTGATTTTTCAAACAGCAACAAAGTTCAGATTTTCGCCAAAACTTGTTTTGGCTATAAAAACTTCATTTTAAATCGAAATTCGGATTTTTAAATGTCAAAATTGCATAGAATTGAATTCCCTACAACATGGCACTATTAGATTTCATAAATTCAAAGATTTGATAGATTAATACCTCAAAATACTCCAAATAGAAGTTCTCGGGACACCGAAACTGGTTCCGATTGCCACCAAACTCAAAATCAATGGTATACAAACTAGGTAAGGATCTCATATATGTATATGTGACCAAGATCCATGATGGTAACACTAGTATCACCTTTGATACCAAGTTTTCTACTAAATCAATATTGGGTTTTAACAGAAATTCAAAACCTTGCTTAAACAAATTTTGGAAACATGCATATATACGAGAATCATAAGGAAAACATATTTAACAAAATAAGTTTAGGAAAATTCTAAGCATTTAATACCAAAGAAAACAAAATGATAATAAAATACTATTGTTCAAGAATTTGTCAAGATTTACTTGCCTAGGTTAAGCTCCAAGCCTAATCTTCTACTCCACCACCAAGAGTGGTACGAAACCAGACTCTAGATCTCAAGGCCAAGCCTTCCTAAGCACTTGAGGAAGAGAAATGAAAGTGAAGAGGGAAGGAAGAAAGAGTGAAAAGAGGATGTGTCACGCCCCAGAACCAGAATACTGGAGAGCGGGGGCAGACATAGCCAGCTACATATATTAAAATGGGATCCACTTCACTATACGGTCACGGCTGTCTAGATATATGAGGGTTCACTACAAGCCAACAGTCACCTATGGTCATGAACAAGCCTAGTGCCTCAACCACAAACAAGTAAGTAAAAGTCACAAGATGTATGATCATTAAATATACAATAATAAGGCGTCCCAAATATTACATATTCTGCTGATCATGAAGCTAGTCGTTACAAAATGTTAGGACTAGCAAGAGTTTAGTCATACATGATCAACCCTAGAATCTGTCAATCATGTTATAGCCCGTAGACAGACTGTAAGTAAAGGTGCAATCGAGCTAAACAGGTGCTCGTCGGCTAAACGCCTCAAAATAATATTTTTCCAATAAAGTGGGAGAGACAAAAATAACCCACTCGTTGCCCTGGTTACGTCTGGTGGTCACCATCGGGCTGAAAAGTCGGTAGATCCTCTGGAGCTGCTCCGAAATCTGGCTATACAAAACCAGCTGGGTCAGACCGCAGAAAGAGCAAGTGCCACAAAGGAGGCTTCACTTAGGAACTAAAAGCAGCAATTAGCACAAAAATAACAATAAGGTAATAAATAAGACAGGAGTTTAAGAAAAGCATAACATGGTGATATATGATGAGATAACCATGGGACTATTCAGATAGCTAGGTTACAACCCGTAAACCAAACAAGGACCAGGGTTGTAACCCTTCGTCTGAACAGAACTTGGATTCTCACCATTTATCGATAAGGTAAATACAGGCATTCTGGTCGTGTAGTAATCTGAAACAGAGTCAAGACAAGACCAAACTGGTTAGACTCCATCCAATCATTCACGGCCAAGCAAGAATTACGGCTTGATACTTTAACTAACTAGGGTTATCACAATCCTAGTTACTAACAAGATGCAGCGAGATTATTCCACAGCCACAAGCCCTACAGACCATCCAGGTTACCCAGGTCAAAATATTAGGGTTAGATTCAGGTGGGTACATCATCCAGGAAACGCATGTACCCTTAAGTCGCTTGAAGGGTGCAACACATGACAGTGTGCTGGAAATGTGCCCTACTCGACGGCAGGCTACAGATCCCAAGCGCGCCCAGGTAACGGGATTGCCTGGAGCTGTGAGATCTCTTTATGACTAATGTATTAATCTAGTTATTAGTCTTAGTCCATTTCAGAAGGTATTACTGACCGTGGTACTCAGGAGTCCCCTCCTAGCATGATACAAGACAAGACTGGTTCATTGTACAATCACAATCGCCCACGATGTCCAGGATTATCTATACAGGTCATGTCATGTCAGGTAGTCGTCGTAGCAACTTATCAAGATATGCCAGGTTTGTCAAGTTTAACATGTCGAGTTTACTGGTCAGGAGTGCGCCATGACGGGCCACTATCAGGTCATATTACTTATCGGGAGTGCACCACTATGGGTCACTATCGTGTTCAGGATACGTGTACAGGGTATCATAGTGCAAACATTCAATCAGAAGACCCAATTATGCTGAGGTTACAAGACATGAGTTATCAGTAAAGTCAAATAATAATAATTCAATCATAGAATACAAGTCTGTGGAAAAGCCATGCAGCTCAGGCATACGCAGCCAAGGGAGGAATCCATGCGGGAGCAGCCCATGCGGTTAGGAATCGAATGAGGCGCATGCGGCTTAGTTAGAAGCCCATGCGGCTAGGTTCAGTCAAGGGAGCATGCGGTCAGGAGGAAATAGGTGCCATACGGCTCGCAAGGGAGGGGTTCTCATACGGCTGGAACGGACCCGGGTTCATGCGGCTCACAGAGCGAAGATCTATGTGGCTCGTGGAACAAGGTCCATGCGGCTCAACTGAGTCGAGCCCCATGCGGCTGGGTCACTGTAGTTGCTTATGCGTCTAACGGGGGAGAAGTCCAAGCGGCCAGGAGTACAAGGGTCTTCATGCGGCTGAGAACGACTTGTCGCATGAACGTTCATGCGGTCAAGTACTGCCATGCGCCAGATAACTGTTCTTCTTCTCCAAATTTCTGAGAAGAAGAACACCATGAACCCGTGCTTCCAAGCTTCATAAAACCTTCATCCAAAGTCCAAATTTGAACTTCCATAGGTAAAAATGGGGTAGAACGAGATTCTCTATAACATAGAACCATCAGAACTTGATAATAACAAGATTAAGTAGATCAAAATCCAAGAAATCCGAAAATAAAATAAGTGTAGATCAACAAGAATCTAGCCATGGAAAGTTGGAAATGCCAAGTTCTAAAGTAAGTTAAAATGTTGTAAGGAAGAGAAATGAAGCAATAAAATTGGAGTTCCTCCATGAATCAAGTTGCACTTGCCTAGACCTCTCTCTCTCTCTCTCTCTGGTAGGTGAAGAAGTTATGGTAGAGAAGAAGAAGAGTAATCAGGAGAGAGAAAGGAGAATGGGTTAATAAATACTAATGGTGGTGGTAGGTAGGGGGTTCACTTTTGGTTCATAATGAACCAAGCAAACCAAGCCAAGCCAAACCAACCCAATAATAAACCAAGCCAAGAAGAAAAGCCAAGCAAGAAATCATACAATACAGAAAATAATACGTACACGCATACCCAGATACGTAATACGAACAACAAGCATCACAACTCTACCCACCTTAAAAGAATTCCGTCTTCGAAATTTAATTAAGAGGCTAGAGAGAGAAGGACAAGCTATACCAATCACATGCAAGCTATATCTAGGCAAGCAATCACTCATTCAAGCAAGGAATCAAAGGCATGAGGCATAAAAAAGACATTATACCTCACGAGTCAAACAAGTCAGGATATCGCGATCGGATATCATCCTCACTCTCCCACGTTGACTCCCCCAAAGAGTGATGACCCGAAGCGACTCAGACTAACTTGATAGTCTTGTTCTTGAGCGTCTTCTCCTTTTGGTCCAATATTGACACGGGACTCTCCTCATACGAAAGGTTGGTACCAACAACCAATTCCGAATGATCCAGGATATGGCTCGGGTCCAGGATATACCGTCGTAATTGGGATACATGGAATGCGTCATGCACCTCACGTAACGACGGCGGAAGAGCGAGATGATATGATACATCTCCTACTGGCTCCAGAATGTCGAACGGTCCTATATACCTAGGACTATGCTTTTCCCATGTGCCGAAACGAATGACGCCACGGTTAGGCAAAATTCTCAGGAATACATGGTCGCCGACAGAAAACTCAAGAGGACGTCGATGGGAATCCGCCCAATGGCATTGGCGATCTTGGGCAACGCGAAGATGATCCCTGACTCTTCTGACCACTTCAACTGTCTGGGCAATCATTTCTGGACCAAGCATCTGCCTCTCTCCAATATCATCCCAGGCTAACGGGGATCTGCACTTCCTACCATACAATGTCTCGAACGGTGCCATCTAGATACTGGCCTGGAAACTGTTATTGTACGAGAACTCTACCAGGTGCAGGTGATCTTTCCATGAACCACCGAAGTCAAGTGTACAAGATCTCAACATGTCTTCAAGAGTCTGGATCGTGCGTTCTGACTGGCCATCTGTCTGCGGATGATATGCTGAACTGAACTAGAGACGAGTTCCTAAACTCTCTTACAAGCTACGCCAAAAGTGCGACGTAAATCTTGAATCCCGGTCCGAGGTGATACTGACTGGCACTCCGTGCAACCTGACTATCTGTCTGTACGGAAGACTGCTTTTGCTTCTGCTGCTGCTGTTGAGGGTACGTCGGGGTTGAATACTGAACCGACGTCACTGAGGCCGCCTGCCTCGGAGCTCCAATGGTCAAAGCCCTGGCTGTCGGGGCTGGGGCTGAAGACCGATTCATCTGGACGTAGGATCTCTTCCGACCTCCGGCCCTATCCACAATCCTCTGGGAGGTATACTCATGCCTCCTAGCTGCTCTCAGGACTGCATCGAAAGTCTGATACTCGAACTGCTCGACTGCCAACAAAATCTCCAGGTGAAGCCCTTGCTAAAATCGCTGGGCTCTATCATACTCGGTTGCCACCAAGGTGGGAGCAAACCGACTGAGCCTCAAAAACTCGGCCGCATATCCGTCGACCGTCCTGTCCATCTGCTTCAAATTTGTGAACCTCGTCTGTAGATCATACCGAGCTATAGTATCAAAATACTTGGTCTGGAATCTCTCTCTGAATACCGCCCAAGCAATGGGTGCTGCTAATCCAATGGCCTGAGCTGTCCACCAGCTGCGGGCAAGATCTAAAAACTGCAAGTGCACCATGGCTACCTTCTCGTTCTCTGGAGTCCTGGCTGCTTCTCGAATCACCTCTGTGTCCTAAAGCCAAGCATCAGCGGTGATAGCATCTTCACTGCCATCGAAGAATAGAGGGTTCAAGCGCTTGAAGCTGTTGGCTGCGTTGTTACCCTGATGATCGCCTCTGGTTAAAGCATCTGCCACTGCCTGGTGCAAGGCGTCTCCTCGACGATCTTGGGAAGCTATCAAGGTCCTGAAGAGACTACCAAAGTGCCATTATCAGGTTCTACAGGCTGAACTAGCTGGACAGGTGGCTCTCCGCCAGAAGGCACGACTCTGGAGGCTACTCCTGAATGCTGGGCTTGATCTCCAGGTTGCTGCTGGTCCACGGAAGGTGCTCTGCCTTGTTGGTCGACAGGTCCAGGAACAATGCCACTGAAGAAGACGATATAGGGAACAATAAAGAAGGACCAGGACAGATCAACGATACAAGCATGTGATCAGGACAAGAATCCAGGGATTCAGATGATACAAGCAGAGATCAAGGGCGAATGCTGATTGAGACATCTATTCGATAAACCCTCACATATCTTGATTTACAAGACCTGCATGGACCACCACTTAAACCATGTCACGCCCCAGAACCAGAATACTAGAGAGCGGGGACAGACATAGCCAGCTACGTATAATGAAATGGGATCCACTTCACTATACGGTCACGGCTGTCTAGATATATGAGGGTTTACTACAAGCCAACAGTCACCTATGGTCATGAACAAGCATAGTGCCTCAATCACAAACAAGTAGGTAAAAGCCGCAAGATGTATGATAATTAAATATACAATAATAAGGCATCCCAAATATTACATATTCAGCTGATCATGAAGCTAGTCGTTACAAAATGTTAGGACTAGCAAGAGTTTAGTCATACATGATCAATCCTAGGATCTGTCAATCATGTTATAGCCCGTAGGCAGACAGTAAGTAAAGGTGCAATCAAGCTAAACAGGTGCTCGTCGGCTAAACGCCTCAAAAGAATATTTTTACAATAAAGTGGGAGAGCCAAAAATAATCCACTCGTTGCCCTGGTTACGCCTGGTGGTCACCATCGGGCTGGAAAGTCGATAGATCCGCTGGAGCTGCTCCAAAATCAGGCCGTACAAAACCAGCTGGGTCAGACCCCAGAAACAGCAAGTCCCACAAAGGAGGCTTCACTTAGGAACTAAAACCAGCAATTAGCACAAAAATAACAATAAGGTAATAAATAAGACATGAGTTTAAGAAAAGCATAACAGGGTGATATACGATGAGATAACCATGAGACTATTCAGATAGCCAGGTTACAACCCGTAAACCAAACAAGGACCGGGGTTGTAACCCTTCGTCTGAACAGAACTTGGATTCTTACCATTTATCAATAAGGTAAATACAGGCATTCTGGTCGTACAGTAATCTGGAACAGAGTCAGGACAAGACCAGGCTGGTTAGACTCCATCCAATCATTCACGGCCAAGTAAGAATTACGGCTTTATACTTTAACTAACTAGGGTTATCACAATCCTGGTTACTAACAAGAAGTAGCGAGATTATTCCACAGCCACAAGCCCTGCAGACCATCCAGGTTGCCCAGGTCGAAATATTAGGGTTGGATTCAGGTGGGTACATCGTCCAGGAAATGCATGTACCCTTAAGTAGCTTGAAGGGTGCAACACATGACAGTGTGCTGGAAATGTGCCCTACTCGACGGCAGGCTACAGATCCCAAGCGCGCCCAGGTAACAGGATTGCCTGTAGCTGGAAGATCTCTTTATGACTAATGTATTAATCTAGTTATTAGCCTTAGTCCATTTCAGTAGGTATTCCTGACCGTGGTACTCAGGAGTCCCTTTCTAGCATGATGCAAGACAAGACTGGTTCATTGTACAATCACAATCGCCTACGGTATCCAGGATTATCTATACAGGTCATATCATGTCAGGTAGCCGTCGCAACAACTTATCAAGATATGCCAGGTTTGTCAAGTTTAACATGCCAAGTTTACTGGCCAGGAGTGCGCCACGACGGGACACTATCAGGTCATGTTACTTATCGGGAGTGCACCACTATAGGTCACTGTCGTGTTCAGGGTATGTGTCATATCATGTCAGGTAGCCGTCGCAACAGCTTATCAAGATATGCCAGGTTTGTCAAGTTTAACATGTCAAGTTTACTGGTCAGGAGTGCGCCACGACGGGCCACTATCAGGTCATGTTACTTATCGGGAGTATACCACTACGGGTCACTGTCGTGTTCAGGGTATGTGTGTAGGGCATCTTAGTGCAAACATTCAATCATAGAATACAAGTCTATGGAAAAGCCATGCAGCTCAGGCATACGCAGCCAAGGAAGGAATCCATGCGGGAGCAGCCCATACGGTTAGGAATCGAAGGAGGCGCATGCGGCTCAGTTAGAAGCCCATGCGGCTAGGTTCAGTCAAGGGCGCATGCGGTCAGGAGGAAATAGGTGCCATGCGGCTCGCAGGGGAGGGGTTCTCATGCGGTTGGAACGGACCCGGGTTCATGCGGCTCGTAGAGCGAAGATCCATGCGGCTCGTGGAACAAGGTCCATATGGCTCAACTGAGTCGAACCCCATGCGGCTGGGTCACTGTGGTTGCTTATACGGCTAACGGGGGAGAAGTCCATGCGGCCAGGAGTACAAGGGTCTTCATGCGGCTGAGAGCGACTTACCGCATGAACGTTCATACGGTCAAGTACTGCCATGCGCCAGAGAACTGTTCTTCTTCTCCAAATTTCCGAGAAGAAGAACACCATGAATCCATGCTTCTATGCTTCATAAAACCTTCATCCAGAGTCCAAATTTGAACTTCTATAGGTAAAAATAGGGTAGAACGAGATTCTCTACAACATAGAACCATCAGAACTTGATAATAACAAGATTAAATAGATCAAACACCAAGAAATCTGAAAATAATATAAGTGTAGATCTACATGAATCTAGCCATAGAAAGTGGGAAATGCCAAGTACTAAAGTAAGTTAAAATGATGTAAGAAAGAGAAATGAAGCAATAAAATTGGAGTTCCTCCATGAAGCAAGTTGCACTTGCCTAGACCTCTCTCTCTCTCTTGTAGGTGAAGAAGTTATGGTAGAGAAGAAGAAGAGTAATGAGGAGAGAGAAGGAGAATGGGTTAAAAATACTAATGGTGGTGGTAGGTAGGGGGTTCACTTTTGGTTCATAATGAACCAAGCAAACCAAGCAAAGCCGAACCAACCCAAGAATAAACCAAGCCAAGAAGAAAAGCCAAGCAAGGAATCATGCAATACAGAAAATAATACGTACACATATACCCAGATACGTAATACGAACAACAGGCATCACATGATGGAGAGAGAAAGTAAAATGTTATATATAGAAGGGGAAATTAATCTTAGTCGTTGGATCATGATTCATGTCAAAATCTAAGTCAATCGTGGCCTTCCAAACAAAACCAAGTATCCATTGGATAATATGATGCATCTATACTATTCACGAAAATATCTAAATACTATTCACAAAAATATTCGAAACATTATTCATGAAAATATGCGAAACATTATTCATGAAAATATCTAAAGTGTAGAAAATATATCTGGACGGTATGCCGTCGGTATACACCAGTATACTGGCGGAATGCCAATCAAGGAGAAAAACCTATAGTTTTGGAAAAAATTTAAAGCATTCCAAAAACCAAGAAAATACGAAATACATTGCAAAATACGTATCCGTATATAAATACTGATACTGTGAGACGAGTCTCACAACTCTCCACAACTAAAAAAATAAATTCCGTCCTCGGAATTTCCTAAAGCTAGTCAGGCATGAAAACCAAACCAAAAAGCTGAAAAATTATGACAATCAAAACAAAGCATGGCATGTTGGTAAGATAAAGACAATAGTAATATAAGTAAATGCGTAAGCAATAACACAACCACAATCAAGAAGGGCTGGAGGCATATGAATAAATATGTCTCCTAAGTCAGTTTAGTAGGGACCCGGACTTGCTGGCCTATGCGGACTCCAAAAATAGATAAGGGTCAAGTCTCAAAGTAAGTCGGTAACAATAACTTAGTCTAAGACATGACTCTACCCAGGACGTATCTTCTTAGTCGAGACACGTGATAAATAACATGTATATATCTTGAGATACTAAAACAGAAGAGTAAGACGAGAAACTCGCCAAATATGCGTAACCCAAAGACATAAATAAGTCTGGAAGAAGAATAGGATAATACCTACAACATAATCACCCTCGGCCAAAACCTGCTTTAATATACCAAACTCTGCCTGTCTACGTCTCGGAACAGCTGCTCTGACCTGCTGCTGCTGAACCGGTACCTGAGCCATATACTGCTGGACTAACGGGGTAGCTGGTGAAGCTGGACTCTGGCAGGACTGGCCCTGCTGGCTGATCAGGCTGAACTGAAACCTCTGCCCTCTGGTCATCTCTGAGCTCTGCCCCTGAATGTTGAGACTAATCCTCTAAAACTGGAAGAACTGGCGGAAGCTGGCCCACCATAGTTAGAATACGAATAATCTGATCGGAAGGACCAGGAACAGTGTTGCTGAAAGTTTAAGGACACAAGGATCAGGTCGAGGGAACATGAAAGATCAACGATCAAAGCAGATATTAGGTTAACGATCAGAGGTAAAGAGTAATATTAAGAATATCAATGGAGAAGAATTTATGATTGAGATAACTACCATCAACCCCCATATATCTGATAAATCAGACCTGAATGGGCTACCACTAAAACCTATGTCACGCCCCAGAACCAGAATACTGGCAAGTAGGGACGAACCAGGCCAGCTACGTATACCAAAGTACTCCAGTACTCCGAAACAACATATAAGCTATATAGATGGGGGTCACTGCTACAAATCAACAGTCAATCCTAGGTCACATAATCCTAGATATCTCAGTCTCAGACAAGAAGTAAGGTACAAGAATATGATCATCATGCACATAAGACAGTAAAGCGTCCCAAATTATAATATATAGATGATCATGAAGCTAGTAATACAAAATGAAGAACTAGCAAGACTAAGTAATACATGATCAGCTCTAGCTGCAGTCTAGAAATAACATCATGTCTAAGCCCGCAGGCCAAATGTCAAGTCCAAAACACGAGTTAAACACGTGCTCCGTGGCTAAACGCCTCAAAAGAATATGTACAAAAAAAGAGTAGTTAAGAGAAAGAACACCCACTCAAGTCCCCTGGTGCTCCGGGTGGTCACCATCGAGTGGAAGGTCCAGAAGATCCTCGGGCTCCTCAACTAAATCTGGTCAATACAAAACCAGTAGGGTCAGAACCCCAATAGCAAGTACCACAAAGGAAGCCAAACTATGAACTAAAACCAGCATGTAGATTATAACATCTCTAAGATAAAGTAGTAATCGAGACTAGAATAGTAAATTGGTACCACATTATTTACGAAAGAAAACTGGAACATGCAAGAAGGATAGTAAGTGAATACATAAAACAAACTGGACATGTGAGCATATGGTGAAGTCGAGCATGTAGTAGGAATGACAGGAACGCTAAGTACTGCAATAAGATAAACTGGAACAAGACTAGACTAGACAGGAATGGACTCTATCCATCAATTACGGCCAAGCAATTAGTACGACTTGATACTTTAGCTAACTAAGGTTGCCACAATCCTAATTACTAACACATACAAGTTTGAGAAATCCAAGTCTAGTTACCTGCCTGCTACTACCTGAATGATCCAAGCCAAAAGATAACAAGTATAGCAGACACACTGTAGTAAGATACATGTGTCCTAAGGATGTGTCCCACTCGACGGTGTGCTAGAAGAGTGCTCATCATGACAGATAGCTCCAAATCTCATGTATATATATATATATATAAGACCAAGACCAAAGGGGCAACAGGTAACTGGAAAATCCTTAATGATCTAAATGTCAAGCTAGTTGTTTAGTTCTTAACATTTTTTTGTTGGATTCTGGGTGTGGTATTTCGCAAAATTCATCCTAGACATGAGACATACAAGACTGGACAAGACAAGCAAGATTGTGCACTACAACAAGCCACAACAAGACATGACAATATCAAGACAAGAGTGCACTACGACGAGCTACTATCAAGGAGCTAGACATGTACTAGAATCAAGAGTGCGCCATGACAGGCCACTATCATGCAAGCTAGAAAAGACATGTTCAAGAGTGCACCACGATGGGTCACTATCAAGTAGGCAAAGAAGGCATGGCAACAATTATCATAGCTTGTAAGAAAGAATCTATCAAAAGACATATCATGGCATGTGGGAAAGAATAATTAAAGCTAAGTACATTTCATAGAAAAATGATTGAACATATTCTAGAGTCAAGTGTATATAGGATGTACAATCATTTTCTAACTATACAAGGTCATCTAAACATGTTAAGAATTCATTACAATCGAAGAAAATATCAAAAACGGGCAGAAACGAGCAGAAACAGACTAAAACGGCATAAAACGACATACCGGTGGTATATGGCGTCATACCGACGGTATTTCGGTCTAAAGACAGAAAGTTTATGGTGCAAAAATTGGCATACCGTCGGTATACACTGGAATACCGTCGGTATACCGATTTTTCAAACAACAACAAAATTCAGATTTTTGCCAAAACTTGTTTCGGCCATAAAAAGTTCATTTTAAATCGAAATTTAGATTTTCAAAAGTCAAAATTGCATAGAATTGAATTCCTTACAACATGGCACTATTAGATTTCATAAATTCAAAGATTTGATAGATCAATACCTCAAAATACACCAAACAGAGGTTCTTGGGACACCGGAACGGGTTTCGATTGCCACCAAACTCAAAATTCATGGTATACAAACTAGGTAAGGACCTCGTACATGTATATGTGACCAAGATCCATGATGGTAACACTAGTATCACTCTTGATACCAAGTTTTCTACTAAGTCAATATTAGGTTTTAACAGAAATTCAAAACCTTGCTTATACAAATTTTGGAAACATGCATATATACGAGAATCATGGGGAAAACATATTTAACAAAATGAGTTTAAGAAATTCTAAGCATTTAATACCAAGGAAAACAAAAGGACAATAAAATACTATTGTTCAAGAATTTGTTAAGATATACTTGCCTAGGTTAAGCTCCAAGCCTAATCTTCTACTCCACCACCAAGAGGGGTACAAAACCACACTCTAGACCTCAAGGCCAAGCCTTCCTAAGCACTTGAGGAAGAGAAATAAAAGTGAAGAGGGAATGAAGAAAGAGTGAAAAGAGGATGGAGAGAGAAAGTAAAATGGTATATATAGAAGGGGAAATTAATCTTAGTCGTTAGATCATGATCCATGTCAAAATCTAAGTCAATCGTGGCCATCCAAACAAAACTAAGTATCCATTGGATAATAGGGTGCATCTACACTATTCACGAAAATATCTAAACACTATTCACGAAATATCTAAAATACTATTCATGAAAATATCCGAAATACTATTCATGAAAATATCTGAAATAGAAAATATCTAAAGTGAAAAAAAAATTTCCAGACGGTATGCCGTCGGTATACACCGGTATACTGGCGGTATGCCGATCAAGGAGAAAAACCTATAGTTTTGGAAAAAATTTAAAACATTCTGAAAACTAAGAAAATACGAAATATACTACAAAATACGTATCCGTATATAAATACTGATACTGTGAGACGAGTCTCACACCCTTGGTCAAAAACAAATCTAGGAGACTATCTAATCTTTAGGAATCAATTATTATGAGCCTCCAATTAGTTATCTTGATTCTTGGCTAAACTAGAAACCCGTATGCCTCAACTCAACCCTTACTTGACTAGGCCTCCACAGTTTAGACAAAAGAGAAATTTGGGGTGAATAGATCCTAAGCCTTCTAAAATTGTATGAGTTACTAGTTTACTAACTGATTAGAATAAGTTGATCTACATTAGGATGACGATTAGTGACTTATAAACTCCTACTTTCTTTTTAGATCTTTTGGTATCCCTTACCATGACAATAATATTCGGAGCACGAGACCAGCGGTTACTTTCCAACAAATTGTGCATACGAGACATAGACGACTCCACCTTCATGAAGATATATCATGTCCCACCAAAACACGTCTCCTTGTACTCTATCTTTATGATACGATTTTCGGGTCAAAAAGGCCAGCTACAACCCCTACCATAATACCATTGTCCTTTCTGACTTCAATTAGAGACTCAACCTCGACTCAAATCTTTTGAATCAACATATGATGGTGATCTACTCGAAGCCCACTAAACATATGCCACTAGTGTGCCACTCAAAGGAGTCCCCATGTGCTACTTATCCATAAAAGTCACGGAAGGCACACTTTTGGGTTTAAGGAACCTAGTTGACCAACCCGGCCGACAGTTAACTCAACCATTCAAGTTGAAACTTATTCTAGGCTACCCTCACCTAGTAGATATGGTTCAAATTCATTTTTGGTATCTTGTCCAGCTAATATAGACAAAAATCCAAATCAATGATTTGTTCCAACGGGACTAATAGATAATTGGTTTATAGCGTATATTTCTATCCTTATCATTTGATACCTCTATTGTGATTTTGATGTTTGGAGCACAACATAAACCATTTTCTTCCAACAAATTTTACCCTCATGAACTGGACAAGCCACTCCACACACATAACATACATGTCGCACACAAACAAACCTTCTTGTGCTCTATTTTAATTTTACCACATGTAGGATACATTCTTCCTTTAGAACAAACCACATATGCCATTTGGTTCCAATTGATTTTTAACCATGCCAATATCGACCCATCCCCTTAATTTGACTAAATACACACGATTCATGCAAGACCCGTCATACTTATGATATAAGCTGTATAACCAAGCAAGCCCATGCCCTATACAACCCCAAACACCGATCCCGCACACACTGGTCATTATGACTTAAGGATTCTGAACACTTACCTAAGCATGTACTATAGTAAGATCTTCTGCACATTTTATAGATTCTTAAATCTTGGCCATAAATCCTTTATTTCCCTAAGTTCTTCAAACCTACTTCTTAGTTTCCTATGTTAGACGAGGAAAAAAATCCTTCTGAACTTAGTATATTCAAACCCGAGGTCCCTACCAGCTTGTCAGAAGCATGACCCCTAGAGTGGCAATGTTTAGTTGTATTTCTTACAGTAGTTATTGACCGATAATGTCATGTCAATATCTAAACCCGCTTAGAAACCGCGACTGCGGTCAACAAGTGACCAATATTCTTGTGCCTCCCATCAGAATTTTTTTTCGAAAGTCGTGTAACGATGATTTTGCACGATTAGCCAACTTCTATAAGTTGGGTAGAGGCTTGAACGGTTATACCCCATCTTGTAGAATATGACGTCGACTGGATTCCTTTTATTAACTACCACCTATAACTTTTCGAAAATCGATTTACAAATTGTTGCACTCACAACCCCTTCGTATTCAGCCTTACAACATTTTTGATGTTAAGATTATTGTTATATTTTATTGAGATTATTGTTATAATTTATATATATTAAAATTTTAATTTCGAGGACAAAATTTTTATAATTTGGGTAGGATGTAAAACCCCTCATTTTCCTATTTACTATTTTTTAGGGGTTTTATATATTAAATGTTTAGTAATAAACATTTATTTCTGATTATGATTTTCATTTTATAATAAATTCAATATTCATATTTCTATAGGGAAAAGGGGGTTATCATATTTTTTTATTTTTTTATTGTTAGAAATTTTTGGTTATTTTTAAATAATAAGAAATGATTTAATTGTTAATAAGGAGAAATATTTATTTGGTAAATTGTTATATAGTAAAATAAATAATTTTTTTCTTGGCAAAACTATAGAAATTAATTGAGTATATTATATATTTTCCTTTGGCATTGGAAAGTGTTTTTCTTTACTATTAATTACTAATAAGGAAGGTGTATATATATATATATATATATATATATATATATATATATATATGACATAAAAAAAAATATATATATATATATATATGACATATATAAAAAATTAAATAAATGACATATATATAACAGTAGGTTGCCGAAGCCCCAAACCCTAACATAAAACCTTAAACCACCTCGCGGCCAGGCATCTTCGACGTGGGAAACCTCTCCCCGAGTGCGCGTGCGTGCCGCCGTAGTGGCCGCAAGCGCGATAGACCAGACGCAGCGCTGTAGCAAAAACAGCAAGCAGAGCGGCGTCAATGGCAGCAATCATGCTGCAACCAACATTCGGGTATGATTCCTCCTCCCTTACTTCTCCGTTTTCTGATTTGATTGATCCTAAGGATAACCAAAATAACCCTCTAGGAACCCATCTAACTAGATCATAACAAACAGATACAGATTCGATGAAAAATCGAATCGAAATCGATGAAAAAATTGCTCAAAATAGAACAATTTCAGAGTTCAACCCTCTGTTTTCGAAGTCAGTTTCGGGACAAAATATTAAAAATTTTAGGGATCTATCTGAACAACTTTGTAGACAACCTATATAAGATTAAAACGCTTCTCATAGTTTTTGATTTTATCCCCTTTGTGTCGAGAAAACAGATTTCAAAGATCACGAAAAAAAAACAGTTTTTCAAAATAACGAATTTCAATAAAACTCCCGATACGGCATGCGCCCCGACAAATCGGGTGACGAGGTCGCGAACCGAAAGCACCCAAAGGTGCATATCGACTTCATGGACGTTCGGGCTTTGACAAAATTCAAATTGGTCACGTTTGCGCGACGAATTTGATGTGTATCCGTCAAAATTCACCGTATCGGCCCCTTTGCAAATTTCCTAATTACATCGTGCACGTTCGTCGGATCGACACGAAACTTATGACATCTGGACCGTATCATTTTTTTGGTCTTGTACGAGAAGTTTGGTTCGATTCTTAGAAGGTCGACTGGAACGCCTATTTGGCGGGCCCGTGAACCGCTCCAATGGGCGAATTTATGCACGGCTCATCGAAATCCAAAACTGGACATACCATTGAGTTTGCCTCCTCAAACCAGACCCGTAGACATATAGTTTGATGACTTTAGAGACTGTAGGTTCTGGCATGCATTTCGGTGCAAAATGGGTCCAACGGCGGACATTATTTGATCTAAAATTATGATTTTACCCCTGTTCCAGAATTGGACTTTTGGACAGACGTTTCCTAGACATATCTTATATTTCGAACATGTTCGTGGTGTTTATTTTCGCATTCGAGGACGTATACGGGATTTGGCTTTCATCGCTTCACTATTCTGACGGTTTGAGCTATTGGACGTCGCCCTTTTGCACACAACCTCAGGCAAGATACCTTGCCATATTTACTGCTTATATTTAGTCTGCATTTTTAGTTATTTGCGTATCACTGTTTATTTATTTCCAGTTCTTGTAGTTGTACTATTATTACAATTCTTGAATTATTACCAGCTCATTGATATTAGCTTTACTTTGCTTATTATCCTTTGATTGCATTTGGACCTAGAGTTAAGGGACTACCAACTGTAGTGTATTGCATAAACCTTGACACAGTTGTACCATGAGATATGTGTGAGATGAGTAGCATGTAGAGGTACTTGAGTGTTGGTTGATCACCCGTGCGCACGCGTTAGGTCTAACTACTAATAGAGGCATGATAGGAGACTTAGCAGTTAGTAGAGGTACATGATCGCGGATGCGACCTAGATAGATGCATCGGGTGGGGAGAACATTTCCTTGTCATATGGGCTTCTATTACACATTCCTTTGTAACCCGGAAGCTCCACTGGAGATACGGGTATGCTTACCCCCTCATGTTGGCCACTAACGTTCTTGAACGTTATGCGCTTGGGGTAAGATGATCCTCTCAGGTTGGCCATTGTCGTTTTTGAATGTCATGCGCTTAGGTCAATGGTGCCCAAGTGGGGACTATACCAGATCCTATTTACAGCCAGGGCTCATGCGACGAAAGGTTTGTTCTCAACTGCATAAACACTTTAAATGGTTAGGTAAATCTAGTCAATGTCAAGTACTCACCCCCGTTACGTTATGTATCTTGTTACGATTGGGACTATTTTACTTTACTGGTGGCTTGTGACATTTTATATATTCAGTTTATTATGGCATGTTCTTCATGTATCTTGTTACGTCCCTCTGAGGACCTGGTTATCTCTCCAGGTGTGTGCTTTGTGACTTTTGACAGGTGCTCTAGCCAAGGCCGTGATCTTCTCCAGTCCTTCGAAGATGATTGCTCTTGGTTCGTCTTGTCATTTTCATCTATCCTTTCCTTGTATATTTCTCTCTTTTAAAAATAGTTGGTAGTGGATTTGTCTCCGCCCAAGTACATGTATAAATGACAAATTTCATAGTTGATTTATATTATTATCCTTTTAATTGGTGGATGAGATTTAGTTGTGGTTTACTGCATTTTACAGCTTATGTATATATATGATGGTTATATATATTAGAGTATACTTCGTATGTATGTAGTTGGCATGTCGACGTACTTAGTCTTAGGTATTTTGGGACTGGGGCGTTACACAGTCGTCAGGACCTCCAAGACCTCCAAGATGTCGCTCATATTCGAACTCCCCATGAGAAGCATTCCAGCACATCCCAAAGCTCATCAGCAGTTATTCTATGAAGGCACAACTCCTTTGAACGAAGGCATCCTCAACCAAAATTCGACTTAGGCAAGGCCAACGACAGCTCAAAGCTAAGTCTGGATCCAGCACGGTGTTGTAGGACAAAAAGAGGAAGATGTGACTCTTCGGAAGAAAATCTCCTTTTATATAGAGCAGAAGTGGTCCAAGACATAGTCCATGGGGCCATCGGTCAAAATTCCCATATTAATGGGATGAACCTAGAACTCAGCACGATGAACCTCATTAAATAGGTTCATTCGACTAAGTCTTAGACCACTAAAAGACCCCTTAAAATTCCCCAAGTAATAGTGACAATTAAGAGGGAGTCGTTCCTTAAAGATCTGTCACTAATTGCTCTTAATAAAGACTTCAAAGCCAGCTTCTTCAAACCAGAAGCGCAGCTGCAATCATGTGCCAGCAGGAGGCGCAGACTGGTGATGACTTCACATCATCCCATCTTCAATGGTGCAAACCTCTGCTTCGACCCATAAGCTCAACCCCCTTCATCAAAGACTTGGGAAACACTATTGCATCTAATACAAGTCCGTTTGTTGCTCCAAAAGCATAGTAACCTCGTTAGCATGAAGCACAACCTACTCCACGCCCAAAAGCACAGTAACTCTACTACTCGAAACACAGCCTACTCCTCGCTCAAACACAGAGAGGTTCCATCATTTTTGAAACCTAGTCCACTCGTCGCCTGAAAGCGCAGAGCCTCCGTTGTCTCCAGGAGAACAGTCTACTCGTCGCACCAGAAGCACAATAGCACTAAGACCTCACTAGAGGCGCAGGTTGCATGGTCCCACCCAATTGGTTTGTTTAAACCACCACTCTCAAATATAGGACAGTGGTTGATCATATTGACAAGTGTCAATATTTTATCAATTGGTTTAAAACTCAGATAAGGACGAAGTTTGCTCTTTTGATAAAGGTCGTATAAAGATGGTTTGTTTAAATCGATCGCCTCCTAAAGATCAAACATAATCCTACTCTGAGATGAAATCCAAGATTTACTCGCCTTCATCTAAACAGAGGATTTCCAGCAATAGACACGCGACACGTGTCTCCTCCTTCGGCTATTTAGATAACCACCCGAGATCTCGATAGAGAGGAATCCGACGTCCGCCACGTGTCAGCTTAGCAGAAGTCCATACCGTATAATGATAGGAGATTTCTTCATATCTCAAATTCGAGTGCATATTGCATATGTACCCCCCTTTCCCCTATAAATAGAAGGAGTTTTCCCTTCAACAAAAGGAGGAGGAGGACACATACAGAGAGGAAAGAAGCAGAAGTAAAAGGCAGAGCTTCGAAGTCTTCAACTCCGACATCCTCTTGACCGGTAAACCTAGAGTTCCATCAAAGGTACCAGAAAGCCAAAGCATGTCCAACTTGTCTTCGAATCGTCAACGGAGTAAAGGAGCCGCTGCAGTACCCGATCTCCACCGTCACGCTTTTCCAGAATTCTTGTACTTAGATTTTCTCGCATAGGAATCGATTGTACCCTTTTTTCAAGTTCAATAAACAAAAAGTTCGTATAACCTTTTGTGATGTCGAACAAAATAGTGACTCTGCTGGGGACGACCTTCTCCTCCAACGAGAAGGTGGTGACGCAATCTGACGACAACTAGCTGGAATCTTTCCAGAAGATGCTGGCCGTACAAGTCGACCAACAAGCTTTTGAATATCTTCTTTTTGAAAAGAAGTCGAGTCCTTCGAAGCGGTTCATAAAATCGAAGAAGACTCGACGTGTCTGGGTGTCCAAGGCGGCTGTGATGAGCAGCACGACAGAGGGGACTGCGATCCAAAACCCTTTAAACGCTGAAGCCCCTGAGAAGATTTTGGCTACTACGGCCATGCCACCTCACTCGATTCCCACTTTGGAAAAATACGACAAGGAAGACAGTACCCCTATGGCGGGCTTGACAAGGACATAATGTCGAAGGAAGCGCATGGCGGTTCAACCCCTCACAAAGGAAGCGTTGCCGACGAGAAGATCCATCTTCGACAGAATTAAATTCCCATCAGGCGAGTCCTCATTGGATTCTGAATACTATGCACCCGCTGGGTGTAGTAGGAAGAAATCTAAGGCAATACTTGCCTCATGCAACAAACGTACTATGCTAATAACTGACCAAAGGCATGCGTTGACAGTCACACGCGCAATCGATGGGCAATTATACAAAATTGGTCCCCGCACTTTGATGCCTCGACCAGTTAAACCCATCTGTCGCTTGAGCACTCTGGTATGTGATACAAGCCAGGGGTACATCCCCTAGAGAAGGACTCATACAGGCAGCGTTCCTGTAAGCATGATAGGAATCTGCCTCGCCGGACCCTCTCAGATTGTACCCACGCGTAGCTTTCCTACGCGTACAATAGGGGTACAGAGGAGGAGGACTTGACACTTTCATACAAGCGTAAGGCAGAAGAGGAATCTGCGGCATAGGGCACGCCTAAATCAAGGCATCCTTGTACCCAGACCACCATCAACTGTTGCTGTCAACAGGCATCCACCGTGCCGCCGAGGAGGCGTTCCTTCTTCCAAAGACCACAGCCGGCGTCAACCGAACGTTAGAGGTTCGACAGGGGGTCGGCAAGCGCAGACAAAGATGAACTCCATGTCGCTAGATGCAACGTGGCACAGGGTTTTCAATCTTTTAAAAAGTCGTAGAAGAATCCTTCCATCTCGGCCACCAATCCCAAGAAGCGGCCCGAGAGTAGCAAGGCGAAGGTACCCAACACAAGTGGGTTCCGTGGCGTGCGTTCCAAATCTATGTTCGGTACAACGACAGACGTCGGGGGTAGCCAACCCCCCACCGTCCATAAAAATGTCGTATTCCAGTCTGAGGAGGAACCATATGATACCGATGCCTCCACAGGCACAGCTAGCCACCAGACTGGGGGTAGCAACCGCAATGAGTCTGAGGAAGACCAAACCTTCCAGTTCATCCTAAAAATAACGAGGCGTAGGCATCTGAGCTGGAGAGTGAAGGGACTACTGTCCCTTCCATCCATCTACAGACAAGGTTTGTATTTATGGCCGATGGCGACGAGGCGGTAACAATGAAGCACCTGACCAGCTGAAACGTATCGAAGCTCTCGAGAAGAGCCTAGATACATTAAATGCTACAATGAAATCCTTGTCTTCTATCATACTAGAGATCAAGGGGAGTTTGGTCCCCACTGCCTCCATACCTGCGCTTGTCCCGACAGCTAACGACGGATTCAGTAAGCTGACGATCATCAACCAAGTGGCACCATTATCGTCTACTCCATCGACTACATGACCTGCAGTGTCAACTGAGGTACATCAGGCCATCAAGGAACTATATGCTTGATATGATGCCAATGAGAAGCAAGCAGCACTCCAGAAGATAGGGATTCGGCAGTCACATCCTGCCGAGTAGGACAACGTAGTCTACCATCCCAAATACAATCCACAGACGCTCATGCCCTTCGATAGAAAGAAGACTCCACGACGATACTTGAGGTACTTCGCCTCAGTAACAGGACACCTACCAAAGAACGATGCCCACCTCACTAACATATTCATAGGAGCCCTGCAGGGGGTAGCCTATGAGTGGTTCTGCAGTCTTTCGGACGACTGCTTTTCATCGTCCGAGGACCTGCAGACTCTTTTCATCGATCGATTCTCTGAAGGAGGGATGGACCTGACGATGTCAACTCTCATGGAGGTCGTCCAGAGAGAGAAAGAGCATGTCCATACATACATTGAGCACTTTTGCCAGACAGCTTTGAGGCTACCCCCTGGCATGTCCGAGCCCATGCTTATAGACTCATGCTGCAAGAACATGCTGCCTGCAATCAAATTGTGGTACAGTGCTCCTTGCACAGAGTGGACGCCTTTCATTACAAAGGCGGATGTGGCACAAAGAAAAGCCCAAGATGCGCAACTCCTGGGATTAAACTTTCCTTCTCTCGAGGACAAGGGAGACGCTCGTCTAGAACAACCCCAAGAACGGAAATGGCAAACAAGCCATGACCGTCAACATCTTCAAAGGTTCAGTAACCATGAACCCCAACTCTGCAGAAGCACAAAAGCCGAGGAAGACTTACTCCTTCACGACGAGGATACGCTGGAACTCTTTGATATGCTGATAAAGAGTGGCAAGCTGATAAAGGTGGACAACCCAAAATACTGCCATTATCATCAGTATGTCCACCATTCGATACGAGATTGCTACGTATAAGAAAGGCAGATTCAGCACCTCATCGATGCCAAAGTCATATCTCTTGACTATGAAGAAAAGGCTATCACGGCCAACATGGTTACTCTCCAGTTTGGAAGTTTCCCAACCACGGAACAGGACGGGGTCATCCTCATCCCGAGGGCGACAATGAAAGTAGTTAATCTTTCACCAGCGTGTGACAACACTAAAGGGCTCATCCCGCTCTCCACACCACGAGGCAAGGTCATGTGGGTCCACACCGACCTTACTCTCGACATGATGGCACCTACAACCCCCTCTGTCAAAGGAAAGAAGGTCAGGACATGTCGTATGGTCTCGACATCGACCGATGACACCCTGGTGACCACTCGCTCGGCGTGGAAAAAAGATGAGAACCAAGCTCCAAAGGAGGGAGCACCTCCACCAACCACAACCCCTGCTCATGCTATATTAGAAGCAGGCCCGTCTCAGACTCCTACCATAGACAGGCAAAAGCAAAAGGATGTTCGCTTCAACAAACCCCTGAGGAAAGACTCGACAGTAGGGCCTATCAAACCCTACAACTTCAATATACTGGCGCAGCTTGTTAATACCCCGGCTAGATTGTGACTCTTCGAGATCCACCGTCTCTGCAAAGAGACCCGAGATGCGCTCAGCAAAGCCTTGCAGAACGCCGAATCCTTTCTCACTCAGGTGCGACCACCCAAGTAAGACCCTGCAACCTGCCTACATTATCACAGTGTGGTTAAAGTGATCCCTAATATCTCTTTCACCCAGCAAGACATAGTGCTGAAGAATAATCGACATAATAGGCCTCTGTACTATATAGGGTATGCCGGTGCCATTAAAGTCGATCACATCCGTATCGACCCAGGCTCCTCTCTCAGCATCATCCCAAGGAGTTTTCTCCAAACTCTAGGGATTCCGATGCATCGGCTGACTGCATCGAACACAACAATCAGCTGTTTCAACGCAGAAAAAAGTGAGCCCCTGGGCAAAATTTGTTTGAAGTGCCAAATAGGAGACCTCCACACTGAAGTGACTTGCTATGTCATCGATGCTGACATAAACTACAACAAGCTATTGGGACGACCATGGATTCATGAGTACATGATCGTTCCTTCCACTCTCCATCATTGCATGAAATATGTGGCCAGCGACAGTACTATCAAGACCGAATTCGCTGACATCGACCCATCCCGGGACTTGAAGCCTATTGTACGGATGCTGATATATACAAGTCAGTCACCTAGAACATTGAGAGCGATAATGCCGATGATAAGGCAGAGAAGGCCTCAGAAAGCGCATCGGTTACTGAAGAACCATTAAAGGTTTGACTGAAGGGAAAATCTCCTAGGGTATCAGCGCCCCTTGTCGTCAAGCTCCGAGGCAAAGCGCCATCTTCACCCTCGGTGACATCAGATGATGGCCAGGAGCCTATACGAATAAGGCTACCCTGGAAGTCCCCAACGCCAACCATGAAGGCGCAGGAACCTCCAACCGTAGCCCCCTTGGTGGTCAAGCTAAAGGGGAAGCATCCTCCCCTTCCTCTCTCGATCGTCCTAGTCCTTACCGATGAGGAGCTAGGAGACTATGTCTGCGCCGATACCGAATTTTACCCTTTAGATGATGTAATCCTTCGGTATAAAATTTCTCATTTTATTAATAGAAAGTTGTCTTCGAATTACTCTTGTGCATGTTGGAACACTAGATATTTCTTTGACAACTCTCTATGTATGCTACAAACACAAGTGACAACCGCCAACCTTGTAAGCCGAGTTGTCCCTTCGAGGGGCTCTTACTTCCTAGTTCTGCAAGGAAGAAGGAGAAGGTACCCATCATCTTTGGTCAATTGGAGCATCCTCAGCGACTAACTCCAGGAGAACCAGAACCCGACAATGGCAAAATGCAACTCTACTATTATGCTATTCATGCCAAACACCATATCTAGAAGATGGGTTACGACTTGAACAGCAACAAAGGACTCAACTATGGTAAAGGTCGGCGACTTCCCTTATGGATTCGAGCTCGAAAGAGAAAGGCTCAAAACTATTACCAGCGTACCCGCCGGGGTTGGGTTATGTTACACCCACTTCAACTTCAGAAGACTCAGAGATGGAAGTTATGATGTATTCATACTCTTCTGACTCCTCAACCTGGGACTCTAACACCAGTACCAGTCAGGTCTTCAAAAGACGTTGTCCGCTAACATGGTCTCCACAAATCCTTCGATCGAGGATGAAGACCAGATGTGCGAATACTTCAAAGATGAACCCTGGGCACAACACCTAGGATCTCAATGGGAATGGCATTTCGAACAGTGCAAACCTCCCACATCCTATTAAGTGTTCATGGATTCCGTTAAAAGATTAATCCCTTCTATATCTCTCCCTATTAGAAAACTTTCCACGTCCATATTACCATAGGATTGATTCCCTACACCTTAGTCAAAATTGCGTCTACCATGTCCACATTACCTCTGAGTAATCACCTCTCCCATAATGACTCCATGTTGTCATAACTATCTAAAAAATATTTCACATCCATACCACCTCTGAAGTGTTATTCTATACTGTGTCTACCATGTCCATATTACCTCGGAGTAGTCACCCCTTTCGATGATAACCTTGAGTTATCATAATTCTCCAGAAAACATTTCATGTCCAAATTACCTCTGAACTGTTATTCTAGTGAAGGGTGTCGGCCATGTCCATATTACCTCTAAGTAGGCAACCCTTCAATGACAATCCCTCGCGGTTGTTATTTATAAAATCCTTCACGTCCATACTACCTCTGAGTCGTTCTATACCCCATATAGTCTATCCTTGCCATATCCATATTACCTCTGAGTAAGGAAAGTGTCTCCACAAATGTCCCGTGTTTACCATGTCGATATCACCTCTGAGTAAACACCATGTTCCCAATCGAGTTA
Source organism: Iris pallida (assembly GCA_029216955.1). Lineage (NCBI taxonomy): Eukaryota > Viridiplantae > Streptophyta > Magnoliopsida > Asparagales > Iridaceae > Iris > Iris pallida. The sequence goes on from JANAVB010005796.1 coordinate 10,365,445, forward strand.
TCTCCTCTAAGGAAATTCTTACCTCTATATAAGATTCACAACCACAAAGACAGAGAGAAAAAGAAAGCCAAAATTTCATATATAAATAAGAAGGTGTTTTCTATAACAAAAATAGTCTCTCATAAACTGATAGACAAGAAGAAAAAAGAAAGAAGTCAAAATTGAGAAGATTTGTTCTTAAGCTCTTCTAATTGGCTCCTCAAGCGAACCCTTCGATGCTTGACCGATGCTTGGACCCTACGCTCGGCCTTCTGACGCCGAGCATCTCCATCTTTGACAAAGGACAAAGCTTGGCGTGCAAGGGCCAACTCGGCCTGACGGATGCCAATGCTCTCCTTATCCTGAGCTAGAGCCTCAGAACATTGGCGAAGGACCCCCCCTCTGGGCCATCGACTTTTCTAGGTCACTCTCAATAAGAACCAGGATCGCTTCCAACTTTCGAATCTGCTTTCGGAGGGTTTGGCACTGATCTTCCACAGCTGCATGACGACAGACCCGAGCCTCTTCGACATCAACCAGTTCCTTGATCTCTGACTCAACCTCCGCAAGTCGATCAGTCAATGCCAAGCGCCTCTGCTCATATTGGAACTCTTCGGAAGCTATCTTCTCTAGTTCTGCTGCAGCTAGCGTCGGTAGGCTATGCTCCATATCCTAAAGCTCCAGAGCGGTGGCTTTTATGTCAGCCAGCAAGTACCTTGTGATCACGGCCTGCGCTTCATACTCCAGATAGTCAAGCAAGATCATCAATTGACCCTCCACTAGGTTCCGGACCCACCTAAACAACAGTTGGCCTTGCAAAATGCCCTCTATACCGCAGGTTAAAGCATTGCAGATAGTGTTCAGCAGAAGCTTGTCATAATATTTCTTATCAGCCAAACTCGTAGCAGTCACTGGAGAGGCTGCAATAAAAGACCCATGGGCAGAAGTGGAAGCTTACGCATGCCCAAGAAGTGCAGCCGATGCAGGAGGCACCGTCCTCGTTACAGAGGCCAACGATGGGACAAAAATAGTAGCCGAGGCTGGGGGACGTGCGATGGGATCCTCAACAGGTTACGAAGCTACGTTAACCGGAGCCTACGCAGTCACAGCTGTCACCACCCTCGCTAGTCCCCATAACCCGCCCCTCTGTCGGTATTTCAATGATTAATCTCTCCATGGTTTTCTCAACAGGAAGATTGACTGTGATCTCATCAGAAAGACGAGACGAGACCCCATGAAGGGATTCTTCCACCAAGACATCATCTCCACATTCACAGGATTCTTTATAGAACATATGTCATGCCTATAGAACTTAGAGGCCGACACACTGGCTGGCCTCGCCGCTTCTCTGGCTACCTACGTTGGATCCCAATATGCCAATACAGAGATGGGACGAGAGCTAGTTTGTCCGAAGAATGCTTTACGTACATGTCAAAGCTACTCAGAACAAGTAGACACTAATGTGGACATTCGAGACTAGCGATTCCTATTCATAGACTACGCAGTCTACAGAATCCTACCTGAAGACCCAAAGGAAGCGGCCTCCGTCCGGAGATGCTCACTCCGATTCTTCTACAACACGGCCACCAAAATACTGTACCGTCGTTCATACGACGGACTCCTCCTACGTTGTTTGTCATAGATAGAAGCGCAAGAGGCATTCCAGGGAGGCGCATGATGGAACCTACGAAGCCCATCAGCCCGGCCCTAAGTTACAAGATCGTTTGTGCCGCATGGGCTATTTATTGGCCCACCATGATTGTAGATGCCATAGATTACACAAAGAAGTATCGGGCATATCAGTTTTATGCTGACTTTATCTACCGACCTTCGGAATATCTACACCCTACGGTGGCCGCTTGGCCATTTGAGGCATGGGGAATAGATATTGTAGGGCCGATCAGCCCGTCCTCCTCCAAAAGATACTAGTTTATCCTCGCCATCATTGACTATTTCTCTAAATGGGCGAAAGCGGTACAACCGGTAGAAGTGAAAACCTCCAACTTGATCAGCTTTATCAAGCACCACATTATTTACCGCTTCGGAGGTCCTAGAAGGATTGTCCACGACAATGGCCTCCAATCGTGTGAGCCATGCATTCCATCGATTCTGCGACAAGAATCGGATATAGAATATGGCATCAATGACTTACAATCCTGCGGCTAATGGACTAGCCTAGGCATTCAACAAAACCATCGTCAAACTACTCAAGAAAGTCGTCTCTTCTAACAAACGCGATTAGAATGAGAGGTTAGGCGAATGTCTATAGGCTTACCGTACGACCGTTCGGATACCCACAGGCAGCACACCATTCTCCCTTGTTAATGGGAGCGAAGCAGTGCTCCTCCTAGAGATCCAAATTCTGTCCTTACGGGTAGCTATCACTAACCAGCTGACTGACGAAGATAATCAACGCCGACAGCTACAAGAGTTGGAGGCGTTGGACGAAAAATGCCTACTAGCATAGCAAAGGATCGAGCTTTACCAAGCTCGTATTTTCGGGACCTTTAACAAAAGGTTCATGAAAGAGCGTTCCAAATGGGAGACCTCGTCTTACCAGTTCGAAGACCGATGGTGATGACTCACAAAATGGCAGGAAAGTTTGAACCCAAGTGGGAGGGACCGTTCGTCATAGAGACAGTATATTCCAACGGCGCTTACCGATTGGCCAAATCTAATTGTGACTTACTCATGATGCCAATCAATGGCAAGTTCCTGAAAAAATACTATGTATGAAGACAAACAATATCAGCGGAAAGCCCTCACGCTCCAGTGGGTGCTCACAGGGCCATGCCACGTCAACAAAATAAGACAAGATGCTTCGTTCACCCTCAAAACGACAAAGGTTCAGAAAAAGGTCATGATAAACGTTCGTGAGAAACGAAATGTCATGATCAAAACTTAAGGAAGCGACGGCTTGAGGTATTTAATACTGAAGCACAAGTATAACGTTAGCCTGGTAGGAGACGTGATAGGCATTTTGCCTATAAAGAAACACGTGTCATGCTTCTTTTCAAAGTATCCCGAGCTTGAATCAAGTTCGGGACACTTTGAATGGGGTCTTGTAGAAGCATGAAAAAGTGCAGGGTGACACAAGGCGTAGGTGGGTACTCTCGCTACCCACCCATCTTCACAAAGACGCAGATGACGAACGATGTAGGTTGGTGCTCTCGCTAGCAACCCAGCTTTACATAAGCACAGACAGTCAAGCACGCCAACATAAAAGACAAACTCAAAATAGATAAAAAGTTTAAAGAAAGTTTTTTTATTAAATTATGGCTACAAGAGTCTATTAAAAATTCGTCATGATTACATAAAAGAAGACTTCCTAGTTACAAGGATCTGTTACAAAGTATTTGTGATTACAAATGTGAACTAAAAATTCCTTCGAATCTATGCTGGGTTTATCTTCGCAGTGTAATCGTCATGAGAGGAGGGACTATGGATAGAAGATGTGAATACAGTCACCATCAAACCTGCCACTACATCACCCCCTCAGACGTGCAGCTCTTCCTGAAGCTACAATTGGTCCGAGTGAGAATTCAATCCACGGTACAACATGAGGATCTTTTCAAAAGCACATCAGCTTCTGAGGCTCTTCCAGCCTAACAAAAGCATGCAACCGCCAATAAGCAGGGCAGAGCATAACCAGCGGTGCTTCATGTTGTCAACCAGACCGAAATCGGTCATCAGAACCTCCAAGACCTCCAAGATGTCGTTCAGATTCGAACTCCCCATGAGAAGCGTTCCAGCACATCCCGAAGCTCATTAGCAGGTTCTTCTACGAAGGTACAGCTCCTTTGAACGAAGGGATCCTTAACCAAAATCCGACATAGGCAAGGCCAACGGTCGTTCGAAGCTAAGTCTGGATCCAGCATGGTGTTGAAGGACAAAAAGAGGAAGACGTGACTCTTTAGAAGAAACTCCCGTTTATATAGGGTGGGAGTGGTCCAAGACATAGGCTACGGGGTCGTCGATCATAACTTCCACATTAATAGGATGAACCTTGGACTCAGCACGATGAACCTCGTTAAATGGGTTCATTCGACTGTGTGTTAGACCATTAAAAGACCCCTTAAAATTCCTAAGTAACGGTAGAAATTAAGAGGGAGTCATTCCTTAAAGAGTTGTCATTAATTGCTTTTAAAGAAGACTTCAAAGCCAGCTTCGTCAAACCAGAAGCACAGCTACAATCCTGTGCCAGCATGAGGCACAGACTGGTAATGACTTCACATTATCCCAGCTTCAACGGCGCAGACCTCTGCTTCAAGCCAGAAGCTCAACCCCCTTCATCAAAGACTTGGGAAACACTATTACATCCAACATAAGTCCGCCTGCCGCTCCAAAAGCACTGTAACCTCGTTAGCCTGAAGTACAGCCTACTCGTCGTCCTAAAGCATAGTGACTCTACTACTCGAATCACAGCCTACTCGTCGCTCAAACATACAGAGGTTCTATCGTCTTCGAAACATAGTCCAATCGTCGCCTAAAAATGCAAAGGCTCCGTTGTATCCAGGAGAACAGTTTATTCGTCACACCAGAAGAACAGCAACACTAAGACTGTAATGCCCCAGTTCTAAAATACTTAGGACTAAGTACGTAGATATGTCAGCTACATACATACGAAGTATACTCCAATATATGGAATCCTCGTATGTATACATAAGCTGTAAATGTAGGAAAACCAAGGCTAACTAATCTCATCCACAAAATAAAGAAATAAAAGATACCATATAATAATCTTGAATTGTCTTGATACAATATGTTGGGTAGAGACACATCCACTATGAACCAAATTAAAGAAAAGAATACATAACAAAAGAAAGAGTTTGGCAAGCGAAGACGATCAAAGTGCAATCATCCTAAAAAAATAGAGATGATCACGGCCACGACTAGAACACCTGTGAAAGACAAGAGCATACACCAGGAGAGCTAACCAGGTCCTCAGAGGGACGTAACAAGATACATAATATCATGCCATATAAACTGAATAAATAGTACTCAATAATAAGTAAGATCGGATCATAACATGGTCCAATACCTCACCATTTGGATTAGCGTACCATCCCCCCAGCCAAACAAGGACAGGAGATGGCATACTAACCCACGATGAAGTATCTTTCCATGTCATGAAACCAATATGGTATCCAGACCCCAATAAGGTTCAATACCTTCTCATCCGAGTAGTAAGCCACACCTAAAACCAAACAAGGACAAGATGTGGCGAACTAATCCGCGACAAGTTATTGTTCTAAGTCACGGTCAGATACAAGTACCCAAACCAAGAGTACTCATACCTAACAGATAAGGTAGCCTAACCAATCTAAATAAAATGCAGATTTAAGAACAACCTCCAACATAAGGGCCCTGGCTAAAATGGGATCGGCATGGTCCCCACTTAGGAAACTAGAGGCCCAATCAATAAGAGCATAACGTTCCGTAGAACGTCAGTAGCCGTTAGTAATCATGGGTAATTTCACTCGCGTCTCCGACGGAGCTCACGGGTTACAAAATGTAAAGTATATAGTAGCCCATACGCTAGGAAATGTCCTCCCGTCCTCTCCGCCTCATGCCTATATGTTGCCTCCACAATACATATAACCTCTATTAATCGCTAAGTTAAACTAAGCTTGTAACCTCTATTAGCGGTTAATCCTATCGCATGGCTTATACGTACTGGGTGGCCAGCCAATCACGTATGTCCGAGTTCTATATGCGACTCGTAACTCCGTGGTGCAAATGTGTCAAGGCCTATGAATGTAATACACAAAGGGTGGTCCCTTAAATCTAAGTTTAATGTATAAGAAAATAGTACATAACAGGAAATAGAACTAAATAGTAAAAATTCTATCTACTTATGCCATGTATCACAGTTTAATTTGCAGAAAGTAAATAATGCATAAAATATGAGCTAAAGTAAAATAGACAGCTAATGACAAGGTATCTTGCCTGGTTTGACGCCGAGTGTGGTGTGATACTCATGATGGCACGTAATATGGCATCGGTGTTACAACTACGCAACGATGCCTTTGAGGATGGCACAGATTGTTCCATTGGGTCCCGAATGGTCAGATTAGTTAGATTCGACATAAGGTAGTCTTAAATTGGCGAGGGAACATGAATAATGGGATTTAGTCATGGACGGAAGGATAGTCGAAGAAAATTTAGATAAATAATATATATATTATTTTAGAGAAATACTTATAATACTTGAAAAATATATTTTATTATCCCAAAATATGTATATGTAGTTAAAATTTATTTTAGGCAAAATACTATAATTTACTTAGTAAAAATATTTTATATAAATACTTTAAACTTCACAAAAAAATTATTTTTAGGCAAAAACCTCTAAGTTTGTAAATATATGAATTTAGGTTAAAAAGCTATTTTTAGATTTCATGAAAGCAATAATATATTTTTAGGCTTCTAAACAAAATTTTGCAAAATAGTTGTAGGCCCAAAGCCAGATATAGTATTACAATTATAATTTTAAGGAATTATATCATATATAATTTAATAGCAATACTTAGTACTAACAAAACTAAAATAACACTAATAACCATATATTTATACTAATTATTAGTGTAAAGACCTATATTTATATAAGTATAACAAAATATCTTTTTACGGCAATAAATAAAATTAAAATAATAATACTGATAATAATACTAATAATCTAAGCAGTAATCATAATAATCTTTACCAAAAATACATACATTCATACATTATATATGGTAGTAAGAATACTAACAATATATGTTCTCTATCACAAAATAAAAATAAAAAAATAAAAAAACATAAAATAATAAATTCAGCAGTACAAGACTACTGTTTGCTTCCTCCAACCAAGGGTAGAGAGTGTATCAAAAATATAAAAATATACGAAGAAGAAGCTGGGGGAGAAGAGGCTGAACGGAGAGGGAAGTAAGGGAGAGTGTGGGGAGCTGTACGCGGGCGGAAAGAAGTGAGGGGGGTTCCGACACGCGCGGAGGTGGTGCACAGATGGGCGCATCTCTAGTTCGGCGGCAGACCTGACGACCGGGGTGTCGGATCCGATCGCGACAGGGGAGTGGTCACGGGCGGCTACCGTGAGAGCTGTGCGCGCCCAGGTGGGAGGAGAAGATCAGAAGCGGTCGCGGAAGTTGCTGGCTATGGTGGCGCCAGCACGGAAGGCAGATCCGGCATGTTAGAGTCGTTCGGTGAGACGCTAGGTGGAGGTAAGTGGCGGTGATGGTGGTGTTTGTGTTTGATTTGGGGCTGATGGTGGTGGCGTTGGAAACTGGTGGCGGCCATGGCTGTGGTAGCTAAGGGAGTTGCTGGTGGTGTTGGTCACCAAGGGCTTGGGGCTGCCAGGTGCCAGTTATGGCGGCGGTGATGTTATGGCTAGAGGTCAAGGGTTTAGCCGGGGATCGGCTGGTGATGGGCAGAAGAAGGGGAGGAGGTGGTTGTGGCGAGGCTGGTTACCGACGGTGGTTGTTGACAATGGTGGTGGGCATGCTATGGTGTCGATATGGAGGAAGCTTGGTCGGGGATGATGCGGTGAGGGTGCCGGAGAGGAGATTAGGGCTCGATGGAGATCGGGGAGTCCGAGGAGGAGGAGAATGTGAAGGCCGGGTGATCGAAGAAACAAGGTCGACGTGGGTAGTTGCTGCTAGGAAGGCACGGGATTAGTTTAGGATTAGGGATCCGAGATTTTGTCGGAATTGTCGACACGGTGGAGGTTGCGATGTATATGTACAAATATCTTATTGGAAAGACACCCGGGGTCGGACTTGAGGCCGTCACAGCTGACACGGAAAAGATTGGACACTAATACGATGCACTCACATTTGTTGTGAAATTTTGTGGAATAATTGTGGAGGAAAACAATATGGAGGCTCCCCTATATATAGGGGGTGGAACTCCTAGTTGGATAAGGAGTAGTAAATTAAATCCCAAATAGATAATTCTCCACTTAATTTAAATCAAATTTAAATGAATCAACTTAATCATAATCTAATTTATATCTAGATAACTCTTATTTATAAGTTAAAAACTATTTAAAAATAATTTTATTAATTTAACTCTTAATTTAAATTAGTAGAACCGATTAGATATTAAATCCACAATTTCCAATTTTTACTTATAATAACCAATAAAAATATTAATAAATAATTTTGAAAATAAATATTTAAATATTTGGATAACTTTTTGCAAGTAAATAAAATAATTACATTTAGTCTTCGAAAACTAAAACATACATGAATCAAATTCAAGTTCCTTGCATACGAAATAAAATATTTATATAAATATTATTTTTGAAATCAATATTTCTATAATAAATAAAATAAATTTTATAAGAAAATAAAAACTAAGTTTTGGCAAAGAGTTTGTATGTCCCCAAAAACTATCTACGATATAAGTATTTCGAACATAATATCTATATGCTATATTTACTAAAAATTTATAATAAAACTGGTTTGAAAGAAAATAATAATTAAATATTACGTATCACGCGTTTGTACTCGTCGTACAATACTCAATATATAAATCAATACCAGTAAAAATTTAAAATCATAGTAAAAATTTAAAGGGTTGAGAAGGTACAAAAAAAATTGATCGTGTTTGTGTTATACCTTTGTACCTTCTCAACCCAACTTACAAACATTTTGTCCTCGAAATTAAGAATAAGTAGGGGGGTTGAGAAGGTACAAAGGTATATCGATACGGAACACGATCAAATCATTAGGCGAGACAAGAAGACGGCGTTTAACACAAACATGTATTTAGAGAGACGAAAATAAATCATGGATATGGAATTGAACGAAGGTCGCTAGTTTAAGGCAATAAAATCGTAATAACATGAATTAGAGAATAGTAAGGAATAAGGAGAATAATTTAGGGCTTAGGAGATATGGGTCATAGGGGGAAAATGGTGTACTAGTCATCTAAGTTGAGAGCACAAATAAAAGGATGATTGGAATCCTCCAAGTGATTAGGAGGTCACGATAATAGGTTTAGGTTCGAGGGAAGGACGAGTAGTTTAAGACGAAGATAAAGTCGCTTTTAGTGGTAATGGGCATAAGTGATAGGACAGCTAGAGGGAATTTACGTACAAGCGCCTTCGTCCTTCTAAAATAGGCGAAGGGCGAAAGCAACATAGGGTTCGAAGAAGATAACATTGAACACGATTACGTGGTTTAAAGGCGACTAAATAATTTCAAGAGAATTGTCAAGGCAGTCGTGGATGAGATTCTAGAGGCCAAGTTTAACTAGATCTCCATCCACGTTAGAACGATATATGAAAAGCGAACCAAAGTGCACTCGGTTGATCAGACCATCATGTACCGGTTCCAATTTAGACAATATGTTAGTGGAGGCCTCCAATAAAATACTGTCCTTGATCAAGCTCGATAAAGAGAGCAATGCTCGCAAAACTAGGCTATAATAGCGACATTAGTCAAGCTAGTCAAAAAATATAATTAGACGAGATAATGATGCAAGAAAATCTAAATAGTTCAAGTTCTTTAAGAATCTAAGTCTTGTCCGATGGTTGAGCCTATACAGTCGTCCTATTGTCTTCTTGTCTAAGGCTTTGGTCGACTAGATGGGTTAGGGATCTCTAGATAATCCTATTAGTGACATTCAATTATTTTACCTCAATGGGTCATAAGAACAAAGGGAATACTAGGTGGTAAGGCATTCTACCCAACTTACAAGGGTTAAACTAGTAGTGTAATGGAATAATGGAACATGTCTACCTAGTATGAGTATCTTCTTAACCTCTATCAAGCACAAAGGAAGGATAAGAAGTACAATAGAAGAGATCAAGCAAGATACAAATTAAGGAGTCAAACGAGAGTTCAAAGATGGAATCAAGAAAGGAGGTCAAGTATGTAAGCTGTACGAAAGACGAACGCGTTTCGACATTTTTGCGATTTCGGGAGCTCCCGGACACGAAAATGCGATCCGTTTGATGTTTCGAAAAGCTAACATGAAGGGCTACGACATACTTTAATCCTAGAATTTAGTTAAGGCCCAATTGGTACAATATTAGTTTTAAGTAGAAGAGTGACTATACGATATAGGCATTTTGTGTAACCTATGAGCCTACGTAGTATGGATATTAAATGAATGTAGAGTATGTAATACATAATATGTTAGATGAATGAAATGCTATATATGATATGTATCCTCTTTAAATTAATATATATACATGGTTGAATGCAAGCATGTAGGAAATCAATGTAACGTATGTAAGCAATACATAAATGCATGAATGAAAGAATGATATATGATGTATGCATGAAAGTATATAATGAATGCTAGATATGGATGCAAGATATACATGTAATGATAGATATGAATGCATAATGTATAAATAATGTAATGTAATATATAATGATAGCAAGTATGGTAATGTAGAATATATGATGCAAGCATGTATATGTCCACTGTTTCCCTTTTTCTTATATTTTTCTTTCCTTCCCTTTTTATTTCAGTTTTTCTCCTTTTTTTTTCCTCTTCTATTTTTACATGTTGCATACAATGTATATAATGTATAGATGCATGTAAGTATGTAATATGCATGAATAACATGTATGTAATGAAAATAAGTATATGCATGCAACTTAATGATATGTGAATGGATATAATGCATGAACTAAAGTATGCATATATATGGGATATGAATGAATGATATATATATTTGTTAAGGTAATGTAATGTATGTATTCACATATATTTTGAGTTAAATATATGAGTTTGTATGCATATATTATATGTATACATTTATGCAGGAATGAATATAATATAATGTAGAGTATGTAGAAGCATGGAAAATGATCTATGCGGCCAGAAAACCCCATGCGGCTCAGAAAGCCCAAACGGCTCAGAGAGTCATGCGGCATAATGGACTATGCGGCCCAAGACAATCCATGCGGCTCAGGCCGAAACAGTCTTATGCAGCTCAAGCAGAGGCCTTCCTATGCGGCTCAAGAGGACCATTTCCATGCGGCTCAGGCGGATGCATCCATATGCGGCTCACAATAATCATCTCCATGCGGTTCAAAGATTCGAGGGGAGGCCACTACCCAAGCAGCCCTGACACGTGGCCCAAACCTTATGCGGCCCAAACCTTATGCGGCTCAATCTTCATGCGGTTTAGATCCCCAGTGGCTCCTAGGACACGTGTCCTAAGCTGATCAATTTCCTAGATTTATTACAATCAGAGATTGGGTCAAATCCCAATAATCTGGGACACGTGGCAGGAGAATAAATCAAATTTATTTACAGACATCAGCAGATCATCATGAGGAAGATTTATTCCAATCAGCATTAATTACTGATGAGATTTGGAGTAATCTACACTTAATGGTCCAGATTCATCACACTCAAAACTAATGGCCCAGATTGACCAATCCACAGGCCGCCGCCATCTCCAGAAAGCAATCATTGCAACCCTAATGATCATACCCTATTTCTATAAATAGCAAGGTGCCATTCCCTTGCAAATATATACATTCTCGGGCAATATATACAACGAAGAGAGCGCGACCGAAGAGACCCCTTTTCGAGATCAGAGAGCATTAGAATACTTAGAGAGAAAAAAGTAGAGAGAGGGCAAAGAGAGCATTTCTTCAACGCTGAGCAAATCTTCTGGAGCCAAGGCTGCATACCGATCGTCCAAGGAGTAAGGCAGGGCTGCCGTCGCCTTCCCGAGCCTATATCGTCACCCCCCAGAATCTAAAATAAACAATTGTACTTAGTCTGCTGTACCTAGGCTTTCGTCCCTAGGCTTTCTTTGTACAAACGAGTTTGTATTGTGAGTCTAAGTTCAGTCCTCCCATAAAACTGTTCTGTACTTTTACAATCAATGGCAAACAGAGTATGCATATATGAATATAATGTATGCAAGTATATAATGTATTCAAATATGTATGTATGCATCTATGTATGTATGTATAGGTGCATGAATGAATACAAGTATGCATATATGATATGTATGTAGGCATGTATGCAATGTATGTATGTATACATGATATGTATGTATGCATGTATGCAATGTAAGTATGTATGTATATATTTCTATAAACTGAGTTAACCTATAACCTTTTACACACATGCATTCATACACCCTTTGACACCATGTATCCCATGTCACATACACCTACCTATCACTAAATTTGAGAGCATTGACACATACCCTTTCACACACATGGCAAACATGCACATACTCACTTACTCTTTTACCTCTCTTTCTCTCTCTCTATATATATATATGTATGTGCCTATATATATAGCTTTCCTATATATATCTATGTATATGAATAAGTGAATGTGAATAATATATATACATTATATGACTAAATTTGTGTGCCTTGTTAGCTTATGATTTAGTTTTGTGCTTGGTTTAACAAGTGACTTAGGCTATGAGTTAATAGCTATCTTGGATACTTGATTTGCATATACTTAGTTTGTTTAGACCTAGAATTGACTAACCTAGACTAGTTGACCATTGTTGACCCAACCCTAGCTAGTTTGACCATAGTTGACTAGAGTTGACCTAGTTTGACTTTATAGTTGACCAGAGTTGACCAAGAGTTGACTTTGACCTAGATTGACTTAAACTCATGTAGATTGCATTATAATTTCAATTACCATATAAATTGAACTCTTTATAACCTATGTTGCTATAACTAGGACTCTGTGACTCCAGTTGGCCATCTTTTCATATCAGCTGTTCAGGGTATCAAGCGAGTACATTCTTTGATCATTTCATATCCTGTTTAGGAGTATATTCCTGCTTTAGATTACTTTACTTGATGCTGACACGTTGGTAACACGGATTAGTACTATATGGATCTTGTCGTGCGATGTTATCCCCTTAGCGGATACGTCGGGTATTTCGTGCTCGTGTACTTTATTATGAGCATCGTGTACTTGTCATGACCCGATCCCAAATAATTGGGTCGAACCGGATCATGCCCAGCCTGCACCGTTGTGAGATGGCGGCAGTAAGCTATTCCATAAGTAGGTAATCACAACAACATCTATTCATTTGTCACAATTGAATATTCGGGAATTTAAAACTTTATTCGACATTTGAATAGATACAACTGGAAAGTAAAAGAACTGAAATGAATACTGAATTCAAATTAACAAAAATTCCAAACAACAAAACTGAAAACAGCACTGGGGACTCTGGCAATACCATAGGGTACAGAACTGGGTCATAATAGCTGTTGTATAACAGCTCAACATCCTCAAAATCCCCTAAAAATGTTATCTCCAGTCAGGAGGGAGCAAAGTATAATTCATGATAATCTAACAATTAAAATAATAATAGAGTTATGTACTTTTAAATAATTTAAAATAAACAGTTCTCCAGCAGTTAAAATATTATGATGTGAATAGGCAATGAATATGACCGGATTGGGTTGTACAGTTGTATCCTATTGATACGATATGGCTTATCTCCGTGTGTATGAGGGGTAAGCTAATACAGTCATTATACTACTTTGGACGTGGTCATACTCATTACGCTACTCCTCCAGTACCCAACAGTCAATCAGTCAATGCTCTCAGAGAGAGTTCCGTATTGCATTATGGTTTAAACTTGCAATAAAATGATTATTAAATAATTATAAACTAACACAAAATGTACTTGCCTTTGTTTATGACTGGAAATGGTGTTGGTTCCGGGAAGATGCTAGGTTCGTCTCCGAGATCCTACAGTTGGAGAATTTGACTTAGAACCATTGTGAAACCAAGCTAGGTGTGCTAGTTGCAATCTCTAGTAGCAGGTCCTAGTCAGATTTTAAGTTTGTTTATTTAATCTAATGCTAACGATTTACGACGCATACTACGTTGGTTCTTATTTAGTTGGATAGCCAGTTTCTGGTTTTACTTGAAAAAATTGTCGTTACCGGTTAATTCGCAAAACTTTGTGTTTTTAATATTATACATATAAAACTACATTTTCTTTCAATGATAAAACGTAGGTTTTGTTAATTATTAATATTTTATTCAAGTTATTTTATCGTAAAAAATCCTTATTTAATTTATACAAAATATTTAATAGCCATTTATATAACTAAGCACCTAATTACGAAGAAGATAAACCATCCAGAAAATAAAGGAAAAATCCTAATCTACACAATACAAGTCTACAGCGAAATAAAGTAGAAAATAGGGCTTATGCCCCTACAAACTTTACATAAATTAAATAAATTTAGAGTTTGCTGGTGAGTTCTAAATGCCGAAAAGCGGTCAGTTCAGAAGGCCGAGGCCCTGCACTCAAAATACTATAAACCAGTAGCAAGTTCCAAATTATATTTTAATTGTAAAATATGAAAATAAAGTAAGTCTCAGACTTGGTCCAATATTCATATTTGAAAATAGCTAATGCCTCAACGTGTCACCCCCAGTTTTCATGAACAGGGATATTTTTGTAATTTTCTACTTTAAAATTTATTTTGGAATTATTTATTTATTTATTGTATTATTTGGGGATTGTTTGAGTCGGGTTTGAATTTCAACTCATTCCGACTTGTATCGGGGACCCGGGGTAGTGTTGACCTACATGGGCTACCACAGAAACGTGTCACGACCCACACCCTGAAGAGGGGCACGAGCACATAGTTACGTCCAGCCTACGCTGCAGTATCGGCGGTAGAACGCTGTATATAGGGTCTATAAATACTACGACTAAAACAGATAAATGTACCTGTACAGTATATACACTCCGAATGGAGGTGACATAGCAATACCGTCTCAATCACATTAATCAAACTAAGGTAGATAGCATAGAAAAAAGATATGATAGATAAAGCAGGAAATAAGTCCAAGATCCACAAGTCAGAGCTAAACAACAAATATCCAGAGTCTCAAAAAATATATGTATAAAAATACTACAAACTGAAATGTAATAGCTGGCTCGCAGGCCAGGCAAACCTAACTAAACTATGCAACTCAGGGTGAGCAAAGTCTAGTGGCTCTACCAACAAGCCACGGTCTAAATCTAGTCCATCAGACTCAACCCCATAGTAAGTCGGGCAATCAGCCTCTGAATCATCTGTAAAATTTGTCAACGTATCCTGTCAGAAAAATGAGCAAGTACAAACACCAACAGCAGTTCCATATGAATTGAGAAATACTATAAGAGACAGCAATAGTAAAATACAAGACAAAGATATAGGCGACTTGGGAACCATTTGAAAGCCGAGTTACAACCCTTGAACCAAACAAGGACCGGAGTTTTAACCCTTCTTTCAAACATGACTTAGTCTCAAATCATGGCACAGTATAAAGCAGATAGAGCATGTGAGTAATTAAATCATAGCATGGTGAGAAGTACAAAAAGTAAAGCTAAACTGGAATATAAGATACACTAATAATGTAAAAGTGATTTAAACTATTAGAGCGATATGTGATCGGCTAGGGAAGTAAGAGATGGTTATCCATTTGGCTCGGCAATCCGCTGTGTCCTCAACGGAGAGTCATGCCGTCCAACCTGGATAACTGGTAATGGGATGTCTGCTACACCCTATGTGAGGTGAGGGTGGCGCTAGAAAAATATAGTTACAGGGAGGTTTGATCACATAACCCCTAATAATTCCTCCATCTCTGAATAGTATCATGGATCCGGACATGGCACGTCATGACACGGGGTTCGAGAGCAGGGGGCCAGCCCACTCCCAAATCAGTGTCTATATAAGTACAGGAACACAGAAATATCACATACTCATATACCAAGGGAGTCTAGGAATAACATCTCATGACAGGATCCGACGTATACTAGTCCGTGAACCGTCGTATCAGGAATCATGTAAAATACTACGTCTGAATCGGATATAGTAGATATCAAGACAATGAAAACTATCAGTGAATGTACTCGCCTGTGGTCCTGAGCTGATAGGGTGAACAGATGCTCAGAGTGATCACAGACCTAAAATAAGATACTATGAGTCAAACAGGGTTTAAAACTGAGAAAGGAAACTAATATAAGTCATGAATACAAGTCCAAGTCAAAACTAGGTCAATCTAGGTCAAACTGAGTCATACTAGGTCATACTGGTTCATACTAGGTCACTGGGAGTCGATCCAAGTCAAACTAGGTCAAACGGGGTCAAAGGTTGACTTACAGTTGACTTTTGGTCAAAAAGTCAACTCTGGTCAACTCTAGGTCAAACCTAGGTCAAACTAGTCTAATGTTGACCAACTGTTGACTTCCAGTCAACTGGTCAACTCTGGTTTGGTTTCGGTCAAATCTGGTCGCTTAAAGGCTACGTTTGACTCTCGGTTGACTTTTGTTGACTTTTGGTCAAAAAGGTCAACCGACGTTAAAACTAGTCAATGAGCACCATATTTGATCATTACCAACCAAGGGGATCAAGTTCTAATCCTATCTTAGACTCCTAACTCAAATACCCTATTCCTAGGCAAAACTAGCATTACCCTACCAAGGTAAATCCCGATACCTTGCCCAATCCCAAGGAAACCCCGCTAATTCCCAAGATACTAGCCTAGGCTCCTTAGGGTAGCTAGATACCAACCTATCTAAGGTTTACCTACTAAGGAAAATAGGTATCCTAGGTATCTAGCCTATGTTAGGATATGTACTAGTTATCTACCTTACCTCTTTACCCCTACAATATCATATATACTCACACACACACATCTCAACTCACAAATACACACACACACACACAAGGCTATATGTAGACAGGTTTTGGGGTTATGGTGGCTGATTTATGGTGGACTGGTGGACTGATTTTGATGGGTTTAAGGACTGAAATGAAGCAATAAAGGACAGCCATGTATAGGTGATGTAAGGGGCTGTTTCGACTATGAAGGACAGCCAACATGGCCTGGTTTGATGGCTGTTATTGGACAGCAGTAAGGGGGGTTTAAGGGGCTACAATATATAGAGTTTAGTGGTGTTTAGGACTGAGTTTTAGGGGGTAATGGGACAACAACTATAGGGGAAATGTAGACATGTTTGGGGCTATTGGGGACATCCAAGTGCTGTCCCAAATGGACTGAAATAATAGGCAAAAGGGGACAGCCATCTAGGGGAAAATCTGGGCTATTTTGGACTGTCCAAGGGACAGCCATATAAGGGACTGATATGGGGCAACCAACGGTCTGGAATATGGGCAATGACAGGACTATTTTGGAGTGGGTAAGGGGGTATATTCTGGACTGTACATTGGGGCTATTAGTGGCTGAATATGACAGCATATAGGGGACTGCAATATGGGTTAAAGGACAGCCATGAAGGCTTGTAAATGGGACAGTTAGAAGGCTGTGTGGGACTAAAATTGTGGGGGTTTAGGACTGTAATATAGTGGTGTTTTAGGGACTGTCATATAGGGCATTTGGACAGCAAGGTGGGGGGGTTTATGGGCTGATATATGTGGGTTTTGGGGGACAAATCAGGACAGCCATGGGGGTTTTGGACAGCAGGAAAAATATGGACAGCACTGCTGTTAAGGCCAGAAGCGTCGCTGTAAATCGAGAAACCACCGGTCCCAGACAGTAATGTCAAGATCGGAGCTGATGAATGATTTTGATATCGCCTTGCAGTACCATCCAGGGAAGGCCAACGTAGTTGCAGATGCCTTGAGCAGGTATCCAGTGGCTATGTATCTGACATCAGACCGTAATCTTTTGGCTGACCTGGACAGTTTGGGGATCGAGGTAATTATTCCGGGCATGGAGGTACAGATGTGGGGTTTACAGATTCAGTCTGAGTTGACGGACAGTCAGATCAGCACAGTATGATAATGTTGCCCTGAGGTGCATCAGGGAGCAGGTACAGGCAGGACTGCTTAATGATTTCTCTATTGCCGAGGATGGGTCACTACGGCACGGTGCTAGACTGTGCGTTGCGAGTGGAGAGCTTCGGGAGGAGGTTCTTCAGGAGGCTCATCGCTTTCAGTACTCTATGCATCCTGGTGCCAACAAGATGTACAGATATCTGAGAGAGCACGTTTGGTGGTACGGCATGAAGCGCGAGGTAGCACAGTTTGTATCTCGTTGCTTGGTTTGTCAGCAAGTGAAGGCCGAGAGACAGAGGCCTGGTGGATTGCTACAGCCACTACCCATTCCTGAGTGGAAGTGGGAGCACATCACCATGGACTTTGTGTCCGGACTTCCACGGTCTCCAGGAGGAAAAGACGCGATTTGGGTCATAGTTGATAGATTGACCAAATCGGCCCACTTTTTGCCTTTCAAGATGGGATTGTCTACCGAGAGTTTGGCAGAGCTGTATGTTCGTCAGATCGTGCGATTGCATGGGGTTCCTGTGAGCATAGTTTCTGATTGGGTTAGCCGTTTCACTTCCCACTTCTGGAGGAGTTTGTAGGCTAGCTTGGGCACCTCGTTCAAGTTTAGTACCGCTTATCACCCCCAGACAAATGGGCAGTCGGAGAGAACTATCCAGACCTTGGAGGATATGCTTCGCACGTGTGTGCTAGACCTCGGGGGTTCTTGGGAGGATCATCTTCACCTGGTAGAGTTTGCTTACAACAACAGCTACCAGGCCAGTATAGAGATGTCGCCATTCGAGGCTCTATACGGACGGAGATGTCGTACTCCCTTGTCATGGGACGATGTTGGCGAGAGGGTGCTGCTTGGACCGGAGATGCTGGTGAATGCAGCTGAGAAGGTCAGGCTGATTAGAGACAGACTTCGGGTGGCTCAGGATAGGAAGCGGCATTAGGTCGATAGCCACCGGAGACCGTTAGAGTTCGAGGTTAGTTTCAGTTCCTGTTTGTGATTGATTATGATTTGGTTTGTCCTGTGTGCTGAGTTTGTTCTATGTCTAGGTTGGTGCTTTGGTGTTCCTGAAGATTTCTCCGACACGGGGTACGATTCGCTTTGGCGGAGACGGGAAGCTTAGTCCGCGCTACATCGGGCCTTTCACTATCCTTGAGAGGGTCGGTGCAGTAGCTTACCGGCTGGACTTGCCGCCTACGCTAGAGGGGGTACACAACGTGTTCCATGTGTCGCAGCTGAGACGGTACGTGGCGGACCCCAGCCATGTATTGGACCATTCAGCGATCGAGGTGGGGCCTACTCTTCACTATCCAGAGCAGCCAGTGGAGATTCTGGATCGTAGGGAAAAGGTGCTCCGGAACCAGGTTATACCCTTGGTTCGTATTGCATGGAGGCATCACTCTCCAGGTGAGTCTACCTGGGAGAGAGAGGATGACATGCGGGAGTGTTTCCCTTATCTCTTCGAGCCCTGAGGTATAATTTCTGTTTCTGCATTGTGTTTCAGTGTACGTTTGTTTTAATTTTGAGGACAAATTTTTTTTAAGGTGGATAGATTTGTCACCCCCAGTTTTTATGAATAGGGGTATTTTGGTAATTTTCCACTTTAAAATTTATTTTGGAATTATTTATTTATTTATTGTATTATTTGGGGATTGTTTGAGTCGGGTTTGAATTTCAACTCATTCCGACTTGTATCGGAGACCCGGGGTAGTGTTGACCTTAGTGGGCCCACACACTAGTTAGCCATGGCCCACATGCTAGTTATTTTAGTTAGTGACTAGACTAATTATTTTGGTTAGTATTAATATGGATTAGTGATTTAGGATTGACCAAACTACCCCTGACTTAACCCCTTGCCAATGTATTAGCAAATAGACTAGAGAGGGGCTTTTGGACTTTTCCCATATAGGACAAAACAGCCTTATTTGGCTGGCCATGACATGTAGGGATAAGGTTCCATCAACTTCATTATTTCTTCTTCCATTCTCTCTCTTGTTCTTTCCCAAATTGATTTGAGAGCAAACCCTAATCAAATCATCCCCAAATCTTTCCATTTCTTTACCAAACCTTCATCCTTCCTTCTTCATTCAATCCAAGGGAGGAGCTCCTCAAGTTTGAGAGGATTCCGAGCTCGTTCGTGTCCGTTTGGGATTCCTACGTGTCGGTGGCATTTCGGAATCGATTCGAGTCACCGGGAGGTATAAATCCCTTCTCCTTCTTATTCTTTTCATGCATTAGATTCATTTTGACCCTTAGGATTGACCCCCATGGTTTGGTGCCCATTGGTGTCCATTTCGTGTCCATTTGGACATTTGTAGAAGTGTCATAGGAGTAGGATCGTGTCCTAATGGGAAAACCCTATTTGGACACTTGTAGAATTATTTGTGTATTATTTTGATGTTGTTCTAATGTTAATTCTAGATTTTTCATGTGTTTAGATTTGTGGTTTCCATAGTAGCATAATGTATCATATTATCTAAATCTACATATATGTATATATATGGTTATATATATATATATATATATATATATATATATATATATATATATATATCATTATCTATATATATATATATATGTAAATAAAAAAAAAAATATATATATATATGTAAATATATATGGTGGATTATATATGTGGATATATATGTGATGGTGGTGGCATTGTGTTGGTATGGGGGAGGGGCATACAGTGGTCGGCCAAATGAGCCATGAGTGTGTGTGTTTGTGTGTAGTTTAGAGAGGGATTTGAGGTGTTTGTGTTGTGTTTGATTAAATGTTTGAGTGTGAGTGATGGAGGAAATGTTGAGGGTGGTTTGTGAGATGGTTGTGGTGTTAGGAAGGAGAGGAATAACCCAGCTTGCTGCTGTCCCTTAACAGCAGTGCTGTCCATATTTTTCCTGCTGTCCAAAACCCCCATGGCTGTCCTGATTTGTCCCCCAAAACCCACACATATCAGCCCATAAACCCCCCCACCTTGCTGTCCAAATTCCCTATATGACAGTCCCTAAAACACCACTATATGACAGTCCTAAACCCCCACAATTTCAGTCCCACACAGCCATCTAACTGTCCCATTTACAAGCCTTCATGGCTGTCCTTTAACCCACATTGCAGTCCCCTATATGCTGTCATATTCAGCCACTAATAGCCCCAATGTACAGTCCAGAATATACCCCCTTACCCACTCCAAAACAGTCCTGTCATTGCCCATATTCCAGACCATTGGTTGCCCCATATCAGCCCCTTATATGGCTGTCCCTTGGACAGTCAAAAATAGCCCAGATTTTCTCCTAGATGGCTGTCCCCTTTTGCCTATTATTTCAGTCCATTTGGGACAGCACTTGGCTGTCCCCAATAGCCCCAAACATGTCCAGATTTCCCATATAGTTGCTATCCTATTACCCCCCTAAAACTCAGTCCTAAACACCACTGAACACTACATATTGCAGCCCCTTAAACCCCCCTTACTGCTGTCCAAAAACAACCATCAAACCAAGCCATGTTGGCTGTCCTTCACTGTCGAAACAGCCCCTTACATCACCTATACATGGCTGTCCTTTATTGCTTCATTTCAGTCCTTAAACCCATCAAAATCAGTCCACCATAAATCAGCCACCATAACCCCAAAACCTGTCCACATATAGCCTTCTGTGTGTGTGTATTTGTGAGTTGAGATGTGTGTGTGTGAGGATATATGATATTGTAGGGGTAAAGAGGTAAGGTAGATAACTAGTACATATCCTAACATAGGCTAGATACCTAGGATACCTATTTTTCTTGGTAGGTAAACCTTAGATAGGTTGGTATCTAGCTACCCTAAGGAGCCTAGGCTAGTACCTTGGGAATTAGCGGGGTTTCCTTGGGATTGGGCAAGGTATCAGGATTTACCTTGGTAGGGTAATGCTAGTTTTGCCTAGGAATAGGGTATTTGAGTTAGGAGTCTAATATAGGGTTAGAACTTGATCCCCTTGGTTGGTAATGATCAAATATGGTGCTCATAGACTAGTTTTGACGTCGGTTGACATTTTTGACCAAAAGTCAACAAAAGTCAACCGAGAGTCAAACGTAGCCTTTAAGCGACCAGATTTGACCGCAACCAAACCAGAGTTGACCAGTTGACTGGAAGTCAACAGTTGGTCAACATTAGACTATTTTGACCTAGGGTTGACCTAGAGTTGACCAGAGTTGACCAGAGTTGACTTTTTGACCAAAAGTCAACTGTAAGTTAACTTTTGACCCCGTTTGACCTAGTTTGACTTGGATTGACTCCCAGTGACCTAGTATGACCTTGTATGAACCAGTATGACCTAGTATGACTCAATTTGACCTAGATTAACCTAGTTTTGACTTAGACTTGCATTCATGACTTATATTAGTTTCCTTTCTCAGTTTTAAACCCTGTTTAACTCATAGTATCTTATTTTAGGTCTGTGATCACTCTGAGCATCTGTTCACCCTATCAGCTCAGGACCACAGGCTAGTACATTCACTGATAGTTTTCATTGTCTTGATATCTACTATATCCGATTCAGTCGTAGTATTTTACATGATTCCTGACACGACGGTTCACGGACTAGTATACGTCGGATCCTGTCATGAGATGTTATTCCTAGACTCCTTTGGTATATGAGTATGTGATATTTCTGTGTTCCTGTACTTATATAGACACTAATTTGGGAGTGGGCTGGCCCGCTGCTCTCGAACCCTGTGTCATGACGTGCCATGTCCGGATCCGTGATACTATTCGGGGATGGGGGAATTATTAGGGGTTATGTGATCAAAGCCTCCCTGTAACTATATTTTGCTAGCACCACCCTCACCTCACGTAGGGTGTAGCAGACACCCCATTACCAGTTATCCAGGTTGGACGGCATGACTCTTCGTTGAGGACACCGCGGATTTCCGGGCCAAGTGGATAACCATCTCTTGCTTCCCTAGCCCATCACATATCGCTCTAATAGTTCAAATCACTTTTACATTTATTAGTGTATCTTATATTCCAGTTCAACTTTACTTTCTGTACTTCTCACCATGCTATGATTTCATTACTCACATGCTCTATCTGCTTTATACTGTGCCATGATTTGAGACTAAGTCCTGTTTGAAAGAAGGGTTACAACTCCGGTCCTTGTTTGGTTCAAGGGTTATAACTCGGCTTTCAAATGGTTCCCAAGTCGTCTATATCTTTGTCTTATATTTCATTATTGCCGTCTCTTATAGTATTTCTCAATTCATATGGAACTGCTGTTGGTGTTTGTACTTGCTCATTTTCCTGACAGGATACGTTGACAAATTTTACAGATGATTCAGAGGCTGATTGCCCGACTTACTATGGGGTTGAGTCTGATGGACTAGATTTAGACCGTGGCTTGTTGGTAGAGCCACTAGACTTTGCTCACCCTGAGTAGCATAGTTTAGTTAGATTTGCCTGGCCTGCGAGCCAGCTAGTACATTTCAGTTTGTAGTATTTTTATACATATATTTTTTGAGACTCTGGATATTTGTTGTTTAGCTCTGACTTGTGGATCTTGGACTTATTTTCTGTTTTATCTATCATATCTCTTTTCCATGCTATCTACCTTACTTTGATATATGTGATTGAGACTGTATTGCTATGTCACCTCCATTCGGAGTGTATATACTGTACAGGTATATTTATCTGTTTTAGTCGTAGTATTTACAGACCCTATATACAGTGTTCAACCGCCGATACTGCGGCGTAGGCTGGACGTAACTACGTGCTCGTGCCCCTCTTCAGGGTGCGGGTCGTGACACAACGTCCGGGTAAAACCGGTTTCGTTTGCATTTTGCTAGGTCCCACGGACCGGTATGGTCGTCGCCCAAAACTCCATTTAAATAAATAATTTCCGAAAACCGATTTGAAATTCTTTTATAAAACTTTATAAAAATTTGGGCAGCATTTCCTCTATATTCGGGACAACCCAAAACTGGGAAAATGCGCCGAAACACCTATAATAAAAGTCCCAAACCAGGGAACACCCAGAAATTAACTTCCAAACCATTTTACACAAAATTTAAATTCACAGAATAATTCCCGTAGCTTAATCGGAAACCCGAAATTATAATCGGAAAATCCCGAAATGAGATCGGAAACCACAGCACCCAAAAATCCAGAAAACACCTTTCAAAAAAATTCGAAATAACCACAGAACATCACAAACGTCTCCGAAAAATCCGAAGTCACTACGTCGACCTAAAACCGAATTCCTGGGAGGGAATCGGGGACCAAAATTATCATCGACTATCGAAACATGGAACGGGACCGAAATTATACCTTGGGTTGCTCGGCTAGAGCTCTCAGATGTTTATAAAGAAAAAAAGAAACCCGCGGACAGTGGACCGGCTCGGGACGGTACCTCGCCAGGGTACGGCTGCATTGGACAGTGGGATTCGGGCACGGAAAAGCACGGACACCAGGTCGGGAAAGCCCGGGACAGCATTTTTCGGAATAGCGAGGGCACGGGGGGCTCATGAAAACTACGTCGGAGTGGTGCAGGCCGGCAGGAGGGTGCCGGAGGGGCGCTGGTCCAGAAGATGGGGCCGGGCTCGGAGAGGTCCGCGCGGGCGGAGGTGTGCAGCGTCGGGGAACGGCGTCGGAGCTCTGGGGTCCGTCGGGAGACGCTATGGGCGCGGGAAGGGGCGCATGGGAGGGCGCCGGGGTCGGCGGAGGCCAGCGGGCACTCGAGTCGGCGGAGGCTGGCGGGCGCTCGGGTCGGGTTGGGGGTGTCGGGAGCTAGGGCATGCGACGGGTGAGCTCGGCTAGGCTCGGGCACGGGTGAGACTTTAGGGAAAATAGGGAGAAAGAAAAGGGAATGGAATGGAAGTGAGGGAGTAGTGCTGGTGAGTTTAAATGGAAAAGGAAAAAGAAGTGTGGGGGTGAGCTGGGGGTGAGAACGTGGTGAGGAGGGAGTTAAGGAGAAGAAAAATATGGGGCTTTCTCGTGAGCAGGTTGTGGGGGTTTTTGGGAACAAGTCATGGAGATTTTTATTTTATTTTCCTTTTCTTTTTATTAAAACCTAAACCACTATATATACATATATAAATAGTTTCAAAAATTAGGTTTTAAATAAAATCTAAGGATGGGTTCGAAACTGAGTTGGGTTCGGGGTCGGGCTGACGACAAAAATCCCAGTTATAATTTTATGAAAATAGTTTCATACCCATAATAAAATAATAATAAATAGTAATAATTTTATATAATAATAATAATAAATTACACATCCTAAAACTGGGTTTCACAGTACTCCTTGTGTTCGTGCTTTTCATGTGCAAATCGTGTGAAATCGTGTATACTCATGTGTTCACATGATCTTTGTGTGCGACTATACTTCATGTGCAATAACATAACTTGGATAGATCCTTGTGTATTGATTGGGGCGGGGGAGTAGAAGTGGTTATATAATCAATCCAGTAGATTACTCGTGTACAACCTTTGTAGATTACTCGTGTACAACATCGTGCCGTTTACATAACCGTCTTGTACTCTGAATCACTAGCACTGATAGTTCTTGTATATATTATATCTATTTACTTACAGTCTCTCTCTTTTTACATCATGTTGTTCTTCAGTTCATGTATCTTACTCTCTAGCATGATTATATTTTCTAGCCTGTTATGATTTGTTGAGATGTACTGTACTCGCTTCTGTTCTGACTGGACCTGTTGATAAATTTTACAGATAGCTTGGAGGTTGCCTGCTAGCCTAGAGGAGACACAGTAGAGGTTTTATAGATAGCTAGGGTTTTTTTACCTTGTTTTCAGTTGTCTTGAGCTGTATTTACTCTATGGATTACTGTATTTGAGATTTGAGATGTTTTTCGGGTTGGTGTATCTTAGACACTTAGACTTCTATCTGCAGTATCTTTTTGTGGATTTCATGTTTTATCTATCTTTTATCATGCTCTACCTTAGATGTGATTGAGACTGTATTTGCTATGTCACCTCCATTCGGAGTGTATATACTGTACATGTACCTTTATATTGTTAGATGTTTGACCTAGGACAGCGTTCTACCACTGACACTGCGACGTAGGCTGGACGTACCCATGTCTCGTGCCCTTACTCTAGGGTGCGGGTCGTGACACGTGGATGATATCCTAGAATCTTTCCTATACGCTGGCTTGCTTGGCACGGTAAAGTAACCAAACAATTTATCGTAGCCCTACATGGGCCACCATAAAAATATGTAACGCTCCCGTCCCAAAGTACTTATGACTAAGTACGTAGACATGCCAGCTGCATACATACGAAGTATACTCCAATATATGGAATCCTCGTATGTATACATAAGCTGTAAATGCAGTAAAACCAAGGCTAACTAATCTCATCCACAAAATAAAGAAATAAAAGATACCATACAATAATCTTGAATTGTCTTGATAAAATATGTTGGGCAGAGACACATCCACTACCAACCAAATTAAATAAAAGAATACATAACAAAAGAAAGAGTTTGGCAAGCGAAGCAAAGACGATCAAAGTGCAATCATCCTAAAAAAATAGAGATGATCGCGGCCACGACTAGAACACCTGTGAAAGACAAGAGCGCACACACCTGGAGAGATAACCAGGTCCTCAGAGGGATGTAACAAGATAAATAATATCATGCCATATAAATTGAATAAATACTCCTCAATAATAAGTAAGATCGGATCATAACATGGTCCAATACCTCACCATTTGGATTAGCATACCATTCCTACAACCAAACAAGGATAGGAGATGGCACACTAACCCACGATGAAGTATCTTTCCAAGTCATGAAACCAATATGGTATCCGGACCCCAACAAGGTTTAATACCTTCTCATCGGAGTAGTAAGCCACACCTACAACCAAACAATGACAAGATATAGCGAACTAATCCGCGATAAGTTATTGTTCCAAGCCACGGTCAGATATAAGTACCCAAACAAAGAGTAATCATACCTAACGGATAAGGTAGCCTAACCAATCTAAGTGAAATATAGATTTAAGAACAACCTCCAACGCATGGGCCCTGGCTAAAATGGAATTGGCATGGTCCCCCCTTGCGGCCCTAGAGGCTCAATCAATAAGAGCATAACGTTCCGTAGAACGTCATGGCCGTCAGTAATCATGGGCAATCTCACCCGCGTCTTCGACGGAGCTCACGGGTTACAAAAGGTAAAGTGTATTGTAGCCCATACGCTAAGGAAATGTCCTTCCAGCCCCATGCCTATATGTTGCCTCCGCAACACATATAACCTCTATTAACTGCTAAGTCAAACAAGCATGCAACCTCTATTAGCGGTTAATCCTATCGCACGACTTATACGTACTGGTGGCCAGCCAATCACGTATGTCCGAGTTCTATATGCGACTCACAACTCCGTGGTACAAACGTGTCAAGGCCTATAAATGCAACACACAAAGGGTGGTCCCTTAAATCTAAGTTCAATGTATAAGAAAATAGTACATAGCAGAAAATAGAATTAAAGATTAAAAATTCTATCTACTTATGCCATGTATCACAGTTTAATTTACAGAAAGTAAATAATGCATGAAAAATGAGCTAAAGTAAAATAGACAACTAATGGCAAGGTATCTTGCCTGGTGTGACGCCGAATATGGTGTGATACTCATGATGGCACATAATATGGCTTCGGTGTTACAACTACGCAAAGAGGCCTCCGATGATGGCACAGATTGTTCCATCGGATCCCGAATGGTCAGATTAGTTAGGTTCGACATAAGGTAGTCTTGAATTAGCGAGGGAACATGAATAATAGGATTTAGTCATGGACGGAAGGATAGTTGAAGGAAATTTAGATAAATAATATATATATAATTTTTAGAAAAATACTAATAATACTTGAAAAATATATTTTATTATCCCAAAATATGTATATGTAGTTAATAATTGTTTTAGGCAAAATACTATAATTTACTTAGTAATTTTTTTAATATAAATACTTGAAACATAAAAAAAAATTGTTTTTAGGCAAAAACCTCTAAGTTTGTAAATATATGAATTTAGGTTAAAAAGCTATTTTTAGATATCATGAAAGCAATAATATATTACTAGTCTTCTAAACAATTTTTTGCAAAATAGTTATAGGCCCAAAGCCAGATATAGTATTACAATTATAATTTTAAGGAATTATATAATATATAATTTAGTAACAATACTTAGTACTAAAAAAACTAAAATAACACTAATAACCATATATTTACACTAATTATTAGTGCAGAGACCTATATTTATATAAGTATAACAAAATATCTTTTTCTGGCAATAAATAAAATTAAAATAATAATACTGATAATAATACTAATAATCTTAGCAGTAATCATAATAATCTTTACCAAAAATACATACATTCATACATTATATATGGTAGTAACGATACTGACAATATCTGTTCTCTATCACAAAATAAAAATAATAAAATGAAAAAAATATAAAATAATAAATTCAGCAGTACAAGACTACTGTTTGCTTCTCCCAGCCAAGGAGAGAGTGTGTATCAAAAATATAAAAATAAACGAAGAAGAAGCTGGGGGAGAAGAGGCTGAGCGAAGAGGGAAGCGAGGGAGAGTGTGGGGAGTTGCGCGTGGGAGGAGAGAAGTGAGGGGGGTTCCAACACGTGCGGAGGTGGTGCATAGATGGGCACGTCTCCAGATCGGCGGTAAACCCGGCGACCGGGGTGTCGGATCCGGTCGCGACGGAGGAGTGGTCACGGGCGGCTACCATGAGAGTTGTGCGCGCCCAAGTGGGATGAGAAGATCGGAAGCGGTCGTGGGAGTTTATGGCTATGGTGGCGTCGACGCGGGAGACGGATCGAACCTGTTGGTGTCGTTCGGCGAGACGCTAAATGGAGGTAAGTAGCGGTGATGGTGGTATTTTTATTTGATTTGGGACTGATGGTGGTAGCGATGGAAACTGGTGGCGGCCATGGCTGTGGTGGCTAGGGGAGTTGCTGGTGGTGCTGGTCACCAGGGGCTTGGGGGTGCCGGGTGCCAGTTATGGCAGCGGTGATGTTATGGCTGGAGGTCAAGGGTTTAGCCGGGGATCGGCTGGTGATGGGCAGAAAAAGAAAAGGAGGTGGTTATGGTGAGGGTGGTGACCGACGGTGGTTGTTGACAATGGTGGTGGGCGTGCTATGGTGTCAATGTGGGGGAAGCTTGGTCGGGATGACGCGGTGAGGGTGCCGGGGAGGAGATTATGGCTCGGTGGAGATCGGAGAGTCCAAGGAGGAGGAGGATGTGAAGTCCGGGTGATCGAAGAAACAGGGTTGGCATGGGTAGTTGCTGCCAGGGAGGCCCTGGATTAGTTTAGGATTAGGGATCCAAGATTTTGTCGGGGTTGTTTGTGTCGAGGTTGTCGACACGGTGGACGATACGATGTATATGTACAAATATCATATTGAAAAGACACTCGGGGTCGGACCCAAGGCCGTCACGGCTGACACGGAAAAGATTGGACACTGAAACGATGCACTCATATTTGTGGTGAAATTTTATGGAATAATTGTGGAGGAAAATAATATGGAGGCTCCCCTATATATAGGAGGTGGAACTCCTAGTTGGATAAGGAGTAGTAAATTAAATCCCCAATAGATAATTCGCCACTTAATTTAAATCAAATTTAAATCAATCAACTCAATCGTAATCTAATTTATATCTAGATAACTCTTATTTATAAGTTAAAAACTATTTAAAAATAAATTTATTAATTTAAATCTTAATTTAAATTAGCAGAACCGATTAGACATTAAATCCAAAATTTCCAAAATTTACTTATAATAACCAATAAAAATATTAATAAATAATTTTAAAATAAATATTTAAATATTTGGATGACTTTTTGGAAGTAAATAAAATAATTACATTCAGTCTTCGAAAACTAAAATATACGTGAATCAAATTTCAAGTTCCTTGCATAAGAAATAAAATATTTATATAAATATTATTTTTGAAATCAATATTTGTATAATAAATAAAATAACTTTTATAAGAAAATAAAAACTAAGTTTTAGCAAAGAGTTCGTATGTCCCCTAAAACTGTCTACGATATAAGTATTTCGAACATAATATCTATATGCTATATTTACTAAAAATTTATAATAAAATAGGTTTGAAAAAAATTAATTAAATATTACGTATCACGCGTTTGTACTCGTCGTACAATACTCAATATATAAATCAATGCCAATAAAGTTTTTAAATCATAGTAAAAATTTAGAGGGTTTACAAAGACCTCGCTAGAGGTGCAGGTTGTATGGTCCCACTCAATTGGTTTGTTGAAACTGCTACTCTCAAAGATAGGACAGAGGTTGATCATATTGATAAGTGCGAATATCATATCAATTAGTCTTAAACTCAGATAAGGACGAAGTTTGCTCTTTTGATAAAGGTTATATCAAGATGGTTTGTTTAAACTAATCGCCTCCTTAAGATCAAACAGAATCCTACTCTGAGATGAAATCCAAGATTAACTCAGCTTCATCTAAACAGAGGATTCCCAGCAATAGACACATGCCACGTGTCATCTCTTTCGATTATTTTGATAACCACCCGAGATCTCGACAAAGGGGAATCTCTACGTCCGCCATGTGTCAGCTCAACAGAAGCCCACACCATGCAATGATAGCAAATTCCTTCATATCTTAAATCCAAGTGCACATCGCATACGTGCCCCCTTTCCTCTATAAATAGAAGGAGTTTTCCCTTCAACAAAATGAGGAGGAGGACACACATAGAGAGAAAAGAAGCAGAAGGCAAAAGGCAGAGCTTCTAAGTCTTCAACTCCGGCATCCTCTTGATCGGTAACCCTAGAGTTCCATCAAAGGTACCAGAAAGCCAAAGCAAGTCCAACTCGTCGTCAGATCGTCAACAGAGTAAAGGAACCATTGTAGTGCTCGATCTCCACCGTCACGCTTTCCCATAATTCATGTACTTAGATTTCCTCGAATAGGAATCGATTGTACCCTTTTTCAAGTTCAATAAACAAAAAGTTCGTATAACCTTTCATGATGTCGAACACCAGGGAAGAAGGTGGATGAGCCTTCCACTTTAACTTTACTACCATGGGGGCTGGAGTCGGAGGTTCCTGCGTCCTCGATGCTGCCTTTGAAGCCCTTCGGGAGACCTCATTTGTATAGGCTACTGGCGAGCGGCTGATACCATCGGGGACGAACGGGCATGTGTCTTTCCTCGAAGTTTGATGATAAGAGGAGCTGGTGTTTGGGGAGGCTTCTCTTTCAATCAAACCTTTAGTAGTTTTTCAGCCATAGCCACACTTTCTGTTGTAGTATCTGCCTCGTCGTCGGCATCTTGGCATCATTGTCATCATCATTATTCGACGTAACAAAAGGTTGAACGAACTTTTTGTTTTATTGAACGTATAAGGTATCTGTGTACAAAGAAGCAAGTTCTACACATGATATTCTAAGTACAGGGAGAAAGGATTTCTGGGAAAGTGTGATGGTGGAGATCGAGCACTGCAGCGACTCCTTTACTCAATTGACGATCTGACGACGAATCAACCTTACTTTGGCTCTCTGGCACCTTTGATGGGACTCTAGGGTCACCGATCAAGAGGCTGTCTGGATGAGAAGATCCCTTGAAGATGGTTGGTTGGTTCTTTAGTTGATAGGTGGATGAGGGTGGTCGACTCTTCATAGATGGAGATCGCTGCTCCTTTGAAGATTATCGATTGTCGATGTTCCTTCTGTAGATTTCGATTATCGATCCATTGGTGGAAGAAGAATTATTTCTATTTATAGAGAATTGAGCACATATGCGATGTGCATTAGGGTTCCTGAGATATGAAAGAATCTGCCATCATTGTACGGTACGGGCTTTTTTGGTGCTGACACATGGCAGACATCGAGATTTTCC
This sequence comes from Iris pallida, assembly GCA_029216955.1. Lineage (NCBI taxonomy): Eukaryota > Viridiplantae > Streptophyta > Magnoliopsida > Asparagales > Iridaceae > Iris > Iris pallida. The sequence goes on from JANAVB010005796.1 coordinate 10,397,073, forward strand.
TCAAACGAGATCTCTGGTGGTTATAAACATAACCGAAGAAGGTGACACGGGGCATGTGCTAATGTTTTTGCTCGGATACAGTTGAGTAAATCTTGGGATTTTATCTTAGATTTGGAGTCTGATTGATTCTCGTCTAAGATTTAAGTCAATCCGATATGATATCAATTATAATTTAATCCCAATCTTCTCTGCAAGAGGCGGTTTGAACAAACCAATTAGGGTGGAGCCATGCTTCCTGTGCCTCTGGTGAGGACTAAATATTGCTGTACTTCTGTGGCGACAAGTAGACCGTGCTTCTGGAGATGACGAAACCTCTGTGCTTTCAGGCGACGAGTGGACTTGGCTTCGAATGACGACGAGACTTCTGTACGTATAGAGCAAGTTACAAAGCTATGCTTTGGGCTACCAGAGTCACTATGTTGTAGGCGACAAGTAGGCTTGTGCTTCAGGTTGGCGAGGTTACTGTGCTTTTTGAGTGACAGGTTGACTTGTATTAGTTGCGATGGAAGTTCCCAAGTCTCTTGTAGAGAAGTGAATTAAGCTTCTGATCCGGAGTAGATGACTGTGCCGTAGAAATAGAGATGGTATAAGCATATCACCATCCTCCGTCTCATAGGAACGCAGGTAAGTAGTTGCACCTCTGAACAGTGGAGATGTTGGCTTCGAAAGGAAGGGTATGATACCCTTGTGCATCTGAGATTGGCGCAGGCAGATAGCTGTGCCTCTGGAGTACAGATACTGGCTTTGGGAATAAAAGAAGGGAAGGAGGGCCCTACCACCATTTTATTTCTGAGGTTAGCGTAGGCAGGTGGCTCCGCCTCTAGCTTGAAGACTCTGATTTCTTCAAAGTAAAGAGCGATAAATACCCGTTCTTTAAGGACTTTCCTCTTAATTGCCACCATAATATGGAGAATTCTAAGGGTTTGAGACCAACATTCAAAGTGCTAAGTCTTAGGTTTGTCCCATTAATATAGGAATTCTGACCGTCGGCCATGTGGTGTGCAGTCTAGGCCACTCTCGGTCCTATAAAAAGGAAATTTCTTCTCTAAAGAGTCGTTGTCTTCTTTTTGGCGTCTTTCACCACCATACGAGATCCAAACTTAACTTCAAGCGACGATTGGCTTTGTGTAAGTTGGTAGCTAGTTGAGGCTTCTCTCGTTTGTAGGAGCCACATTCTTTTGGAGGAACTCTGTATAGAAGGAATCATCATTGCCCTTGAAAAGTATGCAAATGTCCTTCTAAGGGAGTTCGACTCTGTATAACATCTAAGGGATGTGGAAGATCCAAGCCATGGGCTCGAGATCGATTTCTTACCCGATGAATAGCCGATCGTACTCTGCCTTGATCTTTGGGAGCAATGGGGCTTCGTCGTGCTGTGGTTCTGGGTCTTCTACTGCTTTAATATATATTGGAGCTCTAGCTTCTCTTGGTGACAAGAGGGTTGGCTCTGATGATGCTGTAAGTCAGTGAAGAAGCGACTTTGATGCAGACTATATATTTCTCTTTTGCCCATGATGATCACACTGTGAAGACTGTCCATTGAAGATGATCCTTCCCTTATGTTCATAGAAATTTCTATTCTCACCTATGTAACAAAGACCTTGTAATTGATCCTTGTAAATGAGATTCAAGAAACTTCTTTCTTATGTACTTGCGAAAGGCTTGCATAAATAGACCCTTGTAGCTACGATCAATAAGAAGAGTACCTTTTCTGAACTTTATCCCGAGAATATCTTCGTCTTTGGTTGGTCTGTGCATCTTACTGTCTACACCTCTGTGATGTTAGGTTAGTAGTGGGGATACTAACCTATGTCATATATCATCTGGACCATGGTAGGAAGAGGATGAGCGACGAAAGCACCCTCCTGCGTCTTGCATCAGCTGTAATTTTTTATGCTTCTACAAGACCCTCTTCAAAGTGTCTCGAACTTGGTTCAAGCTTAGAGCACTTTGAAAAGAAGAATGACACGTGTCTCTTCTTCTTCTTCTTTTTTGTGTAGAGGACATACCCATCACCTCCTGTGGATAGGCTGACAATGTGCTTAGGCTCCAACATTAAATGCATTAAGCTGCCTCCTTCATATGCGTGATCATGACTCCTCGTATCACGCGAACGTTCATCATGACCCTTTTTTCTGAACCCACGACGTCCGAGGCATTTTGTCTTCTCTCGCGAACGTGTCCTTTCTTATAAGTAGGCATTTTTGGGGAGAGAGAGAACCATCCTACCTTTATATTTTCTTCAGCAGCCTTTGCTAGAGTTCTTTCTTTTTCCAAAACCCTAGCTCTTCGCCATGGCCCCCAAAAAACCCGAAACTCTAAAAGCACCTGTTGCTGGCTCTCCGAGAGCCTATAGTGGCGTAATCAGTTCCCTTCGATCTGTAGCAAAGGGTAACCTTCGAACAACCACGGAGCCGGCACGACTATCTGAGGTCTCTGTCCCGGAGCAAACTAGCAAAGAGGGAACGAGCCATCATCCTGCTCGAAGCAAACAGTTGGCTTCTGAGGATATCTTCGTCGAACAACTCTTCATTGAAGAAGAAGTACTGCCTCCTATTGTCGATAAGCACCAGACTTCATTTTTTGATTTTTACCATAAATGGCGTACTTTCCGCAATGTGGTCTTGAAGCGGCATTTTGCGTTTCGTCTTACGGATGTTGCTTTTGAAGACATACAGACTTTCAATGCCTAACTTCTCGTCCTTCTAACATCTTTTACGTAGTCTTTGTATCTTCAGCTTTCCTCAGGGACTTCTTTTTGGCTTTAACCATAGGCACCGACGGCAATGGTGCTATAGAGGCATTTGCCTATTCTTCTACTCGGAGACTCGCTTTCGGTCAACCAAGAAGTCATTTGGCTATGATTAGGGAAGAAGGCCTTACCTATCTCCATCGTATGATGGATCGAGGCCGGTTGTCGGATACTCATAATACTGCTGAAATGCTGAAACCTCGTTTCTTGTTCGGTGATGAATTGGTATTGGAGAACGTGGATATTACCGAAGACTGTATTTCGACAACGCCGGTGGCACTCCTTTGATCGTGCCTTTCATTTCTCGTCATCTTCTACTTTATGCTTTCTTCTGCCTATCTAAAATACGTAGTATGCGCTGGGATCTGACACCCGAATGCCAGAACCTGTTAGTTGGCCGTATTGAGGAGAAGGTCTATTCTAACCCAAAGGATTGCTTCAGTGTTGTGCCTGAGGGTTTACATACCATGCTACGTGTCCTGCTCACCAGCCAGGTATCTAAAGCGTTCGCTATTGAGATGCGCCCCTATCGTGCTTCTCTTTTTGCCAACAGGTTACTATTTACCTATTGTAATTACCCGATGGGTAACTTTTACGTCGATAGATGGATCCATCCTGAATTGGAGTGGAAGGCATTGTCCCTTTGGGCAATAAAAAATTTCAAAGGAGACTTGAAGGAAGCAGGTATTTACAGCTACGTTAAAGCTTCCATGCACGAAATTGCTATCAACCATGCTCTTTTCCTCGCCCTGTTGGAGATGTTCAATCATCATACAGGGACATTTTTCACTCCCTGCGGTGAGTTGGGTTTAGCTCTTCATGAGATGTGTGCCCTATCCAAGCTACCATGGGGGAGTCATCCTTTTGAGGAGTATACTCCCTGTAAGGAGGAGTTCTTTGCCTTGGAGACCGAGCATCTTGCTATGATGAATGTGTACAAAGAGCTATTCTACTATTACTAAGTGTGCAAGTACCAAGACCTGGCGCAGGACTCGCCCCAGATCCAAGCTTGGGTCAATTATATCTTCATTCGAGTTCCTTCGACGCCGGGGATGCCCTACTATGCCTCGCACCCCGCATATACTACTGATATGGTAGATGATATGATGAGCGCCGCTGGGGTATCGGCTTCGTCTGTCGATGCTGAGGGTGGTCCCAATTCTAACATTCACAGCTTCTTCAGCCAGAATCTGGTCCTAGTGAGCTCGAAAGTGACCTTGGCAGCCTTTTTGATGGTGTAGCTGCGGATGGTTGTAGTACCGAAAGGTTCTGGTCCCGCTAGCCAGATTAGCCAGGATTTGATCCTGTCCACCATGACGCTCACTTTCAGACAACCTTTGTCGTTGTTACCGGCTATGGTGTGTAACCTGATGCGTGGTCTGTGGGAGTTCTCCCAGAAGATTCTTGATTGTGAGGGTAGTGACGAGGACTTCCCGTCAGTTGAGCTCCCTTATCACTACCTAATGGGTTGGTTGACTCTGTATTGTCTTGGTCTGATAAAACCCAATACAATTTTGGTATATGAGGCGGGGGATACAACTTTGTGCAATTATGAGCACGCGGTGTGGGTCCCTCGGGACCTTCCTACTTGTCGGTAGATGCTGGGTCGGTTAGGAGAGTATGCCATCTATCGGGTTCTGCCCTCCTTTGGTAGCTTCCGTTCTGAGGAAAAGTTAGTGGACGAGGACCTGACCCTGGGTATTCTTCTGGTTGCAGTCCATCCGTCCTTCCCACCTGGTGTATAGGAACTAAAATCGAATATTTTTGGAGCCTTATTTACCCAGTCGTTTTGTCTGCCAATTTGGCTATAGCCAAGCGATGGTCATGAAGGTAGTCTCTTAGACGGTGCTCGGGCGTGGCATTATTATAAGGCTAGTCGTACGACGACCATATTTACTACCCCTCCTTTACGGAGGGGTAGGAGTCGTATATACTCAGCTGCCCAGCTTTATTGTGTATACAATACCTTATCGCCGGAGTATGATCGTCAGCGGAGTCTGCTTAAGGGGACAAAATTCGAAACCCCTCCTTCACCCTTTTCGCTTCCATCCGGGATGGTGTCCTCTGAGAGCGAGGCTAATGATGGTTCTAGCTCGTCTGCAGAGGAGAGAGGAGGAACGAACTCTCGGTAGCTTGCGAGGAGACCCGCTCTTGCCCGAGGAAGCTTCCTCTCCTGCAAAAAGAGTCAGAATGACCCCTGCGCCTGCAAAGGGTACAATGACTTGCTATGCTGGGTCTTCCTCCGGGGTAAGTCTTTTTATTCTTCGAACTTGCCCATTCCTTTCACATCTTATGACTGTACGGTTTAAGCAGGCGGGACCTTCTTGGTCAGAGCGAGGATTTTCTGAAGAGCATGCGCCTGATGCACCTCGAAATGTGGTGGCCGATGAGGGGGACGTCATCGCCACTCGTTCTGATCCGGGAGGTATTCCTCCTCTTGCCCTCATGTGGGACCATACTGGAGCCAATGCTCTGACTGTCGGGCAAACTACCGATGATACGGCTATCAAAGCCAGGGCCCAAGGTATTGCTGCAAGGCCAGTCTCGATGGTCAAGGTGGTTGTAGAGACGGCTATGCCCCCCGAACCATCGAGTGTCTCATTGATGGCTGATTTTGTATCCGCTCTTATACAGGGACAGAGTTCAGCTCTTGCTTCCACTCCTGGTCCTTGGGTTACAGCTTCTCCAGTGACTTCAATGAGTCTGGCTGATAAGGAATATTGTAGCCAGCTTCTGCTGGAGGCCATCCGTAGCACTTTGACTCGTGGTATAGAGGACGTCTTGCACGGTCAGTCGTTGGTCGGATGGATCCAGGACCTAGTAGAAGGTAAGTTGCATCTTTTGTGCAATTATCATAAATATGAGGCTCAGGTCGTGATTGCAAAAGGATTGCTAGCTGACTTAATAATCGTTGCCTAGGAACTCCACGGTCTCGATCGCACCCTGTCGGTCTTAACTATAACAAAACTGGAGAAGTTGGTTTCTGAGGAGTCCTGCCAAGAGCAGATGTGCCGGGCTCTTTCTGATCGACTTGTGGAGGTCGAATCAAAGATTGTCGAACTTGCTGACGCTGAAGGGGCTCAAGTCCACCGTCGCACAGCTACGGAGGAGCACTACATAGACATACGAGAATAGATTCAGAAGCTAACGGATGCTCTGGTCTTTGCCGAGGGTGACCTAAAGGAATCATATGACCAGAAAGAGGTCCTTCACCAACGTTTGGAGGCTCTGACTCAAGAGAGGGCGGATATCAGCGTCCGTCAGGCTGAATTGGCTCTTGCACGTCAGGCTTGGACCCCTGTCAGAGATGAGACTGCCAAACGCCAGGAGGCCGACAGAAGGGCCCGTGCATGGATCTCACAGCAGAGGGCTCATCTGATGAGCCGGCTGGAAGACCTTCAGGACCAGTCTTTCCAGTTTTGATTTCCTGCTCCTTTTTGTCCTTCAACTTGTGAGGGGCCATATGTATTTTTTTGTAATGGAAAACATTGCCTTCTTTGTATCTAAAGTTTTTGTTTTCCCTTATCTTTTTTGTCTATCTTCATGGTTTTGAATCATGTACAGAGATGAGAATTCCCTCAGAGGAGACATCTTTACTAGGGACGGGTGTTTACTCAGAGATCATATGGACATGGCAAACACGATATTTTTGTAGAGACACTTTCCTCACTCACAGGTAATATGGACATGGTAAGGATAGACTCTCCTAGGATATATAATGACTCAGAGGTAATATGGATGTGAAGGGTTCTATAGATGACAATTGTAGGAAATTGTCAGGGAAAGGGTGCGTTGCTCAGAGGTTATATGGACATGGCAAGCATCCTTCTTCCTAGAATAATAGTTCAGAGGTAATATGGACGTGACTATTTTTCTTAGGAAGTTATGACAACTTTGGGGTTATAATAATAGGGTGACTACTCAGAGGTAATATGGACATGGTAAACACGATGTAGAATAACACTTGAGAGGTAATATGGACGTAAAATGTTTTCTAGGTTGTCATGACAACATTGGGGTTATCATAACGGGGTGACTACTCAAAGGTAATATGGACAAGGTAGACACGATATTGAATAACACTTCAGAGGTAATATGGACGTAAAATGTTTTCAAAGGATTATGACAGCTTACAACTATTATGGAGGAGGTGACTACTCAGAGGTAGAGAGTATATGGTAGATACATCATAGGATAACATTTCAGAAGCGAGGTCATGAAATGTTTCTCAAGAGATTCATGATGATTACTGGTTTATCTGTTGAAAGCCTGGTCTGGATGGGCCCTCATGACTCTGTCTCGAGGCGTGGAGAATGGGATGAGCCCTTGAGCGTTGTCCCGGGCTGCCGTAAGGTGGACTACCACCATCGTCACCTTTGGAGTAGGGATGATGCCATCTTGTGCCTCTATGGCTGGAAAACTCTCGAACCAGAGAGTAACCATGTTGGTTGTGATGGCCTTCCCTTCGTAATCCAATGATATGACGTTGGCGTTAATAAGGCACTGAATTTGCCCTTTCAATACATAGTAGTTCTGTGTTGAGTGATGGACGTACTGGTGATAATGGCAGTACTTGGGGTGGTCCACCTTTTCTACTTTATTGGGACGCCTGGGTGGCGGGATGGATAGTTTGCCACTCTTCGTAAGCATCTCGAAGAGCTCCAGCGTATCCTCGTCATTGAAGGAGTAAGTCTCCCTCGGCCTCTGTGCTTCCGCAGACTTGGGGTTCGCAGCTGTTGAACCTTTAGAGATATTGACGGTCATGGCTTGCTTGCCTTTTTCGTCTTTAGGGTTGTTGCTGTACAAGCATCTCCCTTGTCTTCGGGTGCTGGAAAGTATAGCCCTAGGAGCTGCATGTCCTAGGCTTTAATTTGTGCGGCATCCACTTCTGTAATGAAACACGTCCACTCCGTGCAGGGAGCACTGTGCCATAATTTTATAGCGGGCGGCATGTTCTTGCGACAGGAGTCGATAAGCATGGGCTCGGGCATGCCGAGTTGTAATCCGAGGGTTGCCTGGCTGAAGCACTCGATGTATGCGCGGACATGCTCTTTCTCGCTTTGGACAATTTCCATGAGGGTCGACATGGTCATATCCATGCCTCCTTCGTAGAATCGATCCACGAACCGAGTCCTCAGGTCTTCAAAAGACGAAATGCAGTCATCCGGGAGACTGCGGAACCACTCATAGGCTACCCCCTGCAGGGCTCCTATGAATATGTTGGACAAGAGGTCGTCTTCCTTTGGCAGGTTTCCCGTTACTGAGGCAAATTACCTTAAGTATTGTCGGGGAGACCCCTTTCCTTCATAAGGTATAAGCGTCTACAGATTGTATTTGGGAGGATAGACGACGTTGTCCCATACGGCAGGGAACGGCTGTCGGATCCCCATCTTCCAGAGCGTTGTTTTCTTCTTCTTGGCATCATGATGAGCATACAGCTCCTTGATGGCCTGCTTTATCTCGGCCTGCATTGCGGAGCCTATAGCCGATGGAGTAGACGAGGGTGGTCTTGCCTGATTGGCAGTAGGCAACCTGCTGGATTTGTCAGCGGATCATGCGCAGGTGTAGAGGTAGCAGGGGCCATGCTACTCTTGAGGTCAATTATGACCGAAGACAGGGTCTTCATGGTGTCCGTCAGCATATCCAACTTCGTCTTGTGGAATTCGATACGCCTGAGAGCTTCGTAGTTGTCTTCTTCATAGTCTTCGGCCATGAAGACAGACCGAGTATGAGGGTGACTCGAGGGAGCCGTGGATCTTTCACTTTCTGGCCCAGACGCCTGAGTCTCGCTGCCCTAAGGATATGCCGTAAGATTGTAATCTTCTTCGGACTTAGTATGGTTGCTACCTCCGATATGATGTGGCTGCGACAATGGAGACATCCGTGTCATATTGCGCCTCGTCAGATTAGAATACAGGGTTGTTGTACACGATAGAGGCTGGCTACCCCTAGTTTTTAATAAGGCACCCAATGCAGATTTGGAATAAGTGCCTTAGAACACACCTGCATCGGGTACTTTAGCTTTACTGTTCTCTGACTTTCTCTTCGATTTAGCAACCGATATGGGAGGATTCTAGAAAGGCTCTTTGAAAGCTCTGGAACCGTGTGTCGCATAGCATGTAGCGATGTGGGGCTTGTCTTCTCTATGTCTCATCGACCCCCTGTTAGGCCTCGGGCTTGGAGTCGACGTGGAGTAGAGTCTCTGGACGACGGAGCGCCTGCTTGGCGATGGCGCAGCCGTCTGCTAACAAAGACAGTTGATAGTAATCTGGGTACAAGGGTGCCTTGATTTAGGTACGTCTTGTGCCACAGATTCTTCTTCCGCTTGGGAGAGGTTTGGCTCTTCTGTCATAGCACTCCTATTGTACATACAGGGAAGCTACATGTAAGCACGGTCAGAGTGGGTCTTGCGAGCATGTCTTGTAAAAGCATGGAAAAGAACAAGAAAAGCCCATGCGGCCTCAGAAAGAGCCTCATGCGGCTCAGGAATCCATTAGAAGTTATTGCGGTTCAAAATTCCTTCAGAGCGTCATGCGGCTCGGATAGCTCCAAGCGGCTCAGGAAGGAGCCATGTGGCCCTAAGCAGTTCGCCTCTACAGCTGGCCATAAAGCAACTCATTAAATGCCCTGACGGCAGCTCTGACAGAAAGACGAAGTGACAAATTTGACATAAAGCTGAAATGATAGCTCTGACATGATGGCATGCTCCTAGAGAAAAAAGAAAATCTTTTATATAGCTGGCATGATCCGCCAAGTCCCAAAGCTTCCTATGCGGCTGCCACCCCTATGCGGCTGCCCTCTTCATGCGGCTGCCTCCTTCATGCGGCTGCCCTCTTCATGCGGCTGCCTCCTTCATGCGGCTGTCCTCTTCATGCCGCTGCCCGCTTCATGCGGCTGCCACCTTCATGCGGCTGCCTCCTTCATGCGGCTGCCTCCTTCACGAGGTTGCCACCTTCATGCGGCTGCCTCCTTCATGCGGTTGTCTCCTTCACGAGGCTGCCACCTTCATGTGGCTGCCACCCTCATGCGGTTGCTACCTTCATGCGGCTAGGATCATGGGGGGCACTCGTATGCGGTTCACTTGGAGACCGCACTCATGCGGCTCTGTCAGGACATCCCACTCACGACAGTTGAGACACGTGGCGGTCCTCACGACAGTTGAGACACGTGGCGGTCTTATTTCCTCGGTGTTATAGTTGCTAACAAATTATAACAACCCTGATTTGTTACAATCATCTTAATTACCCGGACCAAATCAGATTTATTACAATTAAGCAGATTGAACACGTGGCGGAAGATCCGAGCCTGTCATAAAGAAAGATGAAGATTCATTGCAATCAGCATTAATTGCCCATACGGATTTGGCGCAACCAAAAATCAACTGCCTAGATGTGATGCAATCAAGATTAATGGTCCAGATTATTGGCCGTCGACTTTTCAAGGGGCAATCATTGCAAACCCTAATGATCATACCCCACTCCTATAAATAGCAAGGTGCCATTCCCATGCAAAAGTGATTCTCTCCACCCAACTGGACACACAGTGAAACAAAGGCACGCACAGAAGAGTCTTCCCACACATCTCGAGAGCATTTCTTCATCAGAGCCAAGGCTACGTCCGATCGTCCAAGGAGTAAGGCAGAACTGCCGTCGCTTTCCCGAGCCTCTATCGTCACCCCCAGAATAAAAAATAAACAACCGTACTTAGATTGCTGTACCTAGGTTTTCATTCCTAGGATTTCTTTGTGCGAGCGAGTTTGTATTGTGAGTCAAAGTTCAGTCCTCCTATAAAATTGTTCTGCACTTTTACAATCATTGGCAAATACGATGGCGACTCTGCTGGGGAAAAAACAAGGAAAGCCCATGCGGCCTCAGAAAGAGCCTCATGCGGCTCAGGAATCTATTAGAAATTCATGCGGTTCAAAATTCCTTCAGAGCCTCATGCGGCTCGGATAGCTCCATGCGGCTCAGGAAGGAGCCACGTGGCCCTAAGAAGTTCGCCTCTACAGCTGGCCATAAAGCAACTCATTAAATACCCTAACGGAAGCTGAAATGATAGCTCTGACATTATGGCATGCTCCTAGGGAAAAGAAAAAAATATTTTACATAGCTGGCATGATCCGCCAAGTCCCAAAGCTTCCTATGCGGCTGCAACCCCTATGCGGCTGCCCTCTTCATGCGGCTGCCTCCTTCATGCGGCTGCCCTCTTCATGCGACTGCCTTCTTCATGCGACTGCCCCCTTCATGCGGCTGCCCCCTTCATGCGGCTGCCACCTTCATCAGGCTGCCTCCTTCATGCGGCTGCCTCCTTCACGAGGCTGCCACCTTCATGCGGCTGCCTCCTTCATGTAGCTGCCTCCTTCTCGAGGCTGCCATCTTCATGCGGCTGCCTCCTTCATGTGGCTGTCTCCTTCACGAGGCAGCCACCCTCATGCGGCTGCTACCTTTATGCTGCTAGGATCGTGGGGGGCACCCGTATACGGTTCACTTAGAGACCGCACTCATGCGGCTCTATCAGGACATTCCACTCACGAAGTTGAGACACATGGCGGTCCTCACGACAGTTGAGACACGTGGCCATCCTCATGACAGTTGAGACACGTAGCGGTCTTATCCCCTCGGAGTTATGGTTAATAACAAATCATAACAACCCAGATTTGTTACAATCATCTTAATTACCCGGATCAAATTAGATTTATTTCAATTAAGTAGATTGAACACGTGGCGGGAGATCCGAGCCTGTCATGACGAAACATGAAGATTTATTGCAATCAGCATTAATTGCCCATATGGATTTGGTGCAATCAAAAATTAACTTTCCAGATGTGATGCAATCAAGATTAATGGTCCAGATTATTGGTCGCCGACTTTTCAAGGGACAATCATTGCAAACCCTAATTATCATACCCCACTCCTATAAATAGCAAGGTGCCATTCCCTTGCAAAAGAGATTCTCTCCACCCGGCTGGACACACAGAGAGATAAAGGCACGCACAGAAGAGTCTTCCCACACATCTCGAGAGCATTTCTTCATCAGAGCTAAGGCTACGTCCGATCGTCCAAGGAGTAAGGCAGAGATGCCTCGCTTTCCCGAGCCTCTATCGTTACCCACCAGAATCAAAAATAAACAATTGTACTTAGATTGCTGTACCTAGGTTTTTATTCTTGGCTTTCTTTGTGCGAGCGAATTTGTATTGTGAGTCTAAGTTCAGTCCTCCTATAAAATTATTCTGCACTTTTACAATCAATGGAAAATACGATGGCTACTCTGCTGGAGACTAACTTCTCCACGGCTGAGGAGTTGGTGACGCAATCGGACGCAGCCAAACTTGGCTCCACTCAACAAATGCTGGTCGTCCGGTTCGACCAGTAGGCGTTTAAAGAAATGCTCTTCGACGAGAGCGCTGGCCCGGTCCAGTGGCGAGCCTGCACGAAGAAGGCCAGCAGGGAGTGGATGCCCAAATCATTCGCTCCTCCCCAAGCTTTCGAAGAAATACTCTCTATTGCTCAAGATGGCGTAGAAGTCTCGTAGGCAACCCCACTTCAGACCATAGAGGACTCTGTTGTCCCCAAGTCCGGCAGAAGAAAACACTATGATGCTGGACTTGCAGGGACAAAGAGGAACTCTATACGATCCGAGCCGCATAAGGGCATCAGCCGTATGAAGAAGGCTCATGCGGCCACGACAGCCAACCGCATGAAAAAGGCTCATGCGGCTGTAATTGCCAACCGCATGGAGAAGACTCATGCGGCCACGGAAGTCAGCCGCATGCAGAAAGCCCATGCGGCCAAAACTGCCAGCTGCATACAGGCAGCCTGCACGGTCATGACTTCCAGCCGCATCCCGAAAGTTCATGCGGCCATCGCTTCTAGCCACATACAGAAGGTTCATACGGCCACAAAAGACAACCGCATGCAGACAGCCTGCACGGCCACCGATCCCAGCCGTATACCATCTATCCCATGCGGCTCACGGTCAGTCTTTGACCGCATCTCATGTGGTCCTGACCTTGGAGGCTCTCTGGAGTATATGTCAGACTCTGTTGTGACCAACTTGGACTCTTCCTATTATGCACTCTCAGGTGCCAAAGGGAAGAAGTCTAGGACGGTGCGGACTCATCGAGCTTAGTCCACTGTCCCAACTTCTGACTATCAGGGCGTCTTGCTGACTATTACGCGGGCCCCTGATGAAAAGTTGTATAAAACTATCCGTGTCCAGCCCCCGGTGGCCAACGAACAGAATAGTTATCAAGAATCTCCCAGTAATGGCCAGGGGCAAGTACTCGTACTACCCCCACATCAGGGAGCAGGCGGGAGGCCAACACACTCATGGGATCAGAACTCCTGGGCCCACAAAATGGGTGACATGTGCGACGTGATTCTTCACAAACGTAAGGAAAGAGACGAAGATTTGGTGTGCAGAGAGTCCTGTTAGGGATATCAATGCACCCAAGTCATTGTCAACTCCTGCTGCAATAAGGCAGTAGTACAAGAAGACTGGCGGTTCGTCTTCCAACGGCTGCAACACCCAAGCTCAGAAGATGAGGCACTTCTCGTCACCTCCTACAATTCTGCTCTGAAGATTCCTGGCTGCGGTAGAGGAAAGCAAACAAATGTCTCCAGTCCAAAAATCTCAACCGACGTAACCAAGAGACTCTCTTTTAAGTGGTTGTCTACCACCGTTGCCGAAGGAGTTTACCAAGGTACCCGCTCAAAGACGAAATCTGCCACATTTGAAGGCATTGGAACCGGGGGTAGCACTCCTCCAAACATCCACGACAATTTGGTGTTCCAAGGAGATAATCAAGGGGAAACGGTTCATCCAATAGATGCAGCAGATCCCGATGTCCCTGAGGACGGCCACCACTCCCAAGACGAGGCAAGCTCTGAAGCTAGGGGTACTACTCTTTCTGAGTCCAAACCAGAGGAGAACATTCCCACATATCCTGACGACTTCTTTGTACAAGGGTATGACTCAGAGGGCACGTCCTCTACTACTCCTTCCATCTCTCCTCATGTGAGGATGGTATTCTTGACGGACAGCAACCAAGACGGTCCCAGTGATCGCCAACGCATCGACACTCTGGAGGCCATACTGCATGTCTTGGTCAAGTCCATGGACAAGATCAAAGCGGCCCTTCCGACTCTGCAAGGAAGAACGTCTGGCCAAACAAGCTTGGGTCCCGCGGTCAATGCGGACTCGAATTCAGCTGCACCAAACCCGGGTGATAATCCTCCTGAAATATCGGCCCCCACCGCGGCAGACGAGGCCAGGAAGGCAAAAAGAGAGGTCCAGGAGCTCCGGGCCATGTTCCATGCCCGAGAAAACTGCCAAGACCTCAAGATACGACAACATTATCCTGCTGTGTGGAGAGATGTTCCCTTCCCACATAGATATAAACTATTTAACATCAATCCGTATGATGGAAAGACATCTGTAAGCAGGTACATCACCTACTTCGAAGTCACAATCGACCATCTGACTCATGACGATGCCATCCTTATACGGTTGTTCATTGGGGCACTGGAGGTGGTCGCCTTCGACTGGTACCGCAACTTGCCAGACAACTGCATCCATTCTTTCACCGGCTTCAAACGTATATTCCTGGAGAGGTTCTATGAAGTAGGACAAGACGTAACAATATCCACCCTCATGGATATTTTCCAGGGAGAAAAGCAGCTGACAAGGAACTATATCGAGCGATTTCGTCAAACCGCGATGAAGTTGCCTTCAGGTAACCCTGATTCCTCCTTGATTGAAATTTGCCAAAAGAGGCTGCTTTCCACGATCAGCCTCTGGATGGGCGAAAGTCAGTTTAAGGATTGGAAGACTTTCATTATCAGTGTCACTAGTGCACAAGACAAGTTGAAGAAAGCTCGCTAATTGGGATTGCACGTCTCGGAAGGAGAGACAAGGGCAAACCCCCTAACACCAACAGCAACAATGGTGGTAATCCCTCCAACAATCGAGACAATAAGGGCAAACAGGCTATGGTGGCCGATACAGCACCGAAGCCTGAACCGAAGCCGGCAGAGAAGCAGTGGCCTCAGATGACCTACTCCTTCGAGGACGGACATGTCAAGTCCATCTTGGACATGCTCATATAAGAAGGTCGAATTCAGCTCCCTCCTCCAAGGCGTGAACCTAGTCCTGCAGAAATGGAGAGCCCCAAGTATTGCCACTACCATCGCTATGTCCACCATGCTACATATGACTGCTACCAACTGAAGAGATACATCCAGCATCTTATCGATTCTAAAGCTCTGGCCATCGATTTCGAAGAGGTGACCGTAGCAGCAAACATGGTGTCAGTACAATTCGGCAGCTTCTCTCCGACAAAGACTCAAGATGGAGTAGTGCCCGTCCCCAGAGCAAAGATGGAGGTCGCTAACCTTCTACCTCCCCGAGACCAGGCTGCTGGTCTAGTGCCCCTTACCACATCACGGGAGGAGATCATGTGGGTCCATCCGGACTTGGTACCTGAGGTGACTCAGTCCGCACCTCCCTCCACCAACGAGAAGAAGAATGGAAAAGTCAAATCATGCCGCACAATCTCGGCAGAGGTCGAAGAAGCTACTGCTGTTGTTACCCGCTCTGGCGCACAAACCTAACCTCTACCGGGTAACTCGGCTGAAGACCATCAGCCGACAGCTGCTGATGCTCCAGGACCTTCGTAGCCTTCGACGACCGACAAGCCTAGGCCGAAGGAGACTCGCTTCGACAAACCACTCCGAAGAGAGACTCCTCATGGGCTGGAGAGGCCATACAACTTTGACATCTTGGCACAATTGGCCAACACACCGGCCAAATTGTCACTGTACGAACTCCTGAGACTCTCCAAGGATGTTTGCGTCGAACTAAGCGAGGCACTCCAGAATGCCGACCCATATCTGGCTCAATCCAATCTCACTAGGGAAAGCTCGCCTACAGATCTCCAGGACAGCGCTTGCACAGGCACAATGCCCAACATCATCTTCACTTCGCAGGATATGCTTATCAAGACCAACCTGCACGATCGTCCTCTGTATTATACTGGGTATATTGGCAATATAAAGGTGGATCGGATGCATATTGATCCCGGTTCTTCCATAAGCATCATCCCAAAGAGCCTGCTACACCGTCTGCGTATCCTAATGCATCGCCTAACGCCAACAAGCACCGCCATCAGCGGTTTCAATTCAGGCAGAAGCTATCCGATCGGGAAGATTCGCTTGAAGTGCCAAATCGGCGACCTTCAGTCAGAAGTGACCTGTTATGTCATAGATGCGGATACTTCCTACAATATTCTCCTGGGGCGTCCTTGGATACACGATTACATGAACATGCCTTCCACACTGCACCAGTGCTTCAAGTACGTCGACAAGCACGGCATCGTGAGGACAGAATTTGCCGACATCGATCCCTTTAAAGGGGTCGAATCCTACTTCTCAGATTTATGCTTGTACGAGAAGTAAAAAAAGCATCTTGCCGAAGGAGGTACTCAAGCTCAAACTGAGGCGGCAGCTGAATCAGAAGAACCTCTGACAATCCACCTCCAGGCCCGCAAACCTGGCAGAACTGCGCCCCTTACAGCCACTCTGCATAAGGACGCAATCAGCCTCTCTGAATAGGAGGAACAGATGATAATCCGACTGCCAAGATCTGGCCAAGCGCCAAGACCCACGACAGAGCCACTGACAATCAGGTTGCCTAAAGCTAGCCAGCAACAAACAGAGGAGCTTAATCCCACTGTCAAGTCGATGACAATTTGTCTTCCCAGAATGAATCGGCTGCCGAGCACTAAGCCAGGGACTGCTAGCCAGCCAACACCTCCCCGCTCAGCACCGAGCACCAAACTGGGGGTGGCTAGTATGCTAACGACTCCACGTTCTGCTCCACCCATGGAGCCTTTGATGATTAAGCTGCCCAAGTCATCCTTTCAGTCTTCATTTACAGAGGGGTAGCTGAAGAAGAGTCAAAACTGGCCAAGTTTGTTGCTGCTTACACTGATGTGCCATCCGCAGATGATGTAATCCTACTTGAAAAGATACCTTACTTTATCAATAAAGGGCTATCTTTGAATTATCTCGAGCTTAATAAGCTTTGTATAATGTATGCTATGGAACACGGTATAGGCACTCACCTGCACACACAGGTAACAAATGTCTACACCGCAAACCAACTTACTCCAGTGGAAGACGCTTACCACATAATTGAGGGAGAGGATCATCCAATCATCTTCGGCCGAAAGAATGATCCACAACCATTCAGGATAGAAGAAGTTGATCTCAAACCCGACACCGGAAGATTGCCCCTTTATCTGTATAGTTCCCAATCCAAGTACCTCATACAAAAACAAAGGTATGATCTGGAAACTACACCAGGCTTAAACTATGACACTGGACGACGGTTACCTTTACAATTACTGATCCCGGCTAGGAAACCACGAGATTACTACAATAAGACCAGATGTGGGCTAGGTTATGTTACATCGGCAACGTCCCCTGAAAGCTCAGACGGGGAATACGACTGGCATTCACACTCAATCGGATCACCCACTTCCGATTCGGATGTCAGCATCGGAGACATGCTCAGGTAAGTCTGGTCCGCCAATATGGCATTTACCGACGTCTACGAAGAAGATGAAGACATTCCTGAACTTCTTGAGTTAGAGCCGTGGGCACAACAATTAGATACGCAATGGAAGAAGCGGTTCAAACAATGAGAGCCTCCCACCGAGGATAAGATTGTGCAAGTCGATCTCGGTGATGAGTCCTCTCCAAAGCCCATCTTCGTCAGCAAGAATCTGACAGACGAAGAGCGAGAATCACTACTACAACTCGTCAGAGAATATATCGACGTGTTCGCCTGGAGCTACGAAGATATGCCAGGACTGAACCCAGAGGTTGCACTTCAGAAACTCAACATTCGTCCGGACGCAAAACCAGTCAAGCAATAGCAACGACGATTCCGTCCCGACGTCATGAACGCCATGGAAGCTGAGATCAACAAACTGATAGCCAGCGGCTTCATCCGTGAGGAACAGCATTTAGACTGGGTCGCCAATATAGTGCCAGTCCTCAAGAAGAGTTGAAAGATTCGAATTTGTATCGACTTTCACAATCTGAATGAGGTGTGTCCTAAGGATGAGTTTCCTCTCCCTATCACAGATATCATGATCGACAACACCTGCGGCATTGAGAATATGTTATTCATAGATGGTTTCTTGGGGTACAACCAAATCAAGATGTTTTCTGATGAGGAAAAGCATACATCATTTCGAACACCAATTGGCACATACTGCTACATAGTCATGCCTTTCGGTTTAAAGAACGCTGGCGTCACCTATCAAAGAGCTATAAGCGTCATCTTTAGAGACCACTTGTGCAAGACAGTGGAATGCTATGTTGATGACATCATCGTCAAAAGCTGTTCTAAGGAAGATCATCTGCATGATCTGAGGACAGTGTTCGACATGATACGAGCGCACAATTTGAAAATGAATCCCACAAAATCCTTCTTGGGCGTAATCAGCGGGAAGTTCTTGGATTTCATCATTACCTCCCAGGGTATCCCCCTAGACCCCGAGAAAACGAAGGCAATTATGGAAATGGGTCCCCTGAAAAATCATCGTGAACTCCGAGGCCTTCAAGGGATACTAGCCTACATCAGGAGGTTTATCTCCAACCTCTCCGAACGATGTCAGCCATTCACCTACCTCATGAAGAAGGGCATTTCATTCGTATGGGATGAAGAATACCAGCGTGCCTTCGACAGCATCAAAGAATATCTGACGAACCCTCCAGTCCTAGTAGCCCCGGTTGCTGGAAGACCATTTCTGCTCTATGCGCGAGCAATGGAACATTCTCTCGGTGCTCTACTAGCACAAAACAACGAGGCAGGCCATGAGCAAGCTATATATTACCTCAGCCAAATGATGATAGGGCCGGAGCATCGTTACACTGTCGTAGAGAAAGAGTACCTTGCTCTGGTTTTCGCCATTCAGAAGACGCGACACTACATCACGGGACAAAACATCTATGTTATATCAAGAGTCAACCCCCTCAGGGTCCTCATGACTAAGCCAGGTGCACTCAGCTCTCGCCTCTCTACCTGGGCGATATTACTGTCCCCCTGCCACATGATCTTCATCCCACAAAAGGCTGTTAAAGGTCAAGCTCTGGCAGACTTTTTAGCAGCTCATCCAGGTTCGGAGTCAACCAAAATAGACGAAGAGATTTTAGATGAGGTCGCCAATTCAAATGTGGCCTCCCATGATATCGTATGGCGGATGTTCTTCAACGGTGCTTCTAGAACTGGGCCCAAGGGCAATATCGTCGCTGGAGTCGGAGTAGTGCTGATTTCTCCCTCCGGGCTGGTGATCAATCGAGGTTATTCCCTCACGAAGCCCTGTTCAAACAATGTGGCCGAGTATAATGCTTTGGTCATTGGCCTCCGACTTACAAAAGAGCTGGGGGATAGAGCACCTTGAAGCATACGGTGATTCACAGTTAATCGTCAATCAGATCCGGGGTTCGTATGAGGTTCGCCATGAAAACATGATCCCCTATCACCAAATAGCGATTAACACCATCTCGTCCTTGGAAGAATTCATCATAGAACACGTTCCCATGCTCCAGAACATTGAAGCCGATGCCCTAGCAGGCCTTGCCGCTTCCTTAGCAGTTCTGAATCATGCTCATCATCTGGGTGACGTCATAGGCCGTGAGTTGCTCTGTCCCAGGAATAATGTTTAATGTATTGAGAGTTACTCCACGCTGACAGTCGACGAAGCACCAGACAGGAGACAACCATTCATTGACTTCATAGTCTACGACATCCTGCCAGAGAATCCGAAGGAAGCCACTTCTATTAGAAGATGTTCCCTCAGATTCTTCTACGATATAGAGACGAAAATGCTATATCGACGATCATACGATGGATTACTGCTTCGATGTCTGTCAAATACAGAAGCCAAAGAAGCCATGCGTGAAGCTCATGACGGCATCTGTGGGGCCCATCAGCCTGGCCCGAAATTACATGATCGCCTTCGACGAATGGGCTATTACTGGCCCACGATGGTTGCAGATACAATAGAATATGAACGAAAATGCAAAGCCTGTCAAGTCCATGCAGATTTCATCTACCAGCCATCCAAATTTCTACAACCGACGATGGCATCCTGGCCAATCGAAGCATGGGAAATGGACATCATTGGTCCAATCACTCCGCCTTCGTCTAGAGGACATCGCTTCATACTCGCAATCACAGATTACTTCTCCAAATGGGCGGAGGTTGTTCCGCTGGCAGAAGTGAAGACTTCAAACGTGATCAGCTTCCTCAAGCATCACATCATCTATCACTTTGGACTGTCCCGAAGGATCATCCATGATAATGGTCCGCAGTTCTCAAGCCACGCTTTCTATCGGGTTTACGACAAACACTGAATCCAGAATATTGCTTCAACACCATACAACCCGGTGGCTAATGGTCTGGCTGAAGCATTCAATAAAACATTCATCAAGCTTCTCAAAAAGTTCGTGTCATTAAACAAATGCGACTGAAATGAAAAGCTCGGCGAATGCTTGTGGGCGTACCGAACTACAGTACGGACTGCTACCTGGAACACACCATTCTCTCTGGTATATGAGAGTGACACAGTTCTCCCATTGGAGACTCAAATCCCCTCACTCCGTGTCGCACTCACCAACCGATTGACGATAGATGATAATCACCATCGCCAACTACAAGAGTTGGAGGCCCTAGATGAGAAGCAGCTGTTAGCTCAACAGCGAATCGAGCTGTACCAAGCACGTATCTCCGGAGCCTTCAACAAAAAGGTTAAAATTAGAACATTCCAAGTGGGCGATCTCGTTCTGGCAATTAGGAGGACGATGGTTATGACTCACAAAACCGCCGACAAGTTCCAGCCAAAGTGGGAAGGCCCGTTCATCATCGACGCTGTATTCTCCAATTGAGCTTACCGCCTCGCAAAACAAAATGGAGACTTGCTCATGTTGTCCATCAACGGCAAGTTCCTAAAGAAGTATTACGTCTGCAATGACATCCTCCAGGGTGTTGAGTTACGTACTCTCTGGTACCGCTGAACGTACATTCTGACTTTAAATTTCCCAGAATATTGAGTTACGTACCCTCTGGTACCGCTGAACTCACATCCCGACTTCAAATCTTTCTAAAGTGATGAGTTACGTATCCTCTGGTACCGCTGAACTTACATTCTGACTGCAAATTTCCTAGAATATTGAGTTACGTACCCTCTGGTACCGCTGAACTTACATTCTGACTCTAAATTTCCCAGAATGTTGAGTTATGAACCCTTTCATACCGTTGAACTTACATTCTGATCCCAAATCTCCAGATTGTCGAGTTATGTACCCGCAGGTACCGCTGAATTTATACTCTGGTTACTACAGATGAATCTATATCGCATCTTTTAGGTAGTAAGTCATGTATGATTATACCTCTGAACTTTTTTCCTAAAAGAGCTCCCTCCTTATGATCCAATACCCGCACTTTCAGTGCACAAAAAAGGGTAACAGATCCACAAATTCTCCGAAACAACCACGTCGATGTTACCTCTGAGTTGTTTCTCTTCCATCATAAACAAATCATCCCTCATATAGAACTTCCACATCCTTATTACCTCTGAGTTGTTCTATGTACCCTTCATGGAGCCCACTTCTGCCATGTCCTTATTACCTATGAGTGGGAAGGCTCCATCGAAGAAACCCTCGTATTTACCATGTCCTTATTACCTCTGAGTAAGTATGTTGGTTCTCTCCTGTCTTATTATCCGTATTCAGAACCAGGATACGCCAAGGATAATAGGTCCACCAAAAAAAGGTCTCCCATTAGGGTAACTACTGCAAGCAAAGAATAGAGCGAACGTACTCTGTTCATTCAAAATCGATTATATTCACATGACTACATCTCATGAGCAAGCCAGAAAAGTTCTCCATCATTTCATTCAGACAAGAAGAAAAATAGATTAAATTGATGACCAAAAGAAACAAAACACAAACTACAGCTAAAGACAGACAGAAATATCAAGACAAAAGACGGACATTTATGAGAACCCACGAATCCTAGTTGTGGGGGCGCATATACCAATCCCTCAACCATTTTTCATATGAAGGATCTATTTGAGCAAGATTCTCGTCCGGAGTAGGAGGATCAGAACTCCTAATACTACCACCTTCAGACTGGGGCTCCTCCTTTACAACAACTTCAATGTTGGGAGTGTTTCCCTTCCCTATAGGCGCCAGTTCTTCTTTCTGTTCCTCCGTTTTTGGTATCACCTCCTTCTTAACAGGCGATGACTCTTGTTTGATGAAAGGTGGCAGCAGCTCTTCCTTCATAATGATCTCAGCCTTCGGCAGAGATGCTGTAAGAATCAAAAATAAAAGATTCATGAAGACGAAGAAGGCCCGCACATAAAATATGCGACAAAGCCGTGGTGGTGAAAATTCTGAGTTGTGCAAAATCTGCCAAAACACTTACCAGCAATGATGGAGTAGAAGTTAGAATGAACTTCAGGTGCCGTGGCTGACGAAGAAGCCACTCCCTTACCCTTCGCCGCGGCTTTGGAATACTTGGGGGCCATTGTTGATTGATGGACGGAGAAGGAAGACGAAGGCAGCAACTTAGGGCAAGAAGAGTTGAAGACAGAAGAAAGTAATGAAGTCTCTTTATCCAAAAAACACTCCTATTTATAGGTAGAAGGAGGGAGGACACTTCGATACGCGTGCTGCATAAAAATAAAATCGACTCTTCGGTCATCGAGGAAAATCCGGATATTTAAAATTGACCCTTGGGATTCTGCCCCAAAAGGCGGCCTTAAATCCAAAGCAAATCAAGAGTAATTAATGAGACGCACACGTGGCAGGAGACGCACATGTGGCAGAGAGTCTATGTGGCCAGACAGTCCATGCGGATGGGAAGTCCATGCGGCTAGAAAGTCCATGCGGCTAGGAAGTCCATGCAGCTAGAACATCCTATGCGGCCAGAAGAGTTTACATAGCCATGCTTCTTATTCAAAGTATTTCAATTTTGCAAATTGAAAACTTTGAAGGGGTCTTCTTGTAGAAGCATGGAAAAGAACAAGAAAAGCTCATGCGGCCTCAGACAGAAAAAGCCTCATGCGGCTCAGGAATCCATTAGAAATTCATGCGGTTCAAAATTCCTTCAGAGCCTCATGCGGCTCGAATAGCTCCATGCGGCTCAGAAAGGAGCCACGTGGCCCTAAGCAGTTTGCCTCTACAGCTGGCCATAAAACAACTCATTAAATGCCTTGACGGCAGCTCTGACAGAAAGGCGAAGTGACAACTTTGACATAAAGCTGAAATTATAGCTCTGACATGATGGCATATTCCTAGGAAAAAGAAGAAAATCTTTTATATAGCTGGCATGATCTGCCAAGTCCCAAAGCTCCCTATGCGGCTGCCACCCCTATGCGGCTGCCCTCTTCATGCGGCTGTCTCCTTCATGCGGCTGCCCGCTTCATGCGGCTGCCCGCTTCATGCGGCTGCCTCCTTCATGCGGCTGCCACCTTAATACGGCCGCCTCCTTCATGCTGCTGCCTCCTTCACGTGGCGGCCACCTTCATACGGCTGCCACCTTCATGCGGCTGCCTCCTTCACGCGGCTGTCTCTTTTATGTGGCTGCCTTCTTCACGAGGCTGCCACCTTCATACGGCTACCTCCTTCATGCGGCTGCCTCCTTCACGAGGATGTCACCCTCATGCGGCTGCTACCTTCATGCGGCTAGGATCGTAGGGGGCACCAGTATGCGGTTCACTTAGAGATCGCACTCATGCGGCTCTGTCAGGATATCCCACTCACGACAGTTGAGACACATGGTGGTCCTCACGACAGTTGAGACACGTGGCGGTCCTCATGACAGTTGAGACACATGGCGGTCTTATCCCCTCGGAGTTATGGTTGCTAACAAATCATAACAACCCAGATTTGTTACAATCATCTTAATTACCCGGATCAAATCAGATTTATTACAATTAAGCAGATTGAACACGTGGCAGGAGATCCGAGCATGTCATGACGAAACATGAAGATTCATTACAATCAACATTAATTGCCCATACAGATTTGGCACAATAAAAAATTAACTACCCAGATGTGATACAATCAAGATTAATGGTCCAGATTATTGGCCGCCAACTTTTCAAGGGGTAATTATTGCAAACCCTAATGATCACACCCCACTCCTATAAATAGCAAGGTGCCATTCCCTTGCAAAAGAGATTCTTTCCACCCGGCTGGACACACAGAGAGACAAAGACACGCACAGAAGAGTCTTTCCACACATCTCGAGTGCATATCTTTATCAGAGCCAAGGCTACGTCCGATCGTCCAAGGAGTAAGGCAGAGCTACCGTCGCTTTCCTGAGCCTCTATCGTCACCCCTCCAGAATCAAAAATAAATAATCGTACTTAGATTGCTGTACCAAGATTTTTATTCCTAGGCTTTCTTTGTGCGAGAAAGTTTGTATTGTGAGTCTAAGTTCAGTCCTTCTATAAAATTGTTCTGCACTTTTACAATCAATAGAAAATACGCCTCTTGTCGCTCCTGTGGGAACGTCGCTCTGTTTGCCATTGATTGTAAAAGTACAGAATAATTTATGTAGGAGGACTGAACTTAGACTCACAATACAATCGCTTGTACAAAGAAAGCTTAGAGACGAAAACCTAGGTACAACAATCTAAGTATAATTATTTATTTTAGATTCTGGGGGGTGACGATAGATGCTCGGGAAAGCGACGGCAGCTCTGCCTTACTCCTTGGACGATCGGGTGCAGCCTTGGCTCTGTAGACGAACTGTTTGGCGTTGATGAAGAACTGCTCTCCTTTCGATTATTGTATATTCTCTCTCTGACTCTTTGAATCCGAGGGGGATGTGCTCTCTGTCTTCTATTTGTGCTGTCTCTGCTCTCCTCCATTGCAAGGGAATGGCACCCTGCTATTTATAAGAGTGGGAGGCATCATTAGGGTTTGCAATGATTGTCCATTCTCAAAAGTCGGCGGCTAAGGATCATTGAATCTGGGCCGCTCATCCCGAATATAATAGATCTGAGCAATTAATATGATTACATCAAATCTCTGTAGGTAATTAATAATAATTGACATAAATCCTCATGATTTGTTATGCCAATCTCAGATTTTCTGCCACGTGTCCAATTTGCTTGATTGCAAATGATCTGATTTGATCCCAATACTTTGTTGGGATTTGTTGATAAATCTTGATCGATTTGACGTCACGTGTCCTACTATTATGCCACGTGTCTTAACCGCAAGCCACTTAGGAAATCTGAGCCGCATGAGGATTGCTCCCCACTGAGCCGCATAAGGCTGGCCGTGTGTCAAAGCTGCTTGGGAGTGGCCTCTTGAACATTTGAACCGCACGGAGATGATCTGAGCCGCATGAGCGTAGGCGACCGCATGATAGGTGGCTTCTCAGTGAGCCGCATAAAGATAGTCCTCGTGAGCCGCATGGGGTAGCCTCTGCCTGAGCCGCATGGGGTAGTTCTGCATGAGTCGTATGGGGTAGTCCTCGTGAGCCACATGGGATAGCTTCTGCCTGAGTCGTATGGGATGGCCACTATCTGAGCCGCATGCGACTGTCCACGTGTCAAGGCCGCATAAAGGTTTTTGGGGTTTGACGGATTGTGTCATACATTTCCTTCGTTTCCCTAGGAGTCTGCCATTTTAATGGAGTCATTATTGCATCTTTGTGTCAGATCTGTCATTTGTCAGAGCTGTCAGCCGTCAAGGCATTTAATGCAGTAAAAGATAAAGAAAAAAGCTGTTGAAGGCCACGTGGCTCCTCTCTGGGCCGCATGGAACTATTCAAGCTGCATAGACGCTAGAGCCGCATGAGCTCTCTGAGCCGTATGGGGATCCTTGGCCGCATGGATCTTTCTTTATTCTTTTCTATGCTTCTACATGACCCCCTTCAAAGTTTTCAATTTGCAAAATTGAAATACTTTGAATAAGAAGCATGGCTATGTATAAACTCTTCTGGCCGCATATGATGTCCTGGCCGCATGGATGTCCTGGCCGTATGGATATCCCAGCCACATGGCTGTCCCAGCCGCATGGCCTCCTCAGCCGCATTGGCCAACCGGCCGTATGGACTTCATGGCCGCATAGGCTGTCTGGCCGCATGAGCTCCTCGCCACGTGTGCGTGTCTTTAATTGTCTTTAATTCATTTTAGTGCCGTCTTTTGGGGAAATCCCAAGGGTTGGCTCATTAAATCTTTGGATTTTATGTCTTGTGTGAATCTCCTTTATGAGAGAGGGGGCAAAATCCAAGGAGTCGGTTTTGTTTTGCCTGAGGCGGTTATTAGTCTACGTGTCCTCCCTCTTTTGTCCTCCTATAAATAAGAGGAATTAAGAAACTTCTTTACTTTCTCCTCTACTTTAAACCTTCCTTACCCCGATTGTTATCCTCTTTCTTCGATCACCAATGGCTCCCAAGAAGACCGTTGCGGCGAAGGGTAAGAAGGCGGCGTCTTCGTCGACTGCGGCGAAGGGCAAGATGTAAAACTCCTAAATTTCTACTATATTTTTTTATAAATTTGATACCAATTTTTTTATTATTTGTTTTTTATATTGTACGTCGCGTAGTTGCATTGTACGTCGTGCGCGAAATTTTGCTTTTCGAAATTGCTCGACCAGTGCGAATATGTACGAGCGTACATATTTTTAGAAAAATATTTTTTTCTATTTTTATAGTTTCAAAATAATATATGTAATAATTATTTTAGCTATCATACCAACTTTTTCAAGTTGTTATTTTATTTATTTTATTTATAAATAGTCCTTCATAAAAACAGTTATTAATAATAAATAATATTCTTCGTGCACACATATATATATATTTTATAAATATTTTATTAAGTTTATTTTTAAATAATAATGTATTTTTGAAATTATTATTATAGTATTTTTGGAAAACATATTTTGAAATTATTGTGTCAATTTAAATCTTGATTTGATTTTATGGATTGATTTAAATAGTAAATTAATATCTATATTTAAAAGTTGATTTATCTTATTTGATTTTAAACTAAAAATTGGAATTTAAATTAGATTTAAATTGGATTTGGATTTGGATTTGATTAGTTTTAAATTTATTGAAATTAGTAGCAAATTATCTATTAAGGGTTTAAACTACTCCTAATCCTTATCCAACTGGGGATTCCCACATCCTATAAAAGGCACGTACTCATCCATAAATTTCTATTTTTCTACAATTTTCTCCACCTACAAATGTGTTTGTGCATCGTGTCCGTGCACATCAAGCCATATCCATTCACTTCTTCTATTTTTCATTAAATTGATTAATGTTCTCATTAAAGAAATTCTCTTTTTTCCTTCCATCTATTTTCTCTCATCACAAATTCTTACTATCCTTTTACCGATCAACCAAGTCCGTCTATCCTTGTAGTCCTTAAATTTTGAGTACGAAAATTTTCAAAGGTGGGTAGATTTGTAACTCATCTTCCCGAAATTATTATTTTTTAAATTATATCTATATATTTTAATTTCGTGTTTAAAAGTAATTTTCGTCGAAATTTTGTGATTACTTTTGAAACTAGTTTTAAATTAATGTTTTGAAATAATGTTTCTAAAAAAATGTTCTCGAATTTTTTTATTTGAAATATGAAATATGTTTTTATTATTTTTGGTCTTCTAAAAATTGGTTTTAAAAAAAAATTAGCAATAAAAAGTTTTTGTCTATTTATTTTTAAATAAAGATTTGGATTTATAAAAGTAAGTTTTATAATATTTGATGACATCGAGTATTATTTTGATATGTTAATCAGTTATTTGATTATATATGAATTTATTTAAATTATCTTGATGGTTATCAACTATACTTTAAATTATGTTGATAATTTAAATATTGTTTAAAATACTTACGATGACTAATTGGAGCATTATGATTTGTCTAATCTAGATTTGAAATATTATTTGATTAAATGATTTATTTATTATTTGATTTAAATTATTTTGATAAATATTAGATATTATTTTAAAGTTATTATGTTGAGTTTGATTTGGATTTGGATTCATATGATTTGAATTATTTGATAATATAGAATAATACTTAAAGTTATTATGGTGATCATTTAAAGGATTGCAATCAAATTGATTTGTTTTTAAATAATTTATTTGATTTAAATTTATGGGAAGATTTATCCATTAGAAATTCTTATCCTATTGGAATCATATCTAGCATTAATTAGATCGTTTCTTATTTAAACCAATCCTATTCCTATCTAAATTAGTTGGTAATCATAATCATCATTATTGATTTAGTTCTTATCTTATAATAATTTGCTAATTGCTAGCCATTATATATATCTATCGAATCTATGAATAATATCATCTTTCAAACCATCCTTGTCAAAATTTCTCTCTTTTTTCGTCATAAATTCAGCCTCAATTTTCAAAGGTTGTAGCAACTTCGAATGACCATAACTCCCAACTCCGGGCTCCGTTTGACCTCCAATTTTTTTTGTTAGAATCGTATTGAGGTATAGTTTCTGAATATAAATTTTATTTTTATAAATTCGGAACTTAATTTTCTAAAACATTTGTGGAGTGTCAGTTGTCCGAAATCTGACACGTTTTAGTGTTTTTGAGATTCTGGGAGAACCAGGAATCAGAATCACGAACCGTTTGAAGTTTCAGAATGCTGACAGAAAAATACACATCATATATTTTTTTCCAAAATTTTTCCAAAATATTTTATTTTTGGTTTTATTTTAGAAGTTTGTCACATCGTCTGAGTTTATCTTGTGTAGCCATGTGACTATTCTGTACCCAACGGGATTGTCGGTTTCACCAGCAAGGACCTCCGGCAAGACACCTTGCCATTTGCTATTTATTTATTTAGCTCATATTTTATGCACTATTCATTAATTTCTTTATGCAAAAATAAACTGTGATACATGGCATAACCTGTTAGAACTTATTGTTCAATTATATTTCCTGCTATGTATTATTTTTCTTATACATTAAACCTAGATTTAAGGGACCACCTTGTATGTTGCATTCATAGGTCTTAACACATTTATACCACGTTGTTGTGAGTCACATATAGGACTCGGACATGCGTGATTGGCTAGCCACCAGTACGTATAAGCCATGCGTTAGGAAATAACTGCTAATAGAATTGCATGCTAGAAAACTTTGCAGTTATGAGTTGGCATTGGGCAGGAAGAATATGATTGGAAGTTGACTACCACCCTATCTATCATAGACTCGCTCGCTACTGAGGAACGATAGGTAGACTATATGCTATAGACTCGTTCGATACTAAGGAATAGTATATGGTATTGTGACTCCCTACTGATGTACTGTATTGGTATTTTCTTGACTTGACCCGGTAGTCATGCGACCATGAATTATTTTTAACTACATTTCACTTAGATTTGGTTAGGTGCCCTTATCTGTTAGGTATGAGTACTCTTGGTTTGGGTACTTGTATCTGACCGTGGCTTGAAATAATAACTTGTCGCGGACTAGTTCGTCACATCTTGTCCTTGTTTGGTTGTAGGTGTGGCTTACTACTTCGATGAGAAGGTATTGAACCTTGTTGGGGTCCGGATACCATATTGGATTCACAGCATAGAAAGATACGTCATCGTGAATTAGTTTACCATCTCCTGTCCTTGTTTGGTTGGGGGGATGGTACGCTAGTTCAATAGGTGGGTATTGGACCATGTTATAATTCAATTGACTTATTTATTTGAGCAATATTTATTCAGTTTATACGGCATGATATTATGTGTCTTGTTACGTCCCTCTGAGGACCTGGTTATCTCGCCAGGTGTGTGCTCTTGTCTTTCGCAGGTGTTCTAGCTCTAGCCATGATCATTGCTATTTCTTCGAGGTTGATTGCACTTGGATCGTCTTCGTTTCGCTCGCCACTCATTTCGTTTTCCATGTATTTTTCCTTATTTTGTTGGTAGTGATTTTGTCTCCGCCCAACATATTGTATCAAGATAATTCAATATCATTGTATGATATCTTTTATTCATTTATTTTGTGTGGATGAGATTAGTTATGGTTCTACTGCATTTTACAGCTTATGTATTCATACGAGGTTTTCATTTATTGGAGTGTACTTCGTATGTATACAGCTGGCATGTCTACGTTCCTAGTCCTACATATTTTGGGACTGGGGCGTTATATGTTTTTGTGGTGGCCCAAGTAGGTCAAGATAAATTGTTTGGTTACTTTACCGTACCAAGCAAGCCTGCGAATAGGATTAGAAGTCTAGGATCTCATCCACATACTTGACCTCTTTATTCGATTCTATATCCGAACTATCGTTCGACTCATCGACTGCATCTTGCTTGATTCCTCCTATCATTATTCTTATCTTTCCTTCGTGCTTGCTAGAGATTGACCCTACTAGTTAGATGTCCCAAACACCCTTAGCTTAATTCTTTAAGTTGGGTAGAATACCCCACGACCTGACACACCCTAGACCATTAAGGGAATACAAATAGTATTATCTAGACCATAGAGACTAGAAGAATTTAGCCCATTTGGTCAACCAAAGCCTTGGTCAATAAAACCATAGAATGATGGTATAGGAATAAACAAGACTTAGATCCTTATGACTCGTAGACTATTCATATTTATTTTTATTTCATCTACCATCGTGCCTATATTTTTACTATCTAGACTAATGATGCTAATATAGCCTAGTTTTTGCAAGCTCAATTCTTTATCAAGCTTCTTCATGACATAAGTTATTGGAGGCCTCTACTAACAGATTGTCTACTCAGAGCCGGTGCATGATGGTCTGATCAACCTAGTGCACTTTGGTTCGCTTTTATCTATCGTTCTACGTAGATGGGGACATTGCTAAACTTGCCCTCTAGAGTCCCATCCGCGACTGCCTTGGCAACTCCTTTTGAATTATTCGATCGCCTTTGAACCACATATTCGTATTCGATAACGCCTCCTTTGAACTCTATATTGCTTTCGCCTTCAACTATTTTAGAAGGACGAAGGCGTTATACTAGAACTTCCTATCGACTATGACCATTCTCACTCAATGTTGCTATATCTTCATCCTAAACTACTCGGCCCTATCAAGACCCTCTAATCGCTTAATTTAAGTGAATCTATTTCGTTCTCTTAATCGTGCCCTCAACCTACACTCAAGAGACCATAACTTTAAGGTCTCTAATTTATTTTATATTTTTTGAACCCATACTATTCTTTATTGTGCGTTATCTTAACCATTTTCCTTCTTGCGCTAACCCATGATTATCCTCGCTATTATTGAAATCGTGATTTCCTAATGCATCCTTGTTGAACATTGTGTATTGATTTTTCTCATCGCTACCCCTTTGTGCCTTCTCATCCTCCTACAAATTCTTAATTTCGAGGACGAAATTCTTTTAAGTTGGGTAGGATGTAAAACTCCTAAATTTATACTATATTTTTTTATAAATTTGATATCAATTTTTTTTATTATTTATTTTTGTATATTGTACGTCGCGTAGTTGTATTGTACGTCGTGCGCAAAATTTTGCTTTTCGAAATTGTTCGACCAGTGCGAATATGTGCGAGCGTACATATTTTTAGAAAAATATTTTTTTCTATTTTTATAGTTTCAAAATAATATATGTAATAATTATTTTAGCTATCATACCAACTTTTTCAAGTCGTTATTTTATTTATTTTATTTATAAAAAGTCCTTCGTAAAAATAGTTATTAATAATAAATAATATTCTTCGCGCATACATATATATACATTTCATAAATATTTTATTAAGTTTATTTTTAAATAATAATGCATTTTCAAAATTATTATTATAGTATTTTTGGAAAACATATTTTAAAATTATTGTGGCAATTTAAATCTTGATTTAATTTTATGGATTGATTTAAATAGTAAATTAATATCTATATTTGAAAGTTGATTTATCTTATTTGATTTTAAACTAAAAGTTGGAATTTAAATTAGATTTAAATTGGATTTGAATTTGGATTTGGATTTGATTAGTTTTAAATTTATTAAAATTAGTAGCAAATTATCTATTAAGTGTTTAAACTACTCCTAATCCTTATCCAACTGGAGATTCCCACATCCTATAAAAGATAGGTATTCATCCATAAATTTCTATTTTTCTACAATTTTCTCCACCTACAAATGTGTTTGTGCATCGTGTCCGTGCACATCAAGCCATATCCATTCACTTCTTCTATTTTTCATCCAAATTGATTAATGTTCTCATTAAAGAAATTCTCTTTTTCCTTCCATCTATTTTCTCTTATCACAAATTCTTACTATCCTTTTATCGATCAACCAAGTCCGTCTATCCTAGTAGTCCTTAAATTTCGAGTACGGAAATTTTCAAAGGTGGGTAGATTTGTAACTCATCTTCTCGAAATTATTATTTTTTAAATTATATCTATATATTTTAATTTCGTATTTAAAAGTAATTTTCGTAGAAATTTTGTAAAAGATATTTTGTGATTACTTTTGTTACCAAAAACTAGTTTTAAATTAATGTTTTGAAATAATGTTTCTAAAAAAATGTTCTCGAATTTTTTTATTTGAAAAATGAAATATGTTTTTATTATTTTTGGTCTTCTAAAAATTAGTTTTAAAAAAAAAATTAGCGATAAAAGATTTTTGTCTATTTATTTTTAAATAAAGATTTGGATTTATAAAAGTAAGTTTTATAATATTTGATGACATCGAGTATTATTTTGATATGTTAATCAGTTAGTTGATTATATTTGTATTTATTTAAATTATCTTGTTGGTTATCAACTATACTTTAAATTATGTTGGTAATTTAAATATTGTTTAAAATACTTACGATGACTAATTGGAGCATTATGATTTGTCTAATCTAGATTTGAAATATTATTTGATTAAATGATTTATTTATTATTTGATTTAAATTATTTTGATAAATATTAGATATTATTTTAAAGTGTCACGACCCGCACCCTAGAGTAAGGGCACGAGAAGTGGGTACGTCCAGCCTACGCCGCAGTGTCGGCGGTAGAACGCTGTCCTATGTTACTATCTAATTAACAACTCACGCAATTATATAATGTACTTGTCATAAAGCTATTATGTTGAGTTTGATTTGGATTTGGATTCATATGATTTGAATTATTTGATAATATAGAATAATACTTAAAGTTATTATGGTGATCATTTAAAGGATTGCAATCAAATTGATTTGTTTTTAAATAATTTATTTGATTTAAATTTGTGGGAAGATTTATCCATTAGAAATTCTTATCCTATTGGAATCATATCTAGCATTAATTAGATCGTTTCTTATTTAAACCAATCCTATTCCTATCCAAATTAGTTGGTAATCATAATCATCCTTATTGATTTAGTTCTAATCCTGTAATAATTTGCTAATTGCTAGCCATTATATATATCTATCGAATCTATGAATAATATAATCTTTCAAACCATCCTTGTCAAAATTTCTCTATTTTTTTGTCATAAATTCAGCCTCAATTTTCAAAGGTTGTAGCAACTTCGAATGACCATAACTCCCAAATCCGGACTCCGTTTAACCTCCACCTTTTTTGTTGGAATCGTATTGAGGTATAGTTTCTGAATATAAATTTTTTTTCATAAATTTGGAACTTAATTTTCTGAAAAATTTGTGGAGTGTCTGTTGTCCGAAATCTGACACGTTTTAGTGTTTTTGAGATTCTGGGAGAACCAGGAATCAGAATTACGAACCGTTTGAAGTTTCGGAATGCTGACAGAGAAATACACATCATATATTTTTTCCAAAATTTTTCCAAATTATTTTACTTTTGGTTTTATTTTAGAAGTTTGTCACATCGTCTGAGTTCATCTTGTGTAGCCATTTGACTATTCTATACCCAACGGGATTGTCGGTTTCACCAGCAAGGACCTCAGGCAAGACACCTTGCCATTTGATATTTATTTATTTAGCTCATATTTCATGCACTATTCATTACTTTCTTTATGCAAAAATAAACTGTGATACATGGCATAACCTGTTAGAACTTTTTGTTCAGTTATATTTCCTGCTATGTATTATTTTTCTTATACATTAAACCTAGATTTAAGGGACCACCTTGTGTGTCGCATTCATAGGCCTTAACACATTTATACCACGTTGTTGTGAGTCACATATAGGACTCGGACATGCGCGATTGGCTGGCCACCAGTACGTATAAGTCCTGCGTTAGGAAATAACGGCTAATAGAATTGCATGCTAGAAAACTTAGCAGTTATGAGTTGGCATTGGGCGGAAAGAACATGATTGGAAGTTGACTACCACCCTACCTATCGTAGACTCGCTCGCTACTGAGGAACGATAGGTAGACTATATGCTATAGTCTCGTTCGATACTGAGGAATAGTATATGGTGTTGTGACTCGCTACTGAGGTACTGCATTAGTATTTTCTTGACTTGACCCGGTAGTCATGCGACCATGAATTGTTCTTAACTATATTTCACTTAGATTTGGTTAGGTGCCCTTATCCGTTAGGTATGAGTACTCTTCGTTTGGGTACTTGTATCTGACCGTGGCTTGGAACAATAACTTATCGCGGATTAGTTCGTCAGATCTTGTCCTTGTTTTGTTGTAGGTGTGGCTTACTACTTCGATGAGAAGGTATTGAACCTTATTGGGGTCCGGATACCATATTGGATTAATAGCATGGAAAGATACGTCATCGTGAATTAGTTTACTATCTCCTGTCCTTGTTTGTTTGGGGGGATGGTATATATGCTAGTTCAATAGGTGGTTATTGGACCATGTTATAATTCAATTGACTTATTTATTTGAGCAATATTTATTCAGTTTATATGGCATGATATTATGTGTCTTGTTACGTCCCTCTGAGGACCTGGTTATCTCGTCAGGTGTGTGCTCTTATCTTTCGCAGGTGTTCCAGCTCTAGCCGTGATCATTGCTATTTCTTCGAGGTTGATTGCACTTGGATCGTCTTCGCTTCGCTCGCCACTCATTTCGTTTTTTATGTATTTTTTCTTATTTTGTTGGTAGTGGATTTGTCTCCGCCCAACATATTGTATCAAGACAATTCAATATCATTGTATGATATCTTTTATTCATTTATTTTGTGTGGATGAGATTAGTTATGGTTCTACTGCATTTTACAGCTTATGTATTCATACGAGATTTTTATATATTGGAGTGTACTTCGTATGTATACAGTTGGCATGTCTACGTTCCTAGTCCTACGTATTTTGGGACTGGGGCGTTACACAAGAAGGCTGCTTCTACTTCGACTGCGGCCGCTCCTCCTCCAGCCGACGTGCCCGCAGTTCACCCTGACGTCCACCCCCTATTGCTGGTAAGGACGTTATTTTAAAAAAACCCTAACTACTATGGCTATATCGTATGCTTTATGCACGAGCCTTTATCTTTATGTGAGTCGCATGTTCGTCCCATGGCCGAGCCGTGAGCCGCATAAGAATCGCCACTGTGGCCGCATACACACTTCGCCAACGAGGCCGCATAAGCTACGCTGAGCCACATAGATTCGTACAAATTTGTCTGTCACGTGGTCCGCATGAACTTATCCAAACATTAAGGTCCCTATGAGAGCACTGCCGCATGAACCTTCACTGAACGGAGCCGCATAAGTGTTCTTTTGAGCCGCATGAGGCTTCATTAAGTTGGAGCCGCATAAGCTCAAAAACACCCATCAGTTCTTTTTTTCCATCTTTTTAACTTATTTTTTTTTGTCTTCTTCTCAGTGAATTTCACAGTTAATGCTGCTGGAGAACCCCTGGTGGGTCTTGCCCAAGCTGCTATGGGCTATAGGTACGACCATATAGTTAGGCATATGGCGGACCAGTTTCCTAGTGACGAGCCTCCGGCGAGATTGAATGCCCTTAAGAACCAGCCTTTCTATTTTCTCAATGAACTCGGGGAAATTAGAAGGGGAATACTTGAAACCTGCGTTCTTCTTCGGAGACGTCTTGACTGTGAAGAATAGTCAAGTTCTGGATGTGTCAGAGAACTTTGTTTCTAACGGGATGGCGATCTGCATCCCCCAAATGGAGCGTCACTTTCCACTATCTTGGTTTAATATGCTCCCACTGGACCGGAAGATGGAAGAGTCTTTAACTCCTACCCGAAGTGGGATGTTTGTGGGAGACATCCATTACAACAACAGCATGAAGTCAGTGTGTGCGGGCAAGGTGCACGCTAGCCTCTCTGTAATGGGATTGTTCCCGGGTACTTTCTTGAATTTGTCGGGTCCCAATTTCACGTTTTCTGCAGCCGACACTTTTTTGAACCAACTTGCTCGAAAGGGCTCCTATCCTATTGGCCGGTTGACGCTCTCGAGTTGGATACACCCCATTCCCTCATGGACCAATCTGTCTATGTGGATCTTGCGAAAGTATGAGGCCTTTCTGTGTGAGATTGGTCTTTATCATACTATTCGGGGCACCAGCCATGGCTTGCCCATAAATAAGAGATTATTTATATCTCTGCTGGAGATGTATAACCGCCATACGGGAACCTTCTATACACCCGTAGGGGAAATGGGGCTTGCACTCCATGAAATGCACGCGGTCTCCAAGCTTCCTTGGGGGGATGAAGCTTTTGAGGCGTACACTCCCACGAATGAGGTGTTCGAGAAGTTGGAGGAACGGAATCCAGGCTTCGTGGTTATTTATCAAGAGATATTGTGCCACTATAGCACAAGTCAGCAGATAGCCAAAATGGACAGCAGCTCGGAAGGGAATGCTCCCCACACCAAGGACTGGGTGCGCTATCTCTTCTCGACCTCAGGTCAAGTTACTTCCCGACGTCCTCAGTCCCGGGAGGCGATTCAAGCCTTGGTGTTGTCGGCCAAGAGGGTGGCCACCACTAGCGACAGATTTGGGAGTAAGACCAACTCTTTTGGTTATTTTTATCAGGATACCCAAGAGCTGTCAGAGAAGGCACTCCTGGCAAGATTCTTGATTGTATGGCTACAAAATTATGTAGTCTCGGGAGGAGCTGGTTCTATTGAGAGGATCAGTCGTAAATTTATCCTTCCGGCTGTGAAGCTAGTTTTGCGAGTCAAGCTAGCTCTCCTCCTGGCCATGGTGTGCAGCATACACCGTGGCCTTCATACTTTTACGTCCAAGGTCATCGCCCGCGATATGACAAAAGATTTTGAACGGACTGAGCTGCCCTATCATTATCTGATGGGGTGGCTGCTGATGTATTATCCGTCCTTGATGAGACCGGGCACAGAAGACGGCGTAACTGACGACGACGCTTTTATCTTCCGTTATCATAATGAGACTTGGGAGTACGAGACCATGCGCGCTTGTCGGATGGTGCTGGCGAGGGCAGATATGTACAATATTTTTGTATATGTCCCTCATTTTACTGCTGAGGAAATAGCGGCTGTACATCTCGACGGTATTGGGCCCCCTCAGCTTCTGGATGGCCAGATGCTTCTATGGCTGCGTAATATCCGCCCCGCTCATCTGGTGTATCGCAACCGCAATGCTGTCTTTCTGGAGCCTTATCTGTCCAGCAGGTTTGCCCGACAGTTTGGATACATCCAGCTTTTTCTAGACAGTCCCAGCTCTTGTCTGGGTTTTGAAGGTAGCCTTCTTGACGGTATCAGGGCCTGGCACTACTATGATACATTCCATACCCGTACCATTTTCTTGGTCCCTGCTATTAAGGCGTCGATAGAGATTTTGTATATGGCGGCTTTGTACCATGTCATGGCAAACAAACCCCCTGTCGGCTTTAACCCGGGTGGCAGTTTTATTGTTGGTACTGGCCTGGATGAGAGGTCTCAGGGGGCCAAGACGAGGAAGAGGAAGAATAGAGTCGAAGTGCCAGATTAGGACTCCACTACTGCGGATGATGAGGGCGACGAGCATGATGCAGACGACTCTTCCCTTCCGGTGGTAGATGTAGGGGCGGATCAGCCTCCTGTTTTACCCGATAAGATGGTGGCAGAGCAGCCACCCGTTGCACTCGGTCTTGTACGAAAGCGTAGCAGGCAAATTTCTCCTGTTGGCGGTATTTCTTGCTCCCGGAAATTGGCTGCGACCAGACATTGCAAGCTAACTATAAGGAAAAGAGGCGAGGAAGTTGGCCCCGCGTCGGAGGTAAACAAGTCACTACCATCTCTATTTAGTTCTTCCTTTCTTCTAGCTTTGATCTTAATCATTTTCCTTCCCTCTCGTAGGTGTCAGAAGAAGAGGAATCTCAGATTACCGAGGTCGTGACTCAAGATGACGGGGGCTCTGGTGAGCCTGTCCCTGAAGTTGCTGAATTTCATCAAGATGATGCTGATCGAGTCGTATCTCCCTTCGAGGTGGCTAGGCCAGAGGAGCCAGCCGAATTTAACTTGGAGATCGCGGGTGAGGAGACCATGCCAGCTGCGAATGAGCTGCAGCCTCCATGCTCCTCCCCTGGTAAGATAAGCCAAATCTTAACTTGCGAGGAGGCCTATCTGCTCTCTATCATCACATCCTTCGGGTCACGTCGATTGATTGTTGTTCTGGACATACAGGTCCTGCCTCTCCAGTGTCGATGATGGACATTGTTGAGACAGACTCTGCTGAAAGGGTACTGGCAGAGAGGAGCATACCCCCTCCCCTTCCGGCTCATCTTGATGGGCCTCCAGTGGGCTCGAGTTCGACAAGTCAGGTAGTGGGACAGCCGGGGCAGGGGACAATGGTCCTTGCGTCCTCTTCTGTTCGGGCAGCTCCGAGAGTCGACCTCTCTGCCCTGCCAAGTGTCCAGGCTCTTCGGGTGGCAGAGGAAGAGTTAGCCGCTATCCGTGCATCGTTCTGCTTGAAATTTGTCCCTTTGGTGGCAAGTTCTAGCACAACTCCTTTGACATTGTCGGCCACGCTTCCTTTAACGCCGTCCTCTATAGAGGTCCTGGACGAAGCGTTACAGGACGTGGTTGACAGCTTTTATCTTCACTTGAAGAGGGGGATAGTGGCTGCTGTGGAAAGAGGGACCTCTTTCGTCTTGGCCCTGCAATGCGCCCAGGTTCAAATTGATATCCTTAAGACTCTTCCCGGTGGGGCAGGGGTGGCTGCGCTTTTAGAGACAAAATTGCTGGAGACTGATCAGCTGGTGGCCCAGCTTCAAGTACTGCGGCAGGCTGATCTGTCTGCTGCTATAGATCAGGAGTGCGGTTCCCTCACAGCTGCTGTAGAGAAGACAAGGGCTGCTCGGAATAAGACCAGGCCGGCCATACTGAAGGACCTCCACGATCTGTCTGATCGATATGATCAGTTGAGTCACGAGAGTGAAGATGTTACGGCTCAGAAGCTATTGCCTCCCGTGGGATCACTGACACGCGGGAGCAGATCTTTGAGTTTCAGAGGAAGTTAGCTTTTCTGGAGTCTGAGCTTGAGGCTGCCCGTACCGAAAGGGGGCTAATTATCCAGGAGGCTGACAGAGTTAATTGAGCATCGACCGACCTGGAAATTGCCCTGAAGAAGTTAGAGGATGACTGGCGGGCACCCGTGGACTTGGATAATGGGGAGCGGTTGTCCCAGGAAGCGGAGCGTCGAGCTAAACAGCGGCTCGAACAGGGGGCCACCTTGGTGAAGAATTGCCTCCTGGAATTATGTAATGCCGAACCATAGTCGGCCCTTTTTTTTTGAGAGGTACGTGGTCCCAGAACATGTAATGCTTTTTTGCTTTCAAATAAAGAGTATTTTTCATTCTACCTTTTACCTGTACTGCTTGTTGTACCTATGGTATTATGGTGGTGTTTGCCCCACATGGGGAGACTTGTCTGTGGACCTGTTACCCTTGGCATACCTTGGTTTTAGGTATGGATAACAAGTTTGATTGGGGATACCTAGAACAGTTCCACGGTAAGGTGGTTATGGACGTTCCTGGTAGCAGGAGAAAGAATGCCGTGGAGCAGCTAGGCTCCCGGGGCACGATGAGAAGTGATGGGCCTGTGCTTAGAACCTCAGCACAGGACATTTGTGGGCCTATTATCCTTGGCGTACCCTGGGTTATGATACGGATAATAGGATGAAAGGGAACCAACATACTTACTCAGAGGTAATGAGGACATGGCAAGCATGAGGGTTCTCTTACCGCAAAATCTTTCTACTTAGAGGTAATGAGGACAGGGCAGGAGTGGACTCAACGGAGGATGTTTGTGGACCTATTATCCTTGGCGTACTCCGTTTGTGGGTACGGATAATAAGTTAAAAGGGAATCAACATACTTACTCAGAGGTAATGAGGACATGGCAAGCATGAGGGTTTCTTCGACGGAGCCTTCCTATTCAGAGGTAATGAGGACATGGCAGGAGTGGGCTCAATGAAGGGGGGGTACATAGAACGACTCAGAGGTAATGAGAACATAGAAGTTCTATGTAGAGGGGTGATTTGTTTTTGGCGGAATTGAGACGACTCAGAGGTAACATCGACATGGTCGTTTTAGAAATTTGTGGATCTGTTACCCTTTTTGTGCACTGGGAGTGCTGGTAGTGGATCATGAGGAAGGGGCTCTTTCAGGAAGAAAGTTCAGAGGTACGGTTATACATGACCTTCTCCCCAAAAGAGTGACCAGGATGTAAGTTCAGGGGTACCAGCGGGTACATAACTCGATAATCCGAGAATTTTGGAATCAAAGTGTAAGTTCAGAGGTACCAGTGGGTACATGACTCGATAATGTAGGATTTTTGTGGAAGGAGGACGTGAATTCAGTGGTACCAGAGGGTACATTACTCAGCAATCTAGAATTTTTGTGAATGTGAGTTCAGTGGTACCAGCGGGTATATGACTCGATAATCTGAGATTTTGCGAATATGAGTTCAGCGGCACCAGCGGGTACATGACTCGATGATCCAGAATTTTATGAATGTGAGTTCAGCGGTACAAGCGGGTACATGACTCGATGATCTGGAATTTTGTGAATGTGAGTTCAACGGTACCAGCGGGTACATGACTCGATGATCTGGAATTTATCGTTTAGACATAATATTTCTTCAGAAACTTGCCGTTGACGGGCAACATGAGCAAGTCTCCGTTTTGTTTTACGAGGCGATAAGCACCGTTGGAGAATACGACCTCAATGATAAACGAACCTTCCCATTTTGGCTGGAATTTGCTGGCAGTTTTATGAGTCATGACCATCGGCCTCCGGACTGCCAGAACGAGATTGCCCACTTGGAATGTTCTGATTTTAACCTTCTTGTTAAAGGCTCCGGAGATGCGTGCTTGGTAAAGCTCGATTCGTTGCTGAGCCAAAAGGCGCTTTTCGTCTAAGGCCTCCAACTCTTGTAGCCGGCGACGGTAGTTATCGTCCATCGTCAATTGGTAAGTAAGGGCGACGCGAAGTTAGGGTATTTGAGTCTCCAATGGGAGGACTGCCACAATCTCGTACACCCAAGAAAATGGCGTGTTCCCAGTAGCTGTTCGGACTGTAGTACGGTACGCCCATAAGCATTCATCGAGCTTCTCGTTCCAGTCGCGTTTGTTAGAAGACACAAACTTCTTGAGAAATTTGATGATTGTTTTATTGAATGCTTCTGCCAACCCATTTGCTACCAGATTGTATGGTGTCGAAGCAATATTCTGGATGCGATGCTTGTTGCAGAAACGATAGAAGGCATGGCTTGTAAACTGTGGACCATTTTCGTGGATGATCCTTCGGGGCAGTCCAAAGCGATAGATGACGTGATGCTTGAAGAAACTGATCACGTTTGAAGTCTTTACTTCTGCGAGCGGAACAGCTTCCGCCTATTTGGAGAAGTAATCCGTGATCGCAAGTATGAAGCGATGTCCTCGGGAGGAAGGTGGAGTAATCAGACCGATGATGTCCATTCTCCATGCTTCAAATGGCCAGGAAGCCACCGTCGGATGTAGAAATTCGGATGGTTGGTGGATGAAGTCCGCGTGGACTTGGCAGGCTTTGCACTTTCTTGCATAGTCTATCGCATCTGCTACCATCGTGGGCCAGTAGTAGCCCATTCGGCGAAGACAGTCGTGCAATTTAGGGCCAGGCTGATGGGCTCCGCAGACACCGTCATGAGCTTCGCGTACAGCTTCTTTGGCTTCTGTGTTTGACAGACACCGAAGCAATAATCCATCGTAGGATCGCCGATACAGCATTTTTGTCTCTATATCGTAGAAGAATCTGAGAGAACGCCTTCTGATGGAAGTGGCTTCCTTTGGGTTCTCGGGCAGGATGTTGTAGACTACGAAGTCTATGAATGGTTGTCTCCAGTCTGGATGTTGTTCTTCACGAATGAAGCCGCTGGCTATCAGTTTGTTGACTTCGGCTTCGATCGCATTCATGATGCCTGGGCGGAAGTGTCGCTGTTGTTGTTTGACCGGCTTTGTATCTGGCCGAATGTTGAGCTTGTGAAGGGCAACCTCGGGGTTTAGTCCTGGCATGTCTTTATAGCTCCAGGCGAACACATCAATATATTCTTTGACAAGTTCCAGTAGCGATTCTTGCTCTCGTTTGTCAGGCTTTTACTGACGAAGATTGGTTTTGGAGAAGATTCGCTACCGAGGTCGACCTGTATAACCTCATCTTCAGTAGGAGGTTCTCTGTTCGAACCGCTTTTCCTATTGTGCATCCAGCTGTTGGGCCCACGGCTCTAACTCGAGGATTTCAGGAATGTCTTCATCTTCTTCGTAAGCGTCGGCGAATGCCATATTAACTGACAGAACTTGTCTGAATACGTCTCCGATGCTGGTATCCGAATCAGAAGTTGGTGACCCGGATGAATGTGAATGCCAGTCGCATTCCTCATCTGAACTTTCAGGGGTCATTGCAGGCATAACATACCCTAATCCACATCGGGTCTTGCTGTAGTAGTCCCGTGGTTTGCCTGCCGGGACTGGCGGCTTTAAAGGTAATCGTCGACCAGTGCCGCAGTTCAAGCATGGCGTAGTCTCCAGATCATACCCCTATTTTTGTATGAGATATTTGGATTGGGGGCTATACAGATAAAGAGGCAGTCTCCCGTCATTTGATTCGAGATCGACCTTTTCTATGGTGAAAGGCTGTGGGTCGTCCTTCCGGCCGAAGATGATTGGATGGTCCCCTCCCTCGATTATGCGGTAAGCATCTTCCACTGGAGTAAGCTGGTTTACGGTGTAAACATTTGTCACCTGTGTGTGTAGGTGAGTGCCTATACCAGGTTCCATAGCATACATTGTATAAAGCTTATTAAGCTCGAGGTAGTTCAAAGATAGCCCTTTATTGAAGAAGTATGGTATCTTTTCTAGCAGGATTACATCATCTGTGGAGGGAACATCAGTGTGGGCAGCCACAAACTTGGC
Organism: Iris pallida; assembly: GCA_029216955.1. Classification (NCBI taxonomy): domain Eukaryota; kingdom Viridiplantae; phylum Streptophyta; class Magnoliopsida; order Asparagales; family Iridaceae; genus Iris; species Iris pallida. The sequence goes on from JANAVB010005796.1 coordinate 10,440,159, forward strand.
TAGTTTCGGTTCTTCTTCGGCCACCCCCTGTATAAATGAAGACTGAGAGGATGACCTGGGCAGCTTGATCGTCAGGGGTTCTGCTGGTGGAGCCGAGCGTGGAGTTGTTGGCAAACTAGCGATCCCCAGTTTGGTACTCGATGCTGGGCGGGGAGTTGTTGGCTCGCTAGAAGCCCCAGACTTTGCATCGGGGTGACGATTCTTCTTGGGAAGACGTATCGTTATTGGCTTGTCAGAGGGATTGAGCTTCTCTGCTTGTGGCTGGCCGACTCTCGGTAGTCTGATTGTCAGTGGCTCCGTTGTGGGTCTCGGCGCTTGGCCGGACCTTGGCAGCCAGATTATCATTTGCCCTTCTTGCCTAGAGGCTGATTGCGTCCTTACGCAGAGCGGCCGTATGGGTGTGGATTTGCCAGGTTTGCGAGCTTGGAGGTGGATTGTCAGAGGTTCTTCTGATCCTGAGGCCGTCTCAGTTCGAGCTTGTACATCTTCATATAGGTGCCTCTTCGACTTCTCGTATAGTCAAGAATTCGAGTAGTAGGATTCGACTCCTTTGAAGGGATCGATGTCGACAAATTCTGTCCTTACAAAGTCGTGTTTATCGACATACTTGAAGCACTGGTGCAACGTGGAAGGCACGATCATATAATCGTGTATCCAAGGGCGCCCCAAGAGGATGTTGTAAGAAGTGTCCGCATCTATGACGTAATAGGTCACTTCTGACTGGAGATCGCCAATTTGGCACTTCAAGCGAATCATCCCAATTGGGTAGCTCCTACCCGAATTAAAACCCGCTGATGGCAATACTTGTTGGCGTCAGGCGATGCATAGGAATATGTAGATAATGTAGCAGACCCTTCGGGATAATGCTTATGGAAGAACCAGGATCAATGTGCATCCGGTCCACCTTTACGTCCCCGATGTATCCGGTGTAGTATAATGGACGATCGTGCAGATTGGTTTTGATGAGCATATCCTATAGAGTGAAGACAATATTGGGCATCGTTCCTGTACAAGCGCTGTCTTAGAGATTTGTAGGCTGGCACTCTCCCGTGAGGTTGACCTGAGCCAGATATGCGTCGGCAATTTGGAGTGCATCGCTCAAAGCCGCGTGAACATCCTTTGAGTGTCTCAGGAGCTCGTATAATGATAATTTGGCCGGTGTATTGGCCAACTGCGCCAAGATGTCGAAGTTGTAGGGCCTCTCCAACCCCTGAGGTGTCTCTTTTCGGAGGGATTTGTCAAAGCGAGTCTCCTTCGGCCTTGGCTTGTCGGTCGTCGGAGGCTGAGAAGGTCCTGGAGCGTCAGTAGTAGCTGGCTGATGATCTTCAGTCGAGTTATCAGCCACAAGTTGGGATTGTACCCCAGATCGGGTAACGACAGCCGTGACTTCTTCGACATCTACCGAGATTGCGCAGCAGGATCTGACTTTTCCACTCTTGCGAACGGAAGGTGGTGTGGACTGAGTCACCTTAAGTACCAGGTCCGGATGGACCCACATGATCTCTCCCCGTGATGTGGTGAGGGGCACTAGACCAGCAACCTGATCCCGAGGAGGTGAGAGATTAGCAATCTACATTGTCGCCAGAGAGATGGGTACCACCCCGTCTTGAGTCTCGGTTGGAGGGAAGCTGCCGAATTATACGGACACCATGTTGGCCGCCACGATTACCTCCTCAAAATTGATGGCCAGAGCGTTCGAATCGATGAGATATTGGATGTATCGCTTTAGTTGGTAGCAGCCGTGCGTAGCATGGTGGACGTAGCGGTGGTAATGGCAGTACTTTGGGCTCTCTATTTCTGGCGGCCGAGGTTCTCGTCTTGGTGGAGGGAGCTGAATTCTGTCTCCTTGTATGAGCATGTCCAAGATGGGCTTGACATGGCCGTCTTCGAAGGAGTAGGTCATTTGTGGCCATTATTTGTCTGTCGATTTTGACTCAGGTTTCTGGGCTGTGTCGGCCACCATAGCCTACTTTCCCCTGTTGTCTCGATTTTTGGAGGGGCTACCCCTATTGTTGTTGTTGGTATTTGGACGCTTGCCCTTGTTCTCTCCCTCCGAGATGTGCAATCCCAGTTGGCGAGCCTTCTTCAACCGTTCTTCGGCGCTAGTAGCACTGATGATAAACGTCTTCCAGTCTTTAAATTGACTTTCGCCCATCCAGAGACTGATTGTTCGGAGCAATCTCTTTTGGCAAATTTCAATCAAGGAGGAATCCGGATTACCAGACGGCAACTTCATTGCAGTTTGGCAAAATCGCTCAATATAGTTCCTTGTCAGCTCTTTCCCTCCTTGGACGACGCCCATGAGGGTGGACATTGTGATGTCCTGTCCTACTTCGTAGAATCTCTCCAAGAACATGCGCTTGAAGCTGGCGAAGGAGTGGATGCAGTTGTCTGGTAGGTTGCGATACCAGTCGAAGGCGACTCCTTCCAATGCTCCAATGAACAATCGCGTGAGGATGGCATCGTCATGGGCCAGATGGTAGGTGGTGACCTCGAAATAAGTGATGTATCGACTTACGGAGGTCTTGCCATCATAGGGATTGATGTTGAACGGCTTATATCTCGGTGGGAAGGGGAAATCCCTCCATGCAGCAGGGTATGGTTGCCGTATTCTAAGGTCTTGGAAGTTTTCTCGAGCGTAAAACATGGCTCGGAGCTCCTGGACCTCTCTTCTTGCTTCCCTGGCATCATCCGCAGCGGTAGGAGCCGTCATTTCAGGAGGATTATTGCTCGGGTTTGGTGCTGCTGAATTTGAGTCTGCATTGACCGCGGGACCCGTGCTTGTTTGGCCAGGCGTCCCTCCTTGCAGAGTTGGAAGAGCCACTTTGATCTCGTCTACAGACTTGACCAGGACATGCAGTATGGCTTCCAGAGTGTCGATGCGTTGGCGATCACTGGAACCACCTTGGTTGCTGTCTGTCATGAACACCGTCTTTACATGAGGAGTGATGGAAGGAACGGTGGAGACCGTGCCTTCCGAATCATACCCCCGTACTGAAAAGTCATCAGGGTAGGTGGGAATGTTCTCCTCTGGTTCGGACTCAGAAGGAATAGTACCCCCAACTTCAGAGCTTGCTTCATCTTGAGAGTCGTGGACGCGTCCTCGGAGACGTCGGCATCTGCTGTATCTGACGGGAGGGTTGCTTCCTCGGGCTCGTCTCCTTGGAACATCTGATTATCGTGGATGTTCAGAGGAGTGCCACCCCCTGTTTCAGTGACCCCCAGTGGTGTGGATGATGAATCTCCTACTGTGGTAGACTTCGTCTTCGAACGGGTACCTTGGAATACTCCGGTGGTGGACAACCGTTTAGACGACAGTTTTTTAGTCATAGTGGTTGAAATCTTCGGGCTGGAAATATTTATCTTCTTCCCTCTCCCATCTGCAGGAATTTTCTGAGTGGAGTTGCAAGAGACAACAGGAGGCGCCTCGTCTTCTGAGCTTGGTCGTTGCAGTCTTTGGAAGACAGACCGCCGGTCTTCTTGTACTGTTGCGTTGTTGCAACAGCAGTTGACAATAATTTGGGTGCAGTGACGCCCATGGGAAGACTCTTTGCACACCGAGACCTCTTCCCTTTCCTTGCGTTTGTGGAGGATAACCTCACGTAAGTCTGATGGGTCTGGAACGACCATGTTTGCTCCCTTGGTTTTGGGAGACTTTTGGGAACCGCTCTGTCCTTTCGCCGTCGGGGGCAGGACTCGAGTCGTTCTGTACAACTTCCCATCTGAGGCCCGCATAATGGTATGTGGAGCGCTCGGATGGTCAGAGGTTGGGACAGCCGACTGAGCTCGCCAAGCTCGCGCTGCCCTTGACTTCTTCACTCTAGCGCCTGAAGGCGTATAGTAGAAAGAGTCAAAGTGATGCTGCAGAGAGTCAGACATATTCTCTTGGGCACATAAGAGATCAGGACCATAGGAGAGGCGATCGAAGACTGAGCCTGAGCTGCGTGGAGCAGGCAGTATGCGGCTGGAGTCAATAGTCTTCATGCGACAGGCAGTTGTGGCCGCATAGGCTTTCTTCATGCGGCTGGAAGTCTCAGCCGCATGGGTTTTCTCCATACGGCTGGGAGTTCTGGCCGCATGGATATTCTCCATGCGGTTGGCAGTTCCAGCCACGTGAGTATCATGCATGCGACTGGCAGTCTTGGGCGTATGAGTGTTCGGCTTCTTCCTGGAGCACATAGAATCACTCTTTGTCCCTGTAAGTCCAGCATCGTAGTGCTTTCCTCTGTCGGACTTGGGGACAACAGAGTCCTCTATGGCTTGAAGTGGGGCCGCATGAGAGTCGCCTTCGCCGCCTTGGGTAGCAGAGAGTACTCCGTCCAGGGTTTGGGGAGGAGCAAATAATTTTGGCCTCCACTCCCTGCGAGCCTTCTTCGTGCGGGTTTGCTTCTGGATCGGGCGAGCGCTCCCGTCGGAGAGCTTTTCTTCAAACGTCTGTTGGTCGAAGCGGACGACCATCTTCTGTTGCGTGGAGCCAAGTTTGGCTGCATCCGATTGTGTCACCAACTCCTCAGCTGTGGAGAAGTTTGTCCCCAGCTGAGTCACCATCGTGTTTGCCATTGATTGTAAAAGTACAGAACAATTTATGTCGGAGGACTGAACTTAGACTCACAATACAAACTCGCTTGTACAAAGAAAGCCTAGGGACAAAAACCTAGGTACAGCAATCTAAGTACAATTGTTTATTTTAGATTCTGGGGGTGACGATAGAGGCTCGGAAAAGCGACGGCAGCTCTGCCTTACTCCTTGGACGATCGGGTGCAGCCTTGGCTCTGTAGAAGAATTGCTTGGCATTGATGAAGAAATGCTCTCCTTTCGATCTTTGTATATTCTCTCTCTGACTCTCTGAATCCGAGGGGGATGTGCCCTCTGTCTTCTCTTTGTGCTGTCTCTGCTCTCCTCCTTTGCAAGGGAATGGCACCCTGCTATTTATAAGAGTGGAGGGCATCATTAGGGTTTGCAATGATTGCCTATTCTTAAAAGTCGGCGGCTAAGGATCAATGAATCTGGGCCGCTCATCCCGAATATAATAGATCTGAGCAATTAATGTGATTGCATCAAATCTCTACGGGTAATTAATGATGATTAACATAAATCCTCATGATTTGTTATGCCAATCTCGGATTTCCTGCCACGTGTTCAATTTGCTTGATTACAAATAATCTGATTTGATCCCAATACTTTGTTAGGATTTGTTGATGAATCTTGATCGATTTGATGCCATGTGTCCTACTATTATGCCACGTGTCTTAACCACGAGCCACTTAGGAAATCTGAGCTGCATGAGGATAGCTCCCCGCTGAGTCGCATAAGGCTGGCCGTGTGTCAAAGCTGCTTGGGAGTGGCCTCTTGAACATTTGAACCGCATGAAGATGATCTGAGCCGCATGAGCGTAGGCGACCGCATGATGGGTGGCTTCTCAGTGAGCCGCATGAAGATAGTCCTCATGAGCCGTATGGGGTAGCCTCTGCCTGAGCCGTATGGGGTAGTTCTACCTGAGCCGCATGGGGTAGTCCTCGTGAGCCGCATGGGATAACTTCTGCCTGAGCCGCATGGGGTGGCCTCTGTCTGAGCCGCATGCGACTGTCCACGTGTCAAGGCCGCATGAAGGTTTTTGGGGTTTGACGGATTGTGTCAGAGATTTCCTTCGTTTCCCTAGGAGTATGCCATTATGACGGAGTCATTATTGCATCTTTATGTCAGAGCTGTCATTTGTCTGAGCTGTCAGCCGTCAAGCATTTAATGCAGTAAAAGATAAAGGAAAGAGCTGTTGAAGGCCACGTGGCTCCTCTCTGGGCCGCATGGAACTATTCGAGCTGCATAGACGCTAGAGCCACATGGATCCCTGAGCCGCATGAGCTCTCTGAGCCGCATGGGGATCCTTGGCTACATGGATCTTTTTTTATTCTTTTTCATGCTTCTACATGCTCGTGTGAATCCCTCTCAGTGGGATGTACCCCTTGGCTTGGCTTACGCAAAGGAGTACCCCAGTAGAAGGAAGATTCGACTGGTTGAGGCATCGGAGTGCGAGAGCCAGTCTTGTATAGCTTTCCATCGTCTGTGCGTGTTACTATCAACACAGGCCTCTGGTCTGCCGCTGGTGCCGCAAGCTTGTTGTACGAAGCTCGAACCACATGGAATCTCTTAGCGGGTTAGTAGTATTCAGAGTATATCGAAGGTTTACCTGAAGGGAAAGCGTTTCTGTCGAAGACATATCTTCTTGTCGACAATAATCCCATCGTAAGGGGTTAGACCGGTACGCACTTCCTTCAGCGTCGTTCCTTCGTCAGATCAACCATGGAACCACCATCTTCTTTGCCAGGCTTTCCGGGGACGGGACTCGAGCTAGGGAATAAAGTTGTAGCAGCCAGAATCTTCTTCGTTTGTACGAACGGCTTTGAAGTCTTCGACTTTTCATCAGAGAGGAGAACGTCAAAAGTCTGTTGGTCGAAGTGTACGACTACATGTTTTGAGAAACTCCCAGCAAGTTGTCATCAGATTGCATCACCGCCTTCTCATTGGAGGAAAAGGTAGTCCCCAGCAGAGTCGCCATTTTGTTCGACGTAACAAAAGGTCTTTTTGCTTGATTGAACGTATAAAGTATTTGTGTACAAAGAAGGAAGTCCTAAACAGGATATTCTAAGTACAGGGATAAAAGGTTTCTGGAAAAGTGTGACGGTGGAGATCGAGCACTGCAGTGGCTCCTTTACTCCGTTGACGGTCTGACGATGAATCAACCTTGCTATGGCTCTCTGGCACCTTTGATGGGACTCTGGGGTCACCGATCAAGAGGCTGTCTGGATGAGAAGATCTCTTGAAGATGGTTGATTGGTTGGTTCTTTAGTTGATAGGTGGATGAGGGTGGTCGACTCTTCGTAGATGGAGATCGCTGCTCCTTTGAAGATTGTCGATGTTTCCTCTGTCGATTTCGATTATCGATCCATTGGTGGAAGTAGAACTTCTTCTATTTATAGAGAACCGAGCACATATGCGATGTGTATTAGGGTTACTGAGATATGAAAAATTATGCTGCTATTGTACGGTGTGGACTTCTGCGACGTTGACATGTGGCGAACATCGAGATTCTCCTCAAACAAGATCTCTGGTGGTTATAACATAACCGAAGGAGGTGACACGTAGCGCCTGCCAATTTTCTTGCTCGGATATAGCCGAGTAAATCTTGGGTTTCATCTTAGATTTGGAGTCTAATTGATCTTCGTCTAAGATTTAAATCAATCTGATATGATATCAATCATGATTTAATCCCAATCTTCTCTGCAAGAGACGGTTTAAACAAACTAATTGGTATGGACCCATGCTTTCTATGCCTCTGGTAAGGACTAAATGTTGCTGCGCTTCTGTGGCGACGAGTAGACCGTGCTTCTGGAGACGATAAAACCTCTGTACTTTCATGCGTGGAGTGGACTTGGCTTCGAATAACGACGAGACTTCTGTGCGTATAGAGCAACTTATAAAGCTATATTTCGGGCTACCAGAGTCACTGTGCTATAGGCAAAAAGTAGGCTTGTGCTTCAGGTTGGCGAGGTTACTGTACTTTTGGAGCGACAGGTTGACTTGCATTGGTTGCGATAGGAGTTCCTAAGTCTCTTGTAGAGAAGTGACTTAAGCTTCTGATCTGGAGAGATGACTGCATCGTAGGAAAAGAGATGGTGTGAGCATATCGCCATTATGTGCCTCATGCGGACGCAGGTAAGTAGCTACGCCTCTGAACAGTGGAGACGTTGGCTTCGAAAGGAAGGGTATAATACCCTTGCACGTTTGAGATTGGCGCAGGCAGATAGATGTGCCTCTGGAGTGCAGACACTGGCTTTCAAAATAAAAGAAGGGGCGGAGGGCCATACCACCATCTTTTTTCTGAGGTTGGCGCAGGCAGGTGGCTGCACCTCTGGCTTGAAGACTCTGGCTTCTTCAAAGTAAAGAGCGATAAATACCAGCTCTTTAAGAACTTCCCTCTTATCTGCCACCGTAATGTAGGGAATTCTAAGGGTCTGAGACCAACATTCAATGTGCTGAGTCTTAGGTTTGTCCTATTAATGAGGGATTTTTGACCGTCGGCCATGTGGTGTGCACTCTGGGCCACACTCGGTCCTATAAAAGGGAAAGTTCTCATCTGAAGAGTCGTTGCCTTCTTCTCGGCATCCTTCACCACCATGCGAGATCCAAACTTAACTTCGAGCAGCGATCGACCATGTATAAGTTGGTTGCTGGTTGAGGCTTCTCTCGTTTGTAGGAGCTAAATTCTTATGGAGAAACTATGTGTAGAAGGAATCATCACTGCCCTTGATAAGTATACAAATATCCTTCTTAGGAAGTTCGACTCTGGGCGACGTCTGAGGGATGTAGGAGATCCAAGCCACGGGCTTGAGATCAATTTCTTACCCGATGAATAGCCGACCGCCGACCGTGCTCTGCCTTGATCTTTCGAAGCAATGGGGCTTCGCTATGTTGTGGTTATGGGTCTTCCACTACTTCAGTATATATTGGAACTCTAGCTTCTCTTGGTGACAAGAGGGTTGGCTCTGATGATGCTGTGAGTCGGTGGAGAAGAGACTTTGATTGAGATTGTACATTTCTCTTCTGTCTATGACGATCATACTGTGAAGGTTGCCCATTGAAGACGATCCTTCCCTTATGTTCATAGAAATTTCTATTCTCACCTGTGTAACAAAGACCTTGTAATTGATCCTTGTAATGAGATTCAAGAAACTTCTTTATTATGTACTTACGATAGGCCTGTGTAATAGACCCTTGTTGCTACGATCAATAAGAAGAGTGCTTTTTTTTGAACTTCATCCTGAGAATGTCTTCATCCTTGGTTGGTCTGCCCATCTCACTGTCTACACCTCTGTGATGTTAGGTTAGTAGTGGGGACACTAACCTGTGCCATATGTTATCAAGACCATGGTAGGAAGAGGGTGGGCGACGAAAGCACCCTCATGCGCCTTACATCAGCTGTAATTTTTCATGCTTCTACAATCATCCCATGGGACTGACTTGTACAGATCAGCATCCGTACAATACGCTTTGAGTCCTCGAAATTGGTCGATGTCATCGAACTTGGTCTTGATAGTCCCGTACTAGTTACATACTTCATGCGTTGATGGAGAGTGGAAGGTACGATCATGTACTCATGAATCCATGGTCGACCCAATAGCATTTTGTAGTTTATATCAGCGTCGATGACGTAGCAAGTCATGTATGTCTGTAGATCGCCTATCTGGCATTTCAGGCAAATCTTGCCCAGGGGCTCACTCTTTCTAGTATTGAAGCCACTGATTGTAGTGTTTGACGCGGTCAGCCGATGCATCGGGATCCCCAAAGTTTAGAGTAAACTCTGATGGATGATGCTGAGAGAAAAACAATGGTCGATGTGGATGCGATCGACCTTAATGGCACCAACATACCATGTGTAGTACAGAGGCCTATAGTGCTGGTTGTTCTTTAGTAGCATTTCCTGCTGAGTGAAGGTGATGTTAGGAATCACTTTGACCACACTATGACAATATTGGCATGTGACATGATCCTCCTTAGGCGGTTTCACCTGAGTGAGGAAGGAGTTATCTTTTTGTAAAGCTTCGCTGAGGGCATCTCGAGTCTCTTTGGAGAGACGGAGGAGCTCGAAGAGTGACAGTCGAGCCGGAGTATTAGCAAGCTCTACCAATATGGCAAAGTTCTAGGGCTTGATCAGTCCTACTGCTGAGTCTTGTCTCAATGGATTGTCAAAACGAACCTCCTTCTACTTATGCTTATCTACTGCAGGAGATTGGGATGGTCCTAATTCTGACGTATTAGGTGTTGTAGCAACGGATGGAGGTACTTTATCTTCCACAGCCTGGTGCTTCTCCTGCTGGTGAGCCGAGTGAGTGGTAACCAGGGTGTCATCAGTCGATGTAGAAACCATGTGAAATAACTTGACTTTTTCCCCTTGATAGAGCGCGCTACAGGATTCATCATGTATTGGGCGAGATCAGGGTGGATCCACATAACTTTGCCTCGCGACGTTGTAAATAGGATGAGGCCTTGAGCATTATCACAGGCTGGTAGAAGATGGACTACTTCCATTGTCGCCCTCGGGATGGGGACGATACTGTCTTGAACCCCTATCCTTAGGAAACTTCCGAACTGGAAGGTGACCATATTGGCAGGGACAGTCTTTTCCTCGTAGTCGAGTGAGATGACCTTGGCGTCGATGAGGCACTGGATCTGCCTCTTCAACACATTGCAATCGTGTATTGAATGGTGGACATACTGATGGTAGTGGCAGTATTTCGGATCATCCACCTTTCCCACTTCATCAGGTCACTTTAGAGGCGGGAGTCAAAGCCTGCCACCCTTTGTCAATATATCGAAGAGTTCTAATGTGTCTTCATTGTTGAAGGAGTAGGTCTTTTTCGGACTCGATGCTTCAGCCGGCTTCTAGTTCATTGTCACTGAACCTTTAGAGATGTTGACGGTCATGGCTAGTTTTCCTTTACCTTCCTTGGGGATGAGGTTATTGTGTCACGACCCGCACCCTAGAGTTAGGGCACGAGAACGTAACAACGCCCAGCCTACGCCGCAGTATCGGCGGTAGAACGCTGTCCTAGGTCTCAATGCATCTAACAGTATAAGACTAAACTGTTTATACTCCCCGAATGGGGTGATATAGCAGAATGTAAACTCAATCACATCTAAGGTAGAGCATAAAGGAAGATAGATAAAACATAAAATTGAAAAGAGATACAACAGATAGAAGTCTAAGTGTCTAAGTTACAAACTCAGGATACATCTCAAAACTCAAATACAGTAATCCATAAATACAACTCAAGATGACTGAAAATAAACTATAAGCAAAAACCCTAGCTATCTATGCAACCTCTACTGTCTCCTCTAGGCTAGCAGGCAACCTCCAGGCTATCTGTAAAATTTATCAACGGGTCCAGTCAGGATTGGAGCGAGCACAGTACATCTCAACAGATCATAGCAGGTTAGAAAATATAATCATGCAGTAAAGTAAGATACAGGATCTGAAGGAAATACAGTATGTAAACAGAGAAAGAGAACTGTAATAGAAATATCTACTATACATAGAGAACTAACAGTCACTAGTGAGTCAGAGTAAAATATAAACATGTGAATGACATAGGAGATTCATGACTACAGCTAAGAGAGTGATTCATGACTACAGCTACTTGGATAATATTCACATGTCTATTTCTACTCCTCCATCCCCAATCAATACACAAGGATCTATTCAAGTTATGTTAAGATTCGTGAAACTTCACATGGCTCATAAAATGAGTGATACGTGAAGGTGATTCATGATGGCTCTGTGAACATGAGAGTACATGTGTCACAAGCGATTCGTGAATCAGAGGAAGCATAGAGATACGTGATGATTCGTGAAACGCACAAAACATGCAGTATCCGATGCTCCCGAGGGGGATAACATCTCATGAAAAGATCCATATAGTACCAATCCGTATGACCAACGTGACAGTATCAAGTAAAGTAATTTAAAGCAGGAAAATAATTCTAAACAGGATATGAAATGATCAGAGAATGTACTCGCCTGATATCTGAATGTCCAAGATAAAGATACTGTCCGAAGAGAGGTGTCTGGCTCCTAATTAGAACAGCACAAGTCACAACATGTCCAGAAGGGTAATATAAAGCACTACAATGCATTCTACATGAATCTTGGTCAAACTAGGCCATAGTCAACCCTTGGTCAACTCTGGTCAACTGTACTAGTCAAACTAGGTCAAACTAGGTCATGTCCTAACCCAATAAGTCTTACTAGGCCTAACCATGACTATCCTAGCAAGCACACATCAATACTAGGCTATACAAGCCAACATACACCCAACTCTATATAGCATGCAATTATTCAATACTCAAATAGGCAAGAATTCACATTGGATATACACTAGGTAATCTATTACTTTAAGCTATATATGTCTACACATATATACACATGCATATATTGGTATTCAACATTAGGTCTATAATCATGGCATTTCAAATAATTATATAAACTTATATATTACAACACAATATGCTAACATATATATAATATACATACATAGGTAAGTTAACTATATTCATAAATACTTATTTAAGATGCTATGTGTGTGTATGTGAACATGGCAAAGGGGCAAGTGTGGGTTAAATGGGCATACATAGTGTATACATATCAAAGAGTGTCAAAGTGTAAGTGAACAAAGTGTCAAGTGTGATAGTGTCAACATAGTGTAAGGGGTACATGAGGTAATATAGGATTTGTGTTAACATAGAACATTACATCTCATTAACTTGTATATTGCATACATTACATCTATTATTACATTACATTCATGCTTGCATTCATTCATCATTCATTTATTCTCTTGCACTACTATATGCACCATACATTACATACTATGGAACCTACATATTCATTACAAGCCATACTTATACATGCTTACATTAGATAGGATACTTACACCTTATACATCATTTATTTAACCATTTACTCATGCTTGTATTCTCTATTTAATTACATAATGTATATACATTAACATGGATTAAAATCAAATAGAACATTATATTACACACAAGGGTGCACAAAATGCATATGCCGAATAGTAACTCCTACTAATAATCAATATTGTACCATCTCAGCATGAATTAAAATCTAGAATTAAAGTATGTTATAGATCTATGTGTTAGCTTTCCGAAACTTCAAACGGATCGCGTTTTCGTTTCCGAAAACTCCCGGAATCGCAAAAACACCGAGAACGCGTTTGTCTTTCTTACAGCTGACACTCAAATAATTCTCCAAAAAGTTATAAAAAGAATTAGGCCTATTAATACATGTTTTTGGAAATCTAACTTCAATACGCTTCTTTTAAAAAAACGGGAGATTAAACCGAGCTTTGAGCTAGAAGTTATGACATTTCTAAGTTAGGGCTGAAATTAAAAACGTGGATAAAAATCATGACGGATTTAGGTAGTTTGAGACAAAAGAACACAAGTATATAACATAATATATCAAGAACTCACTCTCTACACTAATATATATATATATATATATGAGACACTATAAAACATATCTCCAATACAAAAATATGAGATTAAACATGTAATAATTCATTCATACATAACAACAACACATAGTGTGTCCAAATTTGGGATTTTCCCACATGGACACAACCACAACACAAAGGACACTCCTATGACCTCCAAATGGACACGAAATGGACACAAATGGAGATACAACCATGGGGGTCATTCCTATGGGTTCAAAATAGACCTATATGCATGAGGAAATGAAAAGGAGAAGGGATTTATACCTCCCGGTAGATCGAATCGAAGAAAAGCCTTCCCGGAGCGACACCGACACGTAGAGATTCCAAAAGGATACGAACGAGTTCCGAATCCTGCCAAACTTGGGTAGCTTCCTCCTTGGCTAGAATGGAGAAGGAAATAAGAAGATTTGGTGGTAAAATGAAATGATTTGGTGGAGAAATTGCTAGGGATTGCTCTCTAGGAATTTGGGGAAGAACAAGAGAGAGAGTGTGGATGAGAATAATGAAATGAACTTGAGCCTATCCTCTCCCAAAGTGGCTGGCCATATGGGGCTATTTGTCCTATTATGGTAAGGTCCAAAATGCCCCCACTAACCTATTCTATGAGTATTAGGAAAGGGCTAATTGGTTGGGGCTAAATTAGTCATTCTAAAGTCTCTAATCACACTAACCCTATCCATAATAATTAGTCTAACCTCTAACTAAAATATTTCTATCATGTGGACTAAAATTAATATCATGTGGGCCATGCATAACTAGTGTGTGGGTCCCACTAGAGTCAAACTACCCCCGGGTCCCTGTTTCAAGTCGGATTGAGTTGAAATTCGAACCCGACTCAAATAACCCCAAAACAATATCATAAATAATAAAATAATATCAAAATAATTCAAAGAGGTCAAATGCAAAAAATATCCTTAGGCCAAAAATGACATTAAAATATCATAATCACATGGTTAGGCTCTAGGTCAAACAGTCTCTAGGGTTTCACTAGCAAAACGTCAAAACCACAAGTCATTAATTAAAATAATTTTATAATGATTTAAAATCACCAAAAATCATATCATGAATTAAATATCATTATTAAAATAATTATAAACACGAAATTTCAAAATTACCCTCATTTGGGAAACTGGGTGCTACAACTCTACCTACCTTAGAAAAATTTCGTCCTCGAAATTTAAGATCGATAGTACTCCTTCTAGAGCCTCTAACCTACCCAATATCTAAGGTAACACTTCCTAACACTGGAATAATAAATGGACATCTAAAAAGTGTCAATCTAGGAATACCTCCAATACTGCTCTGCTGTACGGCGGTAATGGAACTTCAATAGAATATAGACTGGAACCTATATCCAAGGGACTGGACCTATTTTAAAGTGGTCTTAACTAAAGATAAAAAGGAACTGATCATAGGCTATAGGTATGCTCAAACTATTATCTTCCTATTAACCATCTATTAATACATTCTATTAACATAGGAACGATGCATTACTAAGACATATAGGCCCCTATCTCTCATAACACATTTATACTCACCAAAAGACTAGTACATCCTATCAAGGGTGATACTATAATCTCTCTTAAATCTCCTAAGCTATATGTTTATAGACACACATCCCCCACATCAAGGACTAACCCATATATATCTACAACTGATACTAATGGAGTGACGTCCCTATTTCCCAACAATCAAGGTCTAAATTTTTTTATCTAAATCATGCAATTTGAAGGAATAGTATACAAGGTCAGGGCATACCGTAGCAGTTGGAAGTCTCACCTAGGTACACTAATCATTCTAGGTCAAAACAGTACTATGGTATCAACACACAAACAATCTAGGGTGTCCTAATTGGAAAGGTAAGGGAACAACAATCATCAAGGTTGTAGGGCTGTCTACCATCCTATAAGAAAATTGGTCATTAACAAGCAACTAAAAAATTATTAAAAGGTTACTATTCCATAAAATGGCAAAGATTGAAAATTTAGGCACAACAAATCACAAATAGATTTTTGTCTTGACACGATCTAAGTTGATCAATTTCGGGATAAAACGAGACTTGGGCAAGAAGGAAAATCAATAAAATCAAAGTATGAGCACGAGCATCCAATGATGGAGGTTCAGGTAATGATTAAATTTAATTCGACTGAGTACGAATACGAGGTTCATAGGCGATGAAAAGATTTCAAGGAGAATTGTCAAGGCTGTCGCGAATGAGACTCTAGGGTCAAGTTTAACTATATCTCCATTCTCGTAGATTGATACATGAAAAAGCGAACCAAAGTACAATAGGTTGATCAGACCATCATGTACCGATTCTGATTAGACAATATGTTAGTGGGTGGCCACCCAATAAAATATGTCATGACCAAGCTCGAAAATAGATAAGCTTGCAAAACTAAGGCTAATTTAGCAGCACAAGATATAAGGGTGGTAATGATGAAAGGAATTACATAGTCCAAGTTTCTTAACCAACTGGTCAAGTAATTAGATGAGGTACAAGGTTAAGCATCTATGGAAACAAGCAGAACACCATCACATGTCGGGTCGAAAGAATTGAGTCAAGGCTAGATTTCTAATTGAAATAAGAAGAAATTTAGTATAATGGTAGAGGTTATAGTTTAGCCAGTTGACCAAAAAATCATATCAAGAAAATAGAGTACAAGAAGACGGGTTTTAGTGGGACATGATATACCTACACGAAGGTGAGCTCGTCTAGGTCTTGCATATAAGATTTGTTGGAGGGTAACAGCTAGTATTACATTCCGAATATCAAAGTCACGATAAGGAACGTCAAGGATCTCAATTAGAAAGTAGGAGTTCAAGAGGTGGTAATTAATGCACAAAAATAATGAAGATCGAGTTAGTCATCTGATAACCAGTTACGTCTTCTCTGAGCTACATAATTTACGTCACTTCCTTAGCCTTTCCCATGCAAAAGATACGAAGATTCAAGGGTTTCGAAGTGCATCTGGTAGGGACAACAAGATATGGATAATTAATGTAATGAGACAGAGTTTAAGATAAGAGGTAAATAAGAATGCAAAGGAATAATGGCGAGAAAGAATAATGAAGATATGTTCCTTCTCATCGGTTCAAACGAGAGGAACCCATCAAGCTTAAATTCAATAGCAAGGAATGAGGGTGAATCCAAACAAGAGGAAAAGGAATTCTAATTGAAGTTCAAAATGAGTTTCTCAGGGGTCGTCCCAGAAATCTCTCAAAGAATCCTAAGTGTGATTGAGTACCTTGGATTTGAAAATATTAATCTAAATACAAAATTAAATCAAAAACTATAAAATTTTATCAAAATCATCAACTAATACCACGATTCAAAGTTCTATAATGAATCCACAAAATCAAATTCAAATCAAGGAAAAGGGTGAATCAAAACAAGGAAAAGGAGTTTAAATCGGAATTCAAAATAAGATTCTCAAGGATCATCCCAGGAATCTCTCAAGGAATCCTAACAGTGATTGAGTATCCTCTCATCCTAACATCTTAATTTATATATCCTATAGCAGGCTCGTAGTAGTACAACTAAGTCGTTGCGCTACTACGAAATTGCACTAATACGAATCTCGACCTGCATGGGCCACCACTAAAAACATGTCACGACCCGCACCCTAGAGTTAGGGCACGAGAACGTAACAACGCCCAGCCTACGCCGCAGTGTCTGCGGTAGAACGCTGTCCTAGGTCTCAATGCATCTAACAGTATAAGACTAAACAATTTATACTCCCCGAATGGGGGTGATATAGCAGAATGTAAACTCAATCACATCTAAGGTAGCACTACTAAAATAACCCAGATTAGCGACGTCAGGAGACGTCGCTAAATACAGGAAATATGTCGCTAACAATGATTTGCGACGTAATTAGCGACGAAAAACCTACGTCGCTTATAGGCAAGTCACAGATGGCAATTTAGTCGCAAAACGTCGCTATTTGCGACGCGTAGTTAATTGTCGCTAGACGTCGCTAAATGAGCGACAGATAGCGACGTATAAGTACGTCGCCAACATTGCGACGTAAAGCGACAAGTTGTGACGCTTCAAAAGTTTATAAATGATGACGAGGCATGGCATCCACGTGGCCACGTGGGCAACGTAGCGACGTATATTAGCGACGTCGAGCGACGTAACGTCGCTAGTTAGCGACGTATAGCGACGTCTGTGTGACGTCGCAGTACGTCGCAGAATGTCGCTATACGTCGCTAATATAAAAAAAATTTAAAAAAAATATAATTGATATTTTTGTTATGCTGTGTGTCTGTGTTTACAGTGTGTGTGAAGTGCAGTGTTCGAACCATCGACAGTTTCGCTTACTGTTGTATGTTTTATCTTTGATAGAAAGGGCAACAGTTCAGGGTGCACTTCTCAGAGCTTCCTCTTCACGTCCTTCACCTTCTCGGGAATCTTTACGACGTCCGAGAAAGTGAAGGACGTGAAAATGAAGCTCTCAGAAGTGCACCCTGAACTGTTGCTATTTCTATCCAAGATAAAACATACAACAGTAATCGAAACTGTCGATGGTTCCGAACACTGTATTTCACATTCACTGTAAACACAGACACACATCATAACAAAAATACACAATATATTTTTTTAAAATTTTGGCAGCATCTCCTTTGTATATCAGATCATCGCTTATAACCCAGCGTAGGTATATTTGTCATCCCGTCGCAGATATCACAGTAAATATCACAATAAAAATAGGAGGCAGTACAAAGTAAATATCAAAGACACATCCTCACAAACATCCAATAGAGTCAAATAAAAATGGAAGATGATAAAAAGTCTCCTACCAAGTTTATAAACAACAGTGTATGAATAAACAATTTGCCCATAGGGCCAATACATACAAGTCATAAAAAAACCAATAAAATCACTGCGGACCCCTGCCGCGCAACTGGGATAGAATGTAGTCATACTGCTCCTGGGTGAGCTGTACCGTAGGGGCAGTAGGAGGCAGTACAATGTCTGGAGTCGGCGCCGGAGGCAGTGCAGTATCTGGAGTCGGCGCCGTCGATGGACCCGGAGGACGTACCTGCTCCAGCTCTCGCAGTCGCTCACCATGCGCAGCAAGGGCACTCACCACCTTCTCAGTATACTGAACGACTGAGAGAGAAAGGCTCCTCTGCGATTCGTCCAGCTCGACCTGTCTACGCTCCGTGCGCTGCGTAGACTCGGTGAGCGTCTGCAAGTTGGCAGCTGCAGCCTGATGCAGACTCATCAGCTCCTGTATACTGCGCTCGATCGCATCAAATCGTCCGGTGACGATCGGAGGGTCGGATCGTCGCTCGACCGCATCAGAAATCTGCTGCTGCAACTCGCGACGCAGCTCCTCGATCTGACGACGAACATCCTCAGCTCGTGACGACGCCTGCATAGCCGGAGACTGCGCACTGACAGAGGGGGGCCGGGATGACTCCGAAGCCAAATACGCGCCGTAGGATCCCGTACCGTAGTACGTACCCTTCTGAAGACCGCCAACGGCGGTCATCCAGAGCTCGTCCGGCGATGGCTCTGCAGGCGGCTGGGAGGAAGTACCAGCCCCTCCCTCTGCTTGCGCACTAGCAGCAGCAGCAGCATCAGCCGCCTCCTTCTATAGCCGAACAAACTCGGCCTAGAACATGTTTGCTAACGTGTAAGTGTTTACTAAAGTCTATATTGATATCTATTTTCCTGTTTTCTAAATTATAGTCAGTTAATATTAGTTGAATAGAACTTACATATGCCTGCGTCGCCCTCTCGTCAATGAAGTCCCCAGCCCTCCGATGGGTGACCAGGAAGACGGTCACCATGTTCGGGTCCTCACCCTTCTTTACCTGTTAAAATATATTATCTATTATTAGTATTAAACATTATATCGAACTATATATAAATTAATGTCCGTCATAGGAAATGTACCAGACGACGAAAATGCTCCGTCATCGGAATGGAGCTGCCACACCACTTACCGACGCTCGACCGCGCCACCTTGGCCTTCTCAGACCGCTCCTGGTACTGGCGCTCGCTGAATCTGGCCTTCATCGCAGTCCACTGCTCTGGCGTAATCCAACCCTGGATCGGACGTCCGGCGCGATCACGACGCTTCTGGTCGTCGATCGCATCACGGATGAGCTTGGCTATGACGGCAGGAAATTGGCCCTCGATCCTCGCAGCCAGGTGTGGTGGATAGAAATAGGTCCTCTACAAGAAGTAAAATACAAAAGTTGTATAATATACACAAATGATTATTAAAATTTAAAAATAAACAAATTTTTTACCTTGAAGCGGGCGAACCAAAAGGCCTTCCTATCTGCGGGAGCATCTGAGTAGTTGAGCCAAGGCCCACCATAGTTCTGCCTCACAAATGTCCCCAGCTGTCTCTGTACTGCAGAAGGCCGATATCTATACAATAATAATTTTTCATGAATATATATGTACATATAATTATTTGAGAAATATATAATAATTAATTAACTTACTTCATAGGCCCGTCCGTCCAAATCTCCATACGCGTCTCGCCCGGGGGAGCGCATGGAGGGTCGCTCTCACCTCCTGCCTGGGCAGGATCAGTCTGATCGCCGTCCTCCATATGATCGGCGTGGGCTCCCTCCATAGAGCCATCGACAGTAGGAATGCTGGACGGGGGATCAGGGATGCTGGACGCGGGATCAGGAAGGCTGGACGACGAGGAAGGAGTCACCAACCTGCTAGAACTGCCCTGTCCCGATAATGGACCGGGAACAGGAAGGCTGGACGACGAGGGAGAAGTCGCCAACCTGCTAGAACTGCCCTGTCCCGGTAATGGACCGGGAACAGAACGGTACACTGGCGTACTCGGAGATGAGGATGAGGGTACGGAACTGCCCTCTCCATCCCCAGCCCGAGGCTGACTGGGCTACCTAATATATAATCCTCCGCGTCGTCCAGATGGTCTAGTCATACCTGACAATAAAACATATGACAATAAAACAAAAAAATATATTTATATGATAGACATCACAGATTTTTGAAAAATATCATAGTCAAAAAGTGTCACTGAAGTGTCAATAAAAGTGTCAATAAAGTGTCACTGAAGTGTCACAGATTTATATGATAGAAGTGTCACTAAAGTGTCAAATATGATTATAAAACAAACGTACAGATTTAATCCTCTTCTAAAAATTCATCTAGTTCGTTTAGCTCATCTACTTCTTCTTCTTCTTCTTCTTCCTCCTCTACATCTTCACTTTTATCTGCATCTTCCTCTTCAGATAATTCTACTTCTTCTACACAATTAGATGTGTAATAGGAAACTTTCGTCGTGTCCACTTCTATAATATTTGTTACAAGAGGTAGTTCATCCTGTTGATAAGCTATATCGTCAACCACAAAGGTATTTCTAGCTTTGGTCTTGTATACTGCCCACCAGTCCGACCTTGTTGTTCCCCGTTTAGGATAACTTGTGAAGTACACGAGCTGAGCCTGACTTGATAGGACAAATGGTTCATAGGCTTGATATCGACGCCGATAGTTTATATCAACAAGACCGTGCTTGTCTACTTTCCAACCTTGACCTTCAATCGGATCGAACCAATCACACCTAAATAACACAATCTTAGCAGGCTCTATTCCATAACTATATGTCAGCTCCACAATCTTCCGTAACATGCCATAGAAATCGTTGCCCGCATCAACATCTTTGTAGTTCGAAGATCTGATACACAAACAGCTGTTTTTGGTGGAATCGAGATCCACAAAGTTGTGTCTGATCGGACAAGTTGTTGACTTGAACATAAACCCATTAACACAGTAGCTTGGCCATATTTTTACAGCATAAATTGGTCCCTTGGCTAGCGTTCTAATAGACTCATTCTCAAGTCTTGCGTATGGACGATCGACCTAAATACCACGAAAGAAGCAATTAAGCTCATTCTCAATCAAGTGCATATACAAAAAGGTAATTACAGAGTTCTCAAGTCTTACATATGCACTCAACCATGATGGAAAATAACGCCTCATTTCTTGTTCTAGTTCTTCTTCTGTTATGGGTGGCCTACCCGACCTCACCCCATCATTAAATATGCTGAAAATAACATCGTTCAATTAATGTAATAGTATAATAATTAACACTATTAAAATAATATAGACGTATTAATTACTTACCCCTCCAGTTTCTCTACTTCCTCCTCGTCGCAGTTGAGTAATACATACACCTGAGCAGCCCTTAGCTCATCATCGTTCAGATATCTCTTTTTCATCTTACCCGATGGCTTTCCTGGAGCATTGAATACCTTCAGTATTGTATCATTACTTTTATGATCTCCCTCGTCGTTTCTGGAAGCTCTTGTTCTATTAGTTGCAACATGAGGCTTGAAATACATAGAACAAAAGGTTGTAATCTCCTCGAGAACATAGGCTTCACAAATAGAACCCTCGACCCGTGCCTTATTTTTCACCTTTCTTTTTAGGTGATTGAAATGTCGCTCGAACGGGTACATCCATCGATATTCGACGGGTCCACCAACACGTGCCTCATAGGATAGATGAATCGGCAAATGCTCCATAGAGTCGAAGAATCCAGGAGGAAACACCCTCTCTAGCTTGCATAGTGTTACCGCAATGTCCTTCTCTTGCTTTTCTAGACGATCAACGAGCAATTTCTTAGAACAAAGATCCCTGAAGAATATGCTAAGTTCCGTCAATGGATCCCAAACTGCCTGCGGTAAGAATTCCCGAAATGCAATCGGAATTAACCTCTCCATGAATACGTGACAATCGTGGCTCTTCATACCCGTCAATTTGTTTTTCTTCGGATCGACACATCTTCTTAGATTTGACACATATCCTCTGGAAATTTTAGGCCCTGGATCCACCGACAAAGTCTCACTTTATCCTCCTTGTCCAGCGAAAAATTGACTTCGCAAGGAACTGTTTTCCATTCTGCTGTATCAAATGCAACGCAGGGCGTTTGCATATTTCTTTGAAGTCCAACCTGGCCTTGGGATTGTCTTTCGTTTTTCCCTTTACGTCCATCACAGTATTAATTATGTTATCAAACACATTCTTCTCAATATGCATGACATCAAGATTATGTCTGATCAGATTGGTACTCCAGTATGGCAGATCCCAGAATATGCTCCTCTTTGTCCAGTTATGAACTCTACCAAATCCATCGCACTTGTACCCAGTTGTAGGATCTTCGATAGCACTTGGAAAATCTTTAACCTTCTCCCATATCGTGTCTCCGTACCACCTTGGCGGTGGATCACCCTTCTCTACAACGCCGGCACGGAAAGCATTTCTGTTCCTTCTGAACAGATGATCTTTTTGCAGAAATTGCCGATGACAATCAAAGAAGCACGGCTTTCTGCCGTGTTTCAAGCGGAAAGCCTTACTACAGTCCATGCAATACGGACATGAGAGACGGCCATGAGTGCTCCATCCAGATAACATTCTATAGGCCGGAAAGTCGTTGATGGTCCACATAAGGGTTGCCTTCATCTGAAAATTATGCTTCCTGGAAACATCGTACGTGTTAGCGCCTACTTCCCATAACTGATTCAACTCATCTATCAAAGGCTGTAAGTACACGTCAATGTTCCTCTTGGGATTGTTCGGACCAGGAATTATAACGGTTAGAAACATGTACTGAGTCTTCATGCACATCCAAGGCGGTAGGTTATACGGAGTAACAATCACAGGCCAGCACGAATACTGGGATCCCGAAAGACCAAAAGGAGTAAAACCGTCAGAAGATAGTTCCAACCTGACATTTAGCGGATCTGAAGCAAAATCTGGATACACTCGATGAAAGTGCTTCCACGCTTCTCCATCGGATGGGTGATCCAACACTCCTTCAATCTGTTCTCGCATGTGCCAACTCATATTTTTGGCCGTCTCTTTCACCATAAATAATCTTTGCAACCGCGGCATTTAATGCAAGTAGTGCATTGAATCGGTCGGTCTTCTTGCACCGGTAGACCTTCCTGTACTAGTTGTCTTATAGCGATCAACACCACAAAATCTGCACACATCTGCGTCCTTGTCGTCTTTGTAGTACAGCATGCACCCATTGCAACAGGAATCGATTTTCTCGTATCCCATCCAGAGCGATCTCACCATCCTCTTAGACCGGTAGAAGTCTTTAGGCAACTTCGCACCCGCCGGCAAGATCTCTATAATCAACTCCAACACTCGGTTGTAGCATTCTTGCGACATATTAAAATCTGACTTAATGCTCAACAGTCTTGTAACCACCTCCAACGGTGAATGATCCTCACAACCAGGATACAATGGAGTCCTTGCATTATCCAGCAACTCCATGAACTGTGCAGCATCGGCGTTCGGTGCCTCCTCAGGTGCATCATGAACGAAACTAGGCCCCGCAGCATCGAAAACCATGTTCACGCACCCGTCGTCGTATGCATGATTATCTGAAATAAAATTAGGTCCTGCATGCATATACGGCTCAACGTAAGGCTCCGGCTCTGATGCTAAAGACACAAGTTCTCCGTGTGCGGTCCACTGATAGTAATTAGGCGTGAAACCCCTCGAGTACAAATGATATGTCACTTCCACTTCTGGATAATATTTCACGTTATGACATTTCACACACGGACACTTAATTTTGGTGCCGTCCATGTACTGAGGGAACGCCTTAGCAAACTGCAGGAACTGCTCTACTCCCGCTATGTATTCATCCCGCACACCACATATATCATCCGGACGACGATTGTACATCCATGAACGATTCCGCAAGTAGTAATTCATATCCATTTGAAAATAATTTTGCAAAGATGGACACACATTATCCAACAGGCACAAATTCGTATATAATGTCTTATTATGGGACACACATTAGTAGCGGACAGTTACTAATAACAATGATATTGACCGATACCGATACGGTTTGGCATATTCCGATCCGATACAGACCGATACCAAATATTGACCGATACCGACATTGGCATGTTCGGATACTATACAGACCGATACCGATACCAAATATTGACCGATACCGACATTGGCATGTTCCGATACCGATACTATACAGACCGATACCGACATTGGCATGTTCCGATACTATACCGACATTGGACAGTTACTAATAACAATGATATTATCCAACAGGCCGATACCGATACGGTTTGGCATGTTCCGATCCGATACAGACCGATACCAAATATTGACCGATACCGACATTGGGGGTCTTTGCTCCGGTCAATTCGGCAAAACCAATCGGTAAGGGTGACTACTATTTCATATAATTTCAAAACTACTAAGAAATAACGCTGAAATACTTAAAATTATGCCTAAATGTATAAAATATATGTTTTTAAATGTAAATAATTTATTAATAATTATTTGTTTTCCGATACCAAAGTTCGATACTCCGATACGATACCGCCGATACTACCGGTATCGCCGATACCAATACTCATAGGAATAGTCCGATACCGATTCCGATACCGATATTGTGAACCTTGGGTATATATCGTCAACATTTCAGATTCTTAAAATGAATTTCAAATGGATTTCAAATGAATTTCAAATGAATTTCAAATGGTATATATCCCTACATTTTGCGAATCCCTTGAACAAAAAATAAAATCCTATAATGTGAAGTAGGCATGCACGAAGAAAATTTCTTTTCGAGCCAACAAGATTTGTAACGATCCTAACATTTGGAAAGAATTAACATCACCATTATATATCATAATAAATCACAAACATAAGCAAGGAAAGGAAGTAGTTAACATGGCATTGTCTTCCAAAGTTCAAAATGTCATGAGCCCGGTTCATGTCCCGCTCTTACTGCTACTACTACACCTACTTCGGTCCATTTGAGTCACATCTATTCTCTCCTTTCTTTCTTTTTTCTTTTTTCTTAGTACCACTTGCAATATGTGACAGAGAAATCTATCGACCAATATTAATGGCAGTAGACCAGCATTCAATGGAGACCAAGAGGAAGAGCGAGAGAAGCAACAAAATCGTACTCGATAAAGAAAAGTGGCAGACTGTACCCACCCCAACCCTCCCCTGCCTTCCCTCCCCCCTTCCCCCCTCCCCCCTCCCCTGCCCCCCTCCCCATACCCCTGCACCCACCCCAACCAAAATATACACTTCACCCCTGCCCCCCTCCTCCTACCCCTGCACCCACCCCAACCCTCCCCTGCCCCCCTCCCCACTCCCCCCTCCCCCCTTCCCTGCCCCCCCTTCCCATACCCCTGCACCCACCCCAACCCTCCCCTGCATTCCCTCACCTGCCCCCCTTCCCCAGCACCCACCCCAACCATGCCCCCCTTCCCCTACCCCTGCACCCCCCGGGTACCCCCACCCATCCCTCCACCCCTCGATAGTAAGACCCCCCCACCCCCTGCACCCAACCCCACCCCTCTCTCCCCCCTCGACAGAAAGACCACCCCAGCAGCTAGGGTTAGAGTTCTCGTGTCCGTGTCTGTGTCTAGATAGCTAGGGCTAGGGTTAGGGTTTACCTGAGGAGGGTAGCTTCGTCGGAGGATGGAGGCGGCGAGGAGGGTGGCTTCATCGGAGGAGGAAGCGGCGAGGAAGGCTCCTTCGTCGGAGGAGGGAGGCTGGTCGCCGGAGGGAGGGGTCAACGGGCGAGCGGGGTCTCCGGAGGGAGAAGGGGGAGGGTCTCGCCGGAGGGAGTGGTCGCCGGAGGGGGAGGGTTCGCCAGGGGGAGAGGGGAGAGCGGGAATAAATTTTTGGGTAAAAATTTTGGGATTTCGATCGGGCCAGGAACCCTATATGAAATAAAACAGCGACGCCTACATGATACGTCGCTAAACGTCGCAAGCCAGCGACGTAAATTATACTACGTCGCTGAACGTCGCAAGCCAGCGACGTACAGCGACGTGTAGCACACGACGTCGCTATATGCAATTATCAGCGACGCGTATTTCCGCCGTCGCTAATATACGTCGCTATTTAAGCATATTTTAGTAGTGTAGAGCATAAAGGAAGATAGATAAAACATGAAATCGAAAAGAGATACAACAGATAGAAGTCTAAGTGTCTAAGTTACAAACTCAGAATACATCTCAAAACTTAAATACAGTAATCCATAAATATAACTCAAGATGACTGAAAATAAACTATAAGCAAAAACCCTAGCTATCTATGCAACCTCTACTGTCTCCTCTAGGCTAGCAGGCAACCTCCAGGCTATCTGTAAAATTTATCAACGGGTCCAGTCAGGACTAGAGCGAGCACAGTACATCTCAGCAGATCATAGCAGGTTAGAAAATATAATCATGCAGTAAAGTAAGATACATGATCTGAAGGAAATATAGTATATAAACAGAGAAAGAGAACTGTAATAGAAATATCTACTATACATAGAGAACTAACAGTGACTAGTGAGTCAGAGTAAAATATAAACATGTGAATGGCATAGGAGATTCATGACTACAGCTAAGAGAGTGATTCATGACTACAGCTACTTGGATAATATTCACATGTCTATTTCTACTCCCCCATCTCCAATCAATACACAAGGATCTGTTCAAGTTATGTTAAGATTCGTAAAACTTCACATGGCTCATAAAATGAGTGATACGTGAAGGTGATTCATGATGGCTCTGTGAACATGAGAGTACATGTGTCACAAGCGATTCGTGAATCAGAGGAAGCATAGAGATACGTGATGATTCGTGAAACGTACAAAACATGCAGTATCCGATGCTCCCGAGGGGGATAACATCTCATAAAAAGATCCATATAGTACCAATCCGTGTGACCAATGTGACAGTATCAAGTAAAGTAATTTAAAGCAGGAAAATAATTCTAAACAGGATATGAAATGATCAGAGAATGTACTCGTCTGATATCTGAATGTCCAAGGTAAAGATACTGTCCGAGGGGAGGTGTCTGGCTCCTAATTAGAACAGCACAAGTCACAACATGTCCAGAAGGGTAATATAAAGCACTACAATGCATTCTACATGAATCTAGGTCAAACTAGGCCAAAGTCAACCCTTGGTCAACTCTGGTCAACTGCACTAGTCAAACTAGGTCAAACTAGGTCATGTCCTAACCCAGTAAGTCTTACTAGGCCTAACCAAGACTATCCTAGCAAGCACACATCAATATAAGGCTATACAAGCTAACATAGACCCAACTCTATATAGCATACAATTATTCAATACTCAAATAGGCAAGAATTCACATTGGATATACACTAGGTAATCTATTACTTTAAGCGATATATGTCTACACATATATACATATGCATATATTGGTATTCAACATTAGGTCTATAATCATGGCATTTCAAATGGTTATATAAACTTATATATTACAACACAATATGCTAACATATATATAATATACATACATAGCTAAGTTAACTATATTCATAAATACTTATTTAAGATGCTATGTGTGTGTATGTGAACATAGAAAAGGGGCAAGTGAGGGTTAAATGGGCATACATAGTGTATACATATCAAAGAGTGTCAAAGTGTAAGTGAACAAAGTGTCAAGTGTGGTAGTGTCAACATAGTGTAAGGGGTACATGAGGTAATATAGGATTTGTGTTAACATAGAACATTACATCTCATTAACTTGTATATTACATACATTACATCTATTATTACATTACATTCATGCTTGCATTCATTCATCATTCATTTATTCTCTTGCACTACTATATGCACCATACATTACATACTATGGAACCTACGTATTCATTACAAGCCATACTTATACATGCTTACATTAGATAGGATACTTACACCTCATACATCATTTATTTAACCATTTACTCATGCTTGCATTCTCTATTTAATTACATAATGTATATACATTAACATGGGTTAAAATCAAATAGAACATTATATTACACACAAGGGTGCACAAAATGCATATGCCGAATAGTAACTCCTACTAATAATCAATACTATACCATCTCAGCATGAATTAAAATCTAGGATTAAAGTATGTTATAGATCTATGTGTTAGCTTTCCGAAACTTCAAACGGATCACGTTTTCGTTTCCGGAAACTCCCGAAATCGCGAAAACACCGAGAACGCGTTTGTCTTTCGAACAGCTGACACTCAAATAATTCTCCAGAAAGTTACAGAAAGAATTAGGCCAATTAATACATGTTTTTAGAAATCTAACTTCAATACGCTTCTTTTAAAAAAAATGGGAGATTAAACCGAGCTTTGAGCTAGAAGTTATGACATTTCTAAGTTAGGGCTGAAATTAAAAACGTGGATAAAAATCATGACGGATTTAGGTAGTTTGAGACAAAAGAACACAAGTATATAACATAATATATCAAGAACTCACTCTCTACACTAATATATATATATATGGGACACTATAGAACACATCTCCAATACAAAAATATGAGATTAAACATGTAATAATTTATTCATACATAACAACAACACATAGTGTGTCCAAATTTGGGATTTTCCCACATGGACACAACCACAACACAAAGGACACTCCTATGACCTCCAAATGGACACAAATGGAGATACAACCATGGAGGTCATTCCTATGGGTTCAAAATAGACCTATATGCATGAGAAAATAAAAAGGAGAAGGGATTTATACCTCCCGGTAGATCGAATCGAAGAAAAGCCTTCCCGGAGCGACACCGACACGTAGAGATTCCAAAAGGACACGAACGAGCTCCGAATCCTCCCAAACTTGGGTAGCTTCCTCCTTGGCTAGAATGGAGAAGGAAAGAAGAAGATTTGGTGGTGAAATGGAAGGATTTGGTGGAGAAATTGCTATGGATTGCTCTCTAGAAATTTGGGGAAGAACAAGAGAGAGAGTGTGGATGAGAATAATGAAATGAACTTAAGCCTGTCCTCTCCCAAAGTGGCTGGCCATATGGGGCTATTTGTCCTATTATGGTAAGGTCCAAAATGCCCCCACTAACCTATTCTATGAGTATTAGGAAAGGGCTAATTGGTTGGGGCTAAATTAGTCATTCTAAAGTCTCTAATCACACTAACCTTATCCATAATAATTAGTCTAACCTCTAACTAAAATATTTCTATCATGTGGACTAAAATTAATATCATGTGGGCCATGCCTAACTAGTGTGTGGGTCCCACTAGAGTCAAACTACCCCCGGGTCCCTATTTCAAGTCGGATTGACTTGAAATTCGAACCAGACTCAAATAACCCCAAAACAATATCATAAATAATAAAATAATATCAAAATAATTCAAAGAGGTCAAATGCAAAAAATATCCTTAGGCCAAAAATGGCATTAAAATATCATAATCACATGGCTAGGCTCTAGGTCAAACAGTCTCTAGGGTTTCACTAGCAAAACGTCAAAACCACAAGTCATTGATTTAAATAATTTTAAATTGATTTGAAATCACCAAAAATCATATCATGAATTAAATATCATTATTAAAATAATTATAAACACAAAATTTCAAAATTACCCTCATTTGGGAAACTGGGTGCTACATATTGCTAGATGAGCGTTTCCCATTGTCTTCGAGTGAGGGAAAACTTAACCCTACCAGTTGCGCGTTGTAAAACCCCTAAATTTTTACTATGATTTTGAATTTTTATTTTCAGTATTGATTTTTTGGTATTTGTACGTCGAGTGCGAATGCGTATACACGAGATATTTTAAATAAAAAGTTTTATTGTAAGTTTTAATAAATATAAAAATAAATGGCTTTGTTTCAAAATACATATAAGAAAATATTTTCTGTATATAATATTCTTCCCGTGAAGGGTTAGTCAAATTTTTATATTTAATATATTACATGCGAGTATATGAAATACATTTCATATATATTTAGAATTTAGAATTATTGTTTTTCTTAACTATTTTAAAATTACTAAAAAGGTTATTCAAATATTTAATATTTATTTTTGAAATTAATTAATATGATTATTCTAGTATTTATAAAAGATATTTTAAAATGGTTTGATTGATGTTTAAATTAATTATGATGATTTAGAAACATGAATTTATGGATTTTATTTTATATAGATTTAATGTAAAGGTAGATTTATCTATAATTAAATTGGATTCAAATTTGGATATAGATTTGATTTTATTGATTTAAATTTAATAATTGAATTCTCTAATTGGGTTTAAATAAGTCCTAATCTTTATCTACCAAGTATTCCATCAATCCTATATATACGGGAGCTGTCCATTGAGTTCTCTACAATTACTCCACAATATTTCCCCATAAGTGCGTGCGTCGTGTCAGTGTCCAATTCTTATTCCATCTTTTTACAAATACAACATCTTTTCGTGTCGAACATATCCCGACACAATCAAATCCCTAACCTAGTCCTACTCTAAATTCTGCCTCTTGTTCCCTGTCCCAGCCGAACTCCCCACGAACACCCCGCGGCCATCATCCCCTCATCATCCTCACCACGACGACCACCACTCACCCCTACTGGACCTCTGAGCATCAACGAGACTGTCGCAGACAACCATCCCAACCGAACAATGACACCACCAATGTAGCCGCTCCTCCCCGACACACTGCCAGCCTCGCCACCACAAACCCAGCAGAAACCCAATCACCCCCAACCCTGGCCACCCGAGTCACCGAACCACCACACTTATCCATCGTCGTCACCTTCGACCAAACACGATCGCCGTCTTGTCCTACTGACCCATCAACAGAAGACACCACCACCTACAATACCGATCCCAGCCATCGAACCAACTCCACGACCGCAGACCTCCACACCAGTATCCCCGCTGTAGACATCATCTCTGACGACCACCCGGACCTTTACCGGTGCCACTGCGACCAGTGCCACCCCGCCTCCAAACACCCCAACGCCACAAATAAATGACAAAATTTGACCCGGACTTACCTCTACGACCCATCGACGGCCGGATTCGCTGCGACCAGCCTCCCGTTCGTCCCTCCGAGCACTCACCGCCGACGTCGCAAACCGATCCCGCGCCACCGGGTCTTTCGTGCGCCTACGCACGTGACACAGGCAGGCAAGCTCCGCCCATGCCTCCCGTTGTGATCGTCCACCACCAACCTCCTTTTGTTCCGACCCCTTCTGCCGCCTACTGCCTAGGACGGTGAGTTGCCGTCGTGTTTCACCAGATCCGGCGACCCCTACGCCGGATCTGCTCCCCCATCTACCTTTCCATCGAACTCCACTCTGACTGACTCTTCCTTCATCTCGGATGTGAGCCAGCGCCACCGACCGGGCGATGTCAGCACCGCCCACCGAGAAAATTCGACCACCGACCCGCAAGTTTCCTCTCCTCCCGCTCGCTCAAGCCCTCTTCTCCCCATTTTCTCCCGACCTCTCACCACTCTCGTTTCCCCCTCATCTTCTTCCAAATGACACTCTCTCCCTCTATTTTAAAACTCACTTTTTCCTTTAAGAGAACAACTATGCTGTTACTCTAATTACTTTAGTTTTGGTTTTATTTCTTTTCTTGTTTGTTGTGTTATTTTTTTTGTTGTGCTTCATTAATACAGTATATACTGTTGATACATTATCATACAGTATTATACTGTTAATAATTAATTGAGATTTTATCTTAGTACTCTTAGTATTATACTATATGTTTTGTATTATAAAGTATTATTACTTCTAGTAAGTAAATATATAAATAAAAAGAAATGAATTTTTCGAAACTAGGTTGTAACAAAATCATGGAAAAAAATGGCTTACTAGACTCTATAAGTCATAATATATTAGTATGTTATTTTTCCATATATATAGTTTGACCTAAATTATTAAGTTAACCACATTGGATTTTTAGATTCTATCAAGTTATTGAATATGGATAGATAAGCAAGTTATGTTTTTAAGCCATAAAAATGACTTCTCCGTATTTTCAAATTTAATCTAAAAATATTTTTATATAGGTTCCAAATTATTTTCAAGAAGTAAATAAAATATTTTTATTAATACATATACTTTCAAGGATTATAAATAGTTTTTTTAAAATCATGTATATATATATATATATATTAATTATCCTATTTTTTTGATATTCCCCATATCCATGACTAAACCACCTTTCTATATTCCTTCGCCAATCCTATATGTCCTCATATCGCCCCTTGCTAATCTAACCGTTCTGGACTCCATAGAATGTCTGTACCATCAACGAAGGCCTTCTTGCGTAGTTGTGACATCAAAGGCAGATTTCGTGCCAGCATGATCATTTCACCACTGCGGGCGTCATACCAGGCAAGATACCTTGCCATTAGCTGATTATTTTACTTTAGATCATATTCATGTATTTATTCGTTATTTATTTTCTACAAAATAAACTGTGATACATGGCATAAGTAGATACAATTTTTACTGTTTAGTTCTATTTCCTGCTATGTACTATTTTCTTATACATTGAACTTAGAGTTAAGGGACCACCCTTTGTGTGTTGCATTCATAGGCCTTGATACGTTTTCACCACGGAGTTGCGAGTCACATATAAAATTTGGACATGCGTGACTGGCTGGCCACCGGTACGTATAAGCCGTACGATAGGAATAACCGCTAATAGAGGTTGCATGCTTAGTTTGACTTAGCGGTGAATAGAGGTTTCGTGTTGTGGATACAACATAGTAGGCATTAGGCGGGGAGGACAATACCTTAGCGTATGGGCTATTATGCCCTTTTCCTTTTGTAACCCGTAAGCTCCGTCGGAGATGCGGGTGAGATTACCCATGATTACTGACGGCCATTGACGTTCCGCGGAACATTATGCTCTTATTGATTGGACCTCTGGTACCCCAAGGGGGGACTATACTGATCCTATTTTAGCCAGGGCCCATGCGTTGGAGGATGTTCTTAAAAACTGCATACACTTAGACTGGTTAGGCACCCTTATCCGTTAGGTATGAGTACTCTTGGTTTGGGTACTTGTATCTGCCCGTGGCTTGGAACAATAACTTATCGCAAATTAGTTTTTCACATCTTGTACTTGTTTGGTTGTAGGTGTGGCTTACTACTTCGATGAGAAGGTATTGAACCTTGTTGGGGTCTGGATGCCATATTTGATTCGTGACTTGGAAAGATACTTCATCGTGGGTTAGTGTGCCATCTCTTGTCCTTGTTTGGTTAGGGGATGGTATGCTAATCTAAATGGTGAGGTATTGGACCATGTTATGATCCGATCTTACTTATTATTATTGAGCAGTATTTATTTAGTTCATATGGCATGATATTATGTATCTTGTTACGTCCCTTTGAGGACCTGGTTATCTCCCCAGGTGTGTGTTCATGTCTTTCGTAGGTATTCTAGCCGAGGTCGTGGTCTTCTCCATTTATTCGAAGATGACGTGTCTTGGATCTATCTTGCTACTTTCGTCAAATTAATTTATATATCATGTACTTCTTTCCTTTTATTTGGTTGGTAGTAGATATGTGTCCACCCAACATATTGTATTAAGACCATTCATTAAATGATATCCTTTATTCCCTTATTTTGTGGATGAGATTAGTTTTCATGGTATTACTGCATTTTACAGCTTACGTATATTTATTATATGGATGGCATGTCTACGTTCCTTGTCCTACATATTTTGGTACTGGAGAGTTACACGTGTCCTGGGCCTTTCTCTTGGCTACATCTGTGTCGGTGATGAAGGGTGTCCACTCTACGTAAGGAGCACTGTGCCATAATTTAACTGCAAGGAGCATGTTCTTGCGGCATAAATCCATAAGCATGGGTTCGGGTACACCAGGTAGTAGTCTCAAAGCTGCCTGGTGGAAGCGCTCAATATAAGCACGTACAGGCTCTTTATCTTTCTAGACAATGTCCATGAGAGTAGATATCGTTATATACATTCCTCCTATGCAGAATCGAGCGAGGAAGAGACGCTTCACCGCTAAGAGACTGCAAAACCATTCGTAGGCCACCCCCTACAATGCCCCTACGAATATGTTTGTGAGTAGAGCGTCGTCTTTTGGCAGATGCCCTGCCACCGAGGTGAAGTACCTCAGGTATCGACGAGGAGACTCCTTTGTATCAAATGGCGCAAGTGTCTGCGGCTTGTACTTGGGAGGATATATCACATTATCCCACTCGGCAGGATATGGTTGCCAGATTCCCATCTTTTGGAGCGACTCTCGTTTTTCCCTAGCGTCGTAGAGAACTTACAATTCTTTGAGAGCCTGTTGCATGTAATTCGACATAGCAGGTCCTGTTGTTGATGGAGTAGATGACAGAAGCAACGCTTGACTCAAGATGGGAGGCGTATTAGACCCGCCGTTTGTCCCCAGGTCTTGGTTTGCAGGAGTACGGACATTGGATGTCAATTTCTTCTTGATCTCCTAGACCACTGAAGTCAAGGCCTGCATAGTTTCCTTCAACGTATTCAGGCCTATTTCTAAGGCCTTTATATGTTTCTGATGACTGGGTCCATCGCTGCATTCCATGTAGTCACCTTTGGCCATGAAAACGGACATCATGTGTGGATAAATAGAAGAGATGGTGGATCTTTCACTCTCGGGTTCAGACAACTGAGTCCCGTCGTCTCGAGGGTAAATAAGTAGATTATGATCATCCTCAAACTCGTTACAGTTGCTACCTACAGCTTTTGGCTGCTTGCGCCCACGGAGGGATCTGTATCATATAATCCTTCTTTAAGTTGGAACGAGGGATTGTCATGAATGGTAGCAGTTGGCTACCCCCAGCTAATATTGTAGCTGAAACGTCCCTTGCGACAGGGATCCAAATTTAGCGCACGTGTGTTGGAACACGCCCGTACTGGGTACCGTCGTCTTGCTACCCTCATGTCGGCCATTGGATATGTTGGCCGAAACGGACGGATTCTTGGAAAGCTTCTTGAGAGATGGAGAGCCCCGTACCACATTGCATGAAGTAATGTGGAGTTCATCTTCTTCTTCTTCACTCGACGATCCTTCACTGAGTCTTTGATGTATAGACGCCATCAATCGCAGACTTCGGAAGACGGACTGCTTCTTTGGTGGCGACGCAGCTGTTTGGCAACAACAACAATTGATGTGATCATGGTGTAGGTATGCCTTGGTTTAGACATGTCCTGCGCCGCAGACTCCTTCCTTATTTTACGCTTGTGGGAAATCATCTTGCGTAGATCCGAGGTCTTTGCTTCCACACTTTTTTCGTGCATGTAGGGAAGTTGTGCACAAGAATGAGGATGTGAAGGTAGCTTCCCTCTAATCAGTTCCTGCGCGTGAGATACACTTCGGTCCTGATCAGAGAGTTGTTGACGAGGCAGACTCACCACACACTTTTTTTGTGCATGCAGGGAAGTTGTGCACAAGAATGACAGCGAAGTTATTCCGGTCGAGGCATCGAAGCACTCGAACCAGTTTTGTATAGCTTTCCGTCGGTTGTGCGCGTAACTGTCAACGCGGGCCTTTGGTCAGCTGTTGGCATAGCACATTGATCACGCAAGGCACGTGCTACCTTGGATTTCTTCTTACCACCCCTATAAGGTGCATAGTATTCAGAGTCCAACGGAGTGGTTGGCATAGCACTTTGGTTGCACAGGGCGTGTGCTACCTTGGATTTCTTCGTATTACCCTTAAAAGGTGCGTAACGGTTAGAGTCCAACATCGTCTTACCCGATGGTTAAGCAATTCTATCAAAGGCAGAAGTTCTCGCCTGTGTAGCTAACTTCGTGCACGGGTGTGCCACTGCACGCTTCCTCCGGCGTTGTGCCTTCGTCAGTCCCGCAACGGGAGAGTTGCACTCCTCGCTGCACTTTTTAGGAACAGGATTGAACGAGGCAGCACGGCAGCATCAGTCGAAATCTCCTTAGGGGCTTCACTGTTTAGGGGTTTTTGGAGCGCAGTCCCCTCCGTCGTGCTACTCGTCGTAGCAGGCTTCGGCACCCAGGTACGCCGAGTCTTTTTCAGCTTTATGAACCGCTTTGAAGGACTCGACTTCTCTTCAGACAGAAGATCTTCAAAATCTTGCTGGTCGAAACGTACGACCAACGTCTTTTGAGAAGATCCCAATAAGTTGTCTTCAGATTGCGTCACCACCTTCTCGTTGGAGGAGAAAGAAATCCCCAGCAGAGTCGTCATCTTGTTTGCCATGACAAAAGGTTGAACGAACTTTTGTATTCAAACGTGTAAAAAGAGTACAATCGATTCCTAAATAGGAGATCTAAGTACAAGAATTTCTAAGGAAGTACGACGATGGAGGTCGAGCACTACAGTGACTCCTTTACTCCGTTGACGATCTAACGACGAGTTAAACGTGCTCTGGCTTTCTGGGGCTTATGAATGGAACTCTGGGTTGCCAATAAGGAAATTGTCGACCTTGCCAAAGATTTTTGATCGAAGGAAAACTCCTTCTATTTATAGGCAAGCACATATGCAATGTACATAAAATTTGCTGGACGCGCAGGAGCCCTGCGCATTGAAATAAGAAAGAATCTGCTATTATTGCACGGTGAGGGCTGCTGCTGAGCTGACATGTTACGAACGTTGAGATTCCCTCCCATTAAGATCTCGGGTGGTTATTAGCATAACAGAATAAATGACACGTGGTGTACATCTATTGCTCGAGACTTTTTGTTTAGATGAAACCGATCGGGTTTGGCTCCTATCCAAAGAGTCGGATTTTGTCTCTATCTTTGGGACAGCAGTTTAAACAAATCGATTGTACATTGCCCTCATCCATAGAACCAAATTTCGTTCTTATCTTCTGTAACGCCCCAGTCCTAAAATACGTAGGACTAGGAACGTAGACATGCCAGCTGTATACATACGAAGTACATGGGCCTCGTATGGATACATAAGCTGTAAAATACAGTAAAGCACAACTAACTAATCTCATCCACGAAATAAAGGGATAAAAGAGTATCATATAATCAACTATGAAGTGTCTTTATACAAGATGTTGGACGGAGACAAATCTACTACCAACTATGAAAATAAAGAGAATACATAATGAAAGAAAGAGTTTGGCGAACGACGCGAAGATGATCCAAGTGCAATCATCCTTGAAGAAATAGAGATGATCATAGCCATGGCTAGAACACCTACGAAAGATAAGAACACATACCTGGAGAGTTAACCAGGTCCTCAGAGGGACGTAACAAGACACATAATATCATGCCAATATAACTGAATATAAATTGCTCAAATTAATAAATCAATTGAATTATAACATGGTCAAATACACACCATTGAACTAGCGTACCATCCCTCCATTCAAACAAGGATAGGAGATGGTAAACTAATTCACGATGACGTATCTTTCCATGCTATGAATCCAATATAGTATCCGTACCCCAACAAGGTTCAATACCTTCTCATCAGAGTAGTAAGCTACACCTACAACCAAACAAGGACAAGATGTGGCGAACTAATCTGCGACAAGTTATTGTTCCAAGCTACGGTCAGATACAAGTACCCAAACCAAGAGTACTCATACCTAACGGATAAGGGTGCCTAACCGTTCTAAGTGAAATATAGTTAAGAACAATCCTTCCTACGCATGCGCCCTGGCTAAAATAGGATCGGTATGGTACCCCCTTGGTGTACCAGAGGCCCAATCAATAACAGCATAACGTTCCGCAGAACGCCAGTGGCCGTCAGTAATCATGGGTCATCAACCCCGTATCTCTAATGAAGCATCCGGGTCACAAAGGAAAGTGCATTGTAGCCCATACGCGAAGGAATTGTCCTCCCTGCCTAATGCCTACTATGTTGTGTCCACAACAGAAAACCTCTATAACCGCTAAGTCAAACTAGCATACAATTCTATTAGCGGTTAATCCTATCGCACGGCTTATATGTACCGGTGGCCAGCTAATCACGCACGTCCGTGTTCTACAAGCTGTTTCACTTAACAAAATGCCAAAAATTGGCTTTTGAAAGAAAACGAGAAAAAGTACAAAAGTACAAATTGTTTCTAGGAAGTATTGCTATGAAAGTCTAATCTGAGAGCGATCACTTTGTTCCTTGGACCAAACGATGATGATGAAGAGAACTGCTTGAAGAAGATGAACAATTGGAAGAATTAAGTCACCAGAAAGGTATCAAACAATGGCACTGATGGCACAGTCGAATGCTTTTCTGCTTTGCTTCAACCTGTTCTAGAGAAAAAGTTAAAGAAATGCTTCTGGGAATATCACTCTAAAAGTATGAGTTTTCTCAGAATCTCCTCTTCTGTATATCTCTCTCTTGATCCTGTAATATATTAAAAATAAGTCTATTTATAGACTAGACCCTCTATGCGTAAAAAAGTAACATAATTAGGTCTCTACGCAGGTAACTGTCACCCATGATGAAAATTAACCTCTACGCGTGATGACACGTGTCCCATGTAGAGCTTTAATCTCTATGCAAGGTGACACGTGTCCCACAACATCAACAAAATGGGAAGAGCACGTATACACGTTCCTCTATAAGTGTGGCATGAAAGCCACGTATGCAGACCACGTTCTCACATAGCCAGAAAAGATTGGGCGTAAAAATAACCCAAAATATACTTCATGCGTAAAGTAGCAGACTGGGCATAAAATAACCCAAATTAGACTTCCCGTGTAAAGTGGCTGAAAAGTAGCCTTGAGCGTATAATAATCTCAAATAAACTCTACGCACACGAAAGCCTCGACCGTAAAAACTCGAATAGCTTTCATGCGTAAAAGAAGCAGTCGCTTGAGCGTAAAGTAGCCCATCTGCACACTAAACGACAAGTGTTGGATTTGGTGTAAGAAATCTTCTCGGCTTCTGTGTAATTTATTGTCAGAAAATCATTCTGTCATAACAGTATCACGCGTATTAAATGCTATGTGGACAGCCTGTCTTCCGCGTAAAAGCTGAGAATGGCTCTCGCGTAAAAGTGCTCGCGTAGAATTTTGAATCTGACTCAATAAAGTGTTTTAATGAGCCTTGCATAGAGTCTGACTTTGCGTAAAGTTCTTTATCTTCTTTGACTTGGTCTATGAAGTTTATTTTATGTTTCTACAAGACCCCTTCAAAGTTTTCAAATTTTTCTAAAATTTGAAATACTTTGAACATAAGCGTAAAATCTGGGATATCCTACATTCATCTGCATAGAATTTGGGATACCCAACAGTCAGCATAAATTTTGGAATACCCAACAGTCCGCGTAAAGTTCGGGATATCCAACAGTCAGTATAAATTTCGGAAATTTAAACCGATTTCAAAATTTTCTATAAATAGAGCTTTGCCGGAAGAGAGAGAACTTTACTCATTCTCGCTATCTCAATCTCTTTTACTCTCTTCTTCGTCGAAATCTCAGTCCCAATCAATAGCCTCCAAGAGCAAAACCACCGCCAGCGCCAAGGACAAGAAGCCCGCCACTGCTTCGTCGACGGCTGATCGTGCAGAGACCATCATCCCATCATCAGTGGTGACTCCGAGATCTAATCCCGTTGTGGCTCCGACCATGATAGGTAAAATCCTATCTAGTTCGACCGTGATTTCGTCGGAGAAGAAGAAGAGTCGAACCCGAAATTTACGCCCACATTTATACGTGTCAACGTAAAACTCACCAAATACGCCCACGTCTATACGTGCCTGTTTGCCATTGATTATAAAAGAACAGAACAAATATATGGGAGGACTGGACTTTTACTTCACAATACAAACTCGCTCGTATAAAGAAAGCCTAGGGACGAAAACCTAGGTACAGCAATCTAAGTACGATTGTTTAGTTTAGATTCTGAGGGGTGACGGTAGAGGCACGGGAAAGCGACGGCCGCTCTTCCTTACTCCTTGGACGATCAGACGTAGCCTTGGCTCCGGTGAAGAACTGCTCTCAAGATGGGAAGACTCTTCTGTGTGCGCCTTTGTCTCTCTGTGTGTCCAGCCGGGTGGAGAGGATCTCCTTTGCAAGGGAATGACACCTTGCTATATTTTTTTTTCTGTTTTTGATCGGGGATCTTCTTTACAAGGGAATGGCACCTTGCTATTTATAGGGGTGGGTGTCATCATTAGTGTTTGCAATGATTGCCCTAAAAAAGTTGGCGGCGTGGGGATTTAATTGCCATTTTCTTTGATTCTATTTTATTGGCAATTAATCTGGACCACTAATCTTGATTGCAACCAATCTGGATAATTAATGCTGATTGTGCAAAATCTGTAGGTTGATTGTCAAGAATCTTGGGAAGCTCGGATCTCCTGCCACGTTTCTAATCAACAAATCTGATTTGATTTGAGTAATAATTGTGATTGCACTAAATCTGGTTGTTAGGAATTGCTGATAACTCTTGATTGATTTAGTGCCATGTGGAAAACTGATCTTCTGCCAAGTGTCATAACCATGAGCCATAGTCGCATGGGGGTAGCTTCTTAGGTTTTGAACCGCATGAAGGTGGCCGTCGCATAGGTGTAGCCTCCGAAATCTGAGTCGCATGGGGGTGGTTTCTAATTGAGCCGCATAGGACTAGCCATGTGTCAGGGCTGTATAGCCTCTCAATATTTGAGCCGCATGGAAATGATCCCTACGATCCGAGCCGTATGAGAACAGCGGCCGCATGGGGTGACTTCTTAGGATTAGAGCCGCATGACGAGGGTCTTCACGCTCCAAGCCGTATGAGAGCATCAGCCGCATGGGATGGTGGCAGCCGCATAGGAAGCTTTGTAGTTGGTGGATCGTGCCAGCTGCATAGGAGATTTTCTTTATTTCCCGAGGAATACGCCGTCATGTCAAAATTCATTATTTTAGCTTTAATGTCAGAGTTATCGCTTTATGTCAGAGCATTTAATGGGAGCAGTCACTTTATGGCCAGCTGTAAAGGAAAGCTGCATAGGGTCACGTACTTCTTTTCTGAGCCGCATGAGGCTATTGAAGAGTTTCTGAACCGCATGAGGCTCTGATAGATTCCTGAGCCGCATGAGGCTTCTTCTGTTTTGAGCCGCATGGGCTTCTTCTGTTTTGAGCCGCATGGGCTTTAGTTCTTTTTCATGTTTCTACAAGACCCCCTTCAAAGTTTTCAATTTGAAAAATTGGAATACTTTGAATAAGAAGCATGGCTATATGAGCTCAGCTGGCCGTATATGATGTTCTTGGCAGCATGGCTTATCCGACCGCATAAACTTCCTAGCCGCATGGGCTCCCTGTCCCGCGTGTGTCTCATTAATTGCCCTTAATTCATTTTTTAGAGTCGTCTTTTGGGGGAATCCCAAGAGTTGGTTTATTAAATCTCTAGATTTTATGCCCTAGATGAATCTTCTTTATGAGAGAGGGGGCGAAATCCGAGGAGTCGGTTTTACCTGCAGCACACGACCCAAAGTGGTTCATCGGTCCACGTGTCCCCCCCTATGCCTGCCTATAAATAAGGTGCTGTTAGGACAGAGAAACTTCTTTGCCTTCTTTTGTCTTCCTCTTCTCTTGCCCTAATCTACTCTTTGTTTCCTTCTCCGATCATCATCGACAATGGCCTCCAAAGCTTCCAAAGCTTCCAAAGCCTCCAAGGCCTCTGCTGCAGCGAAAGACAAAAAAGCGGCGGCTCCCTCGTCGACTGTAGCGCCTCCAGTCCATCCTGACGTCCACCCAGCCATCCAGGGTAAGGACTATGTAGAAGATCGAGCACTCCAAACCTTAAAACAACGGCTTTGTTGCATGTTTTTATGCACAAGCCTTCTTCCCCTCAGCATTCAATGCGTTCTTCATCTTTATGAAGCCGCATATGTTGTATGGGCAGCATGAACTTCTCATATCCAAGTCGCATGGGGTATACCCTATGTTTGAGCCGCATGAGAACGTCTGAGCCGCATAAACGCCTTGAGAACTGAACCACATGAAGTCCCTCTAAACAGAATCGCATGAGCTCCTGATGGGCTGAGCCGCATAGCGTTCCATGAATCAGAACCGCGTATGAACCCACCTAAACAGAGCCGCATGAGGACTCGTCGAGCGCATGAACTTTGTGAAAAAAACACCGTGTCGTATAAAGACTCATCTAAACAGAGCCGCATGTGCTCTGTAAAAAATCGAGCCACATAAGAACTCGTTTAATCAGAGCCGCATGAACTCTAAATTCCTGGCCATCTCCTGACTTTGTTTCTTTTGTCTTTTTTCAGTAAATCTGCCAGTCAATGCTGCAGGCGAACCCCTGGTGGGTAACGCCCAATCTGCTATGGGTTATAGGTATGATCATATAGTCGAGTATATGACGAACCAGCTTCCAAAAGAACCTTTGGGGAGGCTGAATGCTACCAAGAAGCAATCCTTTTATTTCCTTTGTGCCATGATAAACTCGGGACAATTGGATGGGGAATACCTGAAGCCTGCGTTCTTCTTCGGGGATGCTTTGTTTGTGAAGAACACCCGGGCGTTGGATATATCCGAGAGCTAGGATTTTACTCTTGACGGGGTGGAGATCCATATCCCTCCGATAGAGCATCATTTTTCTTTGTCCTGGTTCAATATGCTACTGCTAGACAGAAAGATGGTAGACTCCTTGACTCCTAGCAAGTCGGGGATATTTGTGGGAAATATCCATTACAATAGGAACTTGGGGTCAGCGTATTCGGAAAGGGAACTGGTCAGTCGGTATGTGATGGGACTTGCTCCGAGTACCTTCATAAACGTAACGGGTCCCAATTTTACGTTCACCCAAGCTGATACCTTCCTGAACCAGGTTGCTCGAAAAGGGTCTTATCCCGTCGACCGGTTGGCATTGGTGAACTGGATAAACCCTATCCCTACGTGGGCCAACTTGACCACGTAGATTTTACGGAAGTATGAGGCTTTCCTACGTGAGATCGGCCTTTACCATGCCATTCGGGGCACTTGTCATGGTCTTTCCATAAATAAATCGTTGTTCATGGCTCTCTTGGAGATGTACAACCGGAGGACGGGTACCGTCTTCGTGCCCGAAGGGGAGCTGGGACTTTCTCTCCATGA
Organism: Iris pallida; assembly: GCA_029216955.1. Taxonomy (NCBI): domain Eukaryota; kingdom Viridiplantae; phylum Streptophyta; class Magnoliopsida; order Asparagales; family Iridaceae; genus Iris; species Iris pallida. Next base: position 10,483,043 of record JANAVB010005796.1, read on the forward strand.
GATGTATGTTGTCTCCTAGCTGCCCTGGGGGGATAAAGTCTTTGAAGTGTACACCCCTACGAGCGAAGAACTCGAGGATTTGGATCGGCAGTTCCCGGGCTTTGTTGCTGTGTATCGGGAATTGTTATGTTACCACAGTACTTGTCATCAGACGGCTATCAAGAAAGATGGTAGCTCGGAAGGGAGCGCTCCTCACACCACTACCTGGGTCACATACCTATTCACACTCGGCGCCTCAGACCGGGTTTCTTCCCGAGATCCTCAGAATCATGAGGAGGTAGAACATTTGGTGTCAGCTGCCAAGAGATCGAGGTCCACAGGCGACACCTTTTGGGAGTAAGACTGACTCCTTTAGTTATTTTTATTATGGTACTCGATGGCTGTCGGAGAAGGCGCTCCTTGCAGGATTTCTGATGGTGTGGCTGCGAAACTGTGTAGTCTCCGGAGGGGCGGGTTCAATTGAGAGGATCAGCCGCCACTTTATCCTTCCCGCCGTAAAGCTAGTTTTTAGAGTTAAATTGGCCCTCCTTCCGGCCATGGTGTGCAGCATACACCATGGCCTTCGCACCTTTTCATCCAAGGTCATCGCCCGTGACACGGCGATGGATTTTGAGCACGTAGAGCTGCCATACCATTATCTAATGGGATGGCTGTTAATGCACTGTCGGTCTTTAATGAGGCCTGGAGCAGAAGATGGCGTCACGGCTGACGATGCTTTCATTTTCTAATTCCACCATCAGCCCTGAGAATACAACACCATGCCAGCCTGTCGGAGAGCGCTGGCGAGAGTGGACGGGTACGACTTTTTCGTGTCCGTACCTCGTTTTACTGCTGAAGAAGTGAGGAGCGCACATGTTGATGGTACCGAACCCCTTCTCCTTCTACCTGAAAAAATTCTCCTTTGGCTGCGTAATATCCGCCTAGCGTACCTGGTAATATCGTAATCGCAACGTCTACTTGGAGCACTACTTGCCTAGCAGTTTTTTCCGCCAGTTCGGGTATAGCCAGCTATTTTTTGACAGTCCCAGCTCTTGCCTGGGATTTGAAGGTAGTGTCTGGTATCAGGGCAAGGCATTATTACGACACGGTTCATTCCCGAACCACCTTTTCAGTCCCTGATGGTGACGTGCCAGGGGAGATTTTGTATATGGCAGCTTTATACCATGTTACGTCGAGCAAGTCTCCCGTTAATTTCGACCCGAGTACCAATTTTATCGTGGGTACTGGCTTGGAGGAGAAGCCCAAGGGGTCTAAGAAGAGGAAGATGAAGGCGAACACAGTTTCCGTGCCTGACTCGGAGTCCACCACTGCGGACGAAGAGAATGATGAGCATGATGCAGATAACTCTTTCCTTCCGGTAGAAGATGTTGGGGCGGACCAGCCGCCTATTATGTCAGATGAGATGGTGGCGGATCAGCCGCCTGTTGTACATGATCCTGTACGGAAACGTAGCAGACAAATTTCCCCTGTTGGCGGTATTCCTTACTTCCAAAAATGGGCTGCAACCAGACGTCGCAAGTTAACTATAAAGGAGAGAAGCAAGGACGCCGACCCTACTTCGGAGGTAAATCGAGTTACTACCATCTTTATTTAGTTCTTCCTTTTTCCTGAACTTTGACCTTAATCATTTTCTTTTCCTCTCGCAGGCGTCAGAAGAGGAAGAATCTCGCGAACCGGCCACCGTTTCTGAAGTTGATCCAGCCCTGAACACTTTGATCAGTGACATGTGTGCCGAGATTATTTCTGCTGGGGCTCTCTCGATTGCGGCTGAGGGATCTCAGGTTGCTGAGGTCGCGACTCGAGACGACGGGGGCTCCGATGAACCTGTCCCCGAAACTGCTAAATTTCATCAAGGTGACGCTGATCCAGTCGTACCTCCTTCTGGGGTGGCTGGGACAGAAGAGCCAGCTGAATTCGGCTTGGGAGGTACTGGTGAGGGGACTATGGCGGTTGTGAGCGAACCTTAGCCTCCATAACCCTCCCCTGGTAAGATAAGCCAAATTTTGACTAATGAGGAGGCCCATTCACTCTATCATCACATCCTTTGGGTTACGTTGATTGATGGTTGCTCTGGACATACAGGTCCTGCCCTTTCAGTGCCAATAACGGACATTGTTAAGGTAGGCTCTGCCAGCGGGGATTTGGTGGAAGGGAGCGTCCCCCCTCCTCTTCTGACTTATCTTGAGGGGCCTCCTACCGGATCGAGTTCGGAAGGTCATATGGCGGTACCGCCTGGCCAGGGAGCAATGGTCCCTGTATCTTCTTTTGCTCGTACGACTTTGGGGGTTGACCTCTCCGCCTTACCGAGTATCCAGATTGTTCGGGCCGCGGAGGAGGAATTAGCCGCTGTTCAAGCGTCCTTTCGCTCGGAATTTATTTTCCTTGTGGCAGGGGCGTCAAGTTCTGTTGCGTCTTTTTCGACACTGCCTGTCACACTTCCTTTGACCCTGTCCTCTACGGAAGTTCTGGATGAGGTGTCGCAGGATGTGGTTGATAGTTTCTACCGCCATTTGAAGAGAGGAGTAGATGCTGCTGTAGAGCGGGGGACCCCTTTCGCCTTGGCCCGACAATGCACCCAAGGCCAAATTGACATTCTCAAAACCCTTCCCGGTGGGGCAGGGATAGCTGCGCTTCTGGAGCCCAAACTGTTGGAGGCTGATCAACTTGTGGCCCAGTTTCAAGTGTTACGACAAGCTGATTTGTCTGCAGTAATTGATCAGGAGCGAGGGTTCCTCACCACCGCCCTGGAGAAGATAAGGCTCACACGAGATACCTCTAAGCCAGTTATAATAAAGGACCTCAGCGACCTTGTAGGTCCTAAAAATCAAGTTGCACCCATCAAAAAGGCAATGAAAATCAAATTGTGCATCCTTCAAATAAACTGCGCAGGAGACAGACTGCGCAACAAATCAATTGTGCGAGGCCGAACTGTGCTAACATCCAAGCGCGCTAGCTGACGTGGCAACGTCATCATTATCTGACATAAATCCGATCTTCTGACAGCTGACAGACCGATAAACGAGGAGTCCTTTCGTTTCTTGTGCAGCACAGCGCTCGAGGACAGCTGTACAGCCAGCGCAGTATGACAGCCCAATCGAAGCGCAGTCTGCCAGATTCTTGTCAGCGCAGTTTGATCCCAGCGCAGTCTGAAGCTAGAGCAGTTCAAGTGGCACAATCCATCAAAATAACTGACATTTTGTACGTGGCCTAAATGCCATCAATTGCTCACCATGTGGCAACCGTCTGTACACGACCATGCGCATTTCAATCAAACAATGCCACGTATCTAATACAGTTGAGCCACGATCGAGTAACTGCTAGCGCAGTTCGCTCTCTGTGCAGTCCAATGCCTGCGCAATCCAGCCTGCACAATCCAGAAATAACTACTAAATAGTTATTTTCCAAAACTCTATAAATAGAGTTTCAAGTCCTTCATTATCAAGATCAGAATATATCAGATCATTCAAGCTCATCAGAGAGATCAGGAGTTCTTGCCCAAGTGCTGCTGCATTCTTTAGAGGCTACCATCTTCAAAGTTCACATCGTCCAAGGGATTAAGCGATCGTCTTCAGATCGGATTCCTATAGTTGTACTTTTCCAGAATTTAATTGTAATCTTCTTACAAAGTTTGTGAAATAAAAAGAACACTTTTATTTTTACAAACAAAATGGCGACTCTGCTGGGGAGGACTTTCTCCTCCGACGAGGAAGTGTCAACTCAATGTGACGTTGCATCTATCGAAAAGAGGCAGAAGACGCTGGTTGTGAAGGTCAACCAGACTGCCTACGAGGCGATGACCAATTCTGGGGCTACTCGTCGCACTGCAATCTCTGCCAAGAGCAAAGTCTGTTCAGTTTGGACTCCAAAGTCCTCTGTGCAGTCCTCTGCGCGGTCCTCTGCGTAGTCTTCTGCGCAGTTCTCTGTGCAGTCATCTGCGCAACCTGCTGTCTCTGCCACCAAGGAGCCAGTAGCCTCTACTGCCCATGCGTAACTCCCTCTCTCTTCTGCTAAGGTGCAAAACACTTCCTATGCTGCTTTGGCAAAATGCAAGACTCCTCTTCCTCTGGCGCAGTTGGCTGCAGCTTCACCTGCACAATCCATTACTCCTGCAACCATAGTGCAACTCAAACACTCTGCAGTCAGGACTCCTGCTGCGTAAGCTGCAACTCTTGGAGTTTCTATGGCCAAAAGGCCATCGGTCAAAGTTCTCCATGCGCAATCAGCTAATGCGCCTATTGCCACTTCAACTCCTGCGCAAGTTGTTCCAGCACAGTCTAATAGGGATAGTCCTTTGGCTAATTTTCCTTCTTCTCACAATAAGGGGAGAAACTCTGCTCCTCTTCCCAAGCACCCTGTTGCTCCAGCGCAATCCAATGGGGATAGTTTGTTGACTGTTCCTCCTCCTCAGAACAAAGGAAAAGGCCCGTTGGTCTTTTCTCAAACTTTCTCGTTCCACGACTTGGAAGACAACAGAGGAAAACGCTTTTTATCCAACCCTTCCTCACAAAACAAAGGAAAAGGTCCTTTGGTCTTTTCTCAGTCTTCCCCGGTTTTTACCTCGAAAGATCAATCTGAACGTGCCTCGGCACCAATCAATACAAGAACTCTCTCAAACATGAGTTCTTCTCTTCTGGCCAAAGGGAAATGTACTGATCAAAGAGGTATTCTGCCAACTCCGGTAGCGGAATTCCAAGATCTTCCAACTCTCCGGATATCCCGCTCACAACAAGAAAAATTACTGGTGTCTCAGATAGAAACCCCTGGGGGTGAGTTTGCTGATCTACGGGATTATCTCAATAGACCTCGGTCTATATCAACTTCGGCGAAACGTAAGCAGCCAATGCCGAAAATGAACTTGCATCAGAGGCAAACTTCCAGGACGAAAAATCCTGACACTATGCCAATGAAGTGAGTACTTCTCTGTATACTCGTGGAACAAAATATCTGAAGAACCGGAACCATGTTCCAAATGTTATCAAAGAACATATCCTTCGAACTTCTTCTCGTCCCGTCATGGTTCCTGACCTCCGAGAACACCTCAAGCAAAAATGGGACAATATCTCGACACCTCCAGTTCAACCACTTGAACACCATTGTAATCACAAGGTTGTCATCAAGTGCTGTTGCCAGACAACAAAATGATCTGTCTTCGATCGTCTGAATTTTGCAACTTCGAAACCAATGTCAGAAGATGAAAACGAAGTGCTGTATGCTTCCGTCAACATGGCTTCTCGAGACACTGGGGATAGAAAGTGCTCCAAACACGGCAAGCCTCGCAGGCCTAACTAGCGGTATTTAGATTTACTCCAAGAATCTTATGAAGGAGTATTTCGACATACCCGATCCCGAAGTCGAGACACAATCGGTCAAAGAAATCTTCTCCAAGAGCCATCTGGTCATCTTCCTATTTCTCATTCTGGAGATGATTCATTCTCTGATTATGATGCATACAGCAAAAGTTCTGAACAGACAGTGTCTTCTACTGTACCTAGAGAAGTGACAGCTTATGTTGTCACTGAAGACCCAGATGCTTCCAGTTCAGCAAATCAAGAACAACAAATAGCTGTACTGAAGGACAAGCTGAAGACCATGGCTGAAATGGTCGCAAGTATGCATTCTATCATCGTGGCCCAACATACAGTACCACCGACCGCACCTGCTGCAAATCCTGAGATTATAGCATCGTCGATGCCTGTCAATACAGGGCTGGGGGTAATATCTCCTCAAATATCCCCTGTACAAATTCAACCCACACCCAGTCAGTCAGGAGCTGGGGGTAGTACTTACCATACTGTTCCTCCTCCTAACACTATAATTCCGTCTGCTCCTTCTTTAACGGAAGATGCTAATGAAGTTGTCAAACTCTTGCACACTCAATTCGAGGCCTTCAAAGAGAAAGACAATTTACAGAGATTGGGGATCAAACAACCCTATCCGGTTGAATGGAAGGAAGTCCTATTTCCTCCAAAATACAAGATTCCCACAATTCCGCTATTTGACGGTAGTACTTCTCCGAGCCAGTTCATTAACCACTTTGAGGTAATGATCGTTCAACTTCAGCCAAATGATGCACTTCTTACCAGGGTATTTGTCGGCTGTTTAGCCGGTGTGGCATACGATTGGTACAGAAGCTTGCCTGATGGCTGTATCACTTCTTTCTCGGGTCTTAAACAAATCTTCTTGGAACGGTTCTACAAGGGAATCAACGACATGACTATGTCGGCCCTCAACAAGATCAAACAAAGACATAATGAAACTGCTGAGACTTTTATTGAAAGATTCCGTCGAGGAGCTTTAAAGATGCCTCCTGGAACTCCGGTCGCTATCACTATAGATACTTGTAAGGCAAATCTTTTACCTATTATTAGCATGTGGACGGGGTCAACTCAATTTCAAGACTGGCCAGCATTCATTGTCAATGCTAAAGCAGCTGAAGTTAGTGCTGATAAGTTCAAGTAGTTGGGGGTACACATGTCTAACCCCGACCGGGATGAACACCCGACATCAAGTAGCGGTAATCGCCAGAACAACTGCAAAGGAAGAGAGACTTTGAATATCAATTTGAAGAGCAAAAAATCTCTGGCTGTCAATGTGGCTCCACCTACGTCTACTTCTACTCCTTCTGTCCTTCCACCAAGGGAACCTCGTCCGAAACTAGAATACTCCTTTGACGAGAATGACACCGTGAGCATCTTTGATTGCTTGACTAAAAGCAATAAGCTCCAACTCCCAGATACGAAAAAGCCTGATGAGGTCGGTAAGATTGATCATCCCAAATACTGTGTTTATCACAGGTTTATTAGGCATCCCACTCGAGCATGTTACGTGCTCAAAGGCAAAATTTAAGAGCTAGTCAATGCTGGTGTTGTCACTCTTCAACAAGATGAGAAGACTGTTACCGCGAACATGGTCTCAGTACAGTTTGATAACTTCCCTCCACATATGGTACAGTATGGTGTCATCCCTATCCCCAAGACCACTCTTGAGATCGAGAATCTCCCTCCTCCACGAAGTGAAGGTCTCGTCCCCTTATCTCTTGATAATGGTGAGATTATGTGGATTCACCCTGATCTTGCTTCAGAGTTTGAAGTTCCCTCTTCCTCTAAGAAGAAACAACGCTCTAAGGGTAAAACAAAGAGCTGCAATATGGTGTCTTTTGACCCCATAGTTGAAGAAAAAATCCTATTGGGTTCCAGATCAGGAAAAGCCTAACTACGGGAGTATCCCGAAACTCAAGAAAACCCTGCTTCTTCTTCTGAGTCTGCTCCAGTGCAACCTATCTCTATAAAGGATATCCCTTCTGTATCCTCACCGGTTGTAGAACCCATTCCTCCCAAGCCGACAGTAGCCGACAAAGGAAAACAACAAGTCCGCTTCGACAAACCTGTGAAGAAGTCATCTCCTTCTAGACTTGAGAAGCCATACAACTTTGATATCTTGGCTCAACTAGCCAATACACCGGCCAGGCTGTCAATCTTCGAGCTCTTGCGCCTTTCCAAGGAGACTCGAGAAACTCTCTGTGAAGCTCTAATGCAGGCAGAAACCTGTCTAACCCTTCTAAAGAAGCCGAAAACAGAGCATGTCTCTTGCCTCCATTATCACAGTGTATTGGAGTTAATTCCAAACATTACCTTCATACAGGATGATATGCTGATGGAAGACAATAGGCATGACCGTCCTCTATACTATATAGGATATGTCGACTCGATAAAAGTCGATCGTATTCTGATAGATCCAGGGTCAGTACTCATCATCATGCCAAAGATAATGCTAGATGCACTGAAGATCCCAGTACATAGTCTTTCTGGTACAATCACCACCATCTTGGGGTTTAACCAGGGAAGAAGTGAGCCTCTGGACAAGATTTGCCTAAAACTCCAAATAGGCAATCTCCGCACAAAAGTGACCTTCTACATTATAGACAACCATGGTTGCTCTTACAATGCTCTTTTGGGGAGACCATTCTTGCATGAACATAACATTGTTCCTTTGACTCTCCATCAATGTTTCAAGTACGTTGATGACAATGGGGAGGTTCAAAAAGAAGTTGCGGATCTCTACCCTTTCAAAGGCGTCGAAGAATATTGCAACGACGCTCGCATGTACAAAGATGAGTTTATGAATGTGGTATTAGCTCTGGACACTGAAGAAGAACAAGAAGCAGTGCCTAAAGACACCCTCATCATACTTGTTAAAGGGCGTGTTTCTCATCCTCAGTCCTCCAAACTACTGGCTATTCACTTGCCAGTTCAGAAGCAACCAACCGATGGTGGTCAAGATCAAAGGGAGCTCACCTCTTTTGAGCCACTTGTTATTGACCTACATTGTAACAAGGATAAAAGGCATCTCACCTCTTCTGAGCCACTTGTTATTGATTTATCTCATAACAAGGATAAAACGGAGCTCACCTCCTCTGAGCCACTTGTTATTGACCTCCGTCGTAGCAAGCCTCCTCCACGTTCTTCTTCTCCCCCTCTTGTAATCGATCTGACTAAGCCTACTAAGGCTACAGGTCCTGTTGTAAATACAGATGTATAAATCAATGAAAAAGCATATCCTTTCTGGTATACTGATGTCATTTATCATGCTAAGTGCTATTTGGATATGTTAGATAGCTTTCAGTCATTTACAACGGGAGTTGTACAGTCTCTTCAAACAGAGGTTTTACTCGAACACCCAGATGATTCATACTTTGTTGTCCCTTCTCGAAAGAGAGGCGAGAGTCCAATACTTTTTAGTAAAGGATCAGAACAAAAGTTCAGCTATACGGATGATAGCAAAAATAACGATACGGGACATCTCCAACTTCGTCGTTATAGTCAACAATCAAAAGACATCATCCGAAAGATGGGTTATGATTTCAAGAATGGCATCAACTATGGTAAGGGTAGACGAACTCCTATCCGTACGGCTATTCCGAAAGGAAAGTCAGGGATGTATTATAGCAGGACAAAAAGAGGCCTCGAATATATTTCACCTCCCATTTATCCCCAACAGTCTCCGAATCCGATAGTGAAGAGCGCTCTAATTCTTCTGATTCCAGATCATGGGATTCTGACACCAGTATTGGTCAAATTCATCGATTGATTGTATCTTCTAACATGGTCTCCGCTGAACTTCTAGAAGGCTATGACGAGGATATTGAAAAAAATCCCGAAACAGATCTTTGGGTTCAACGAATGGATACCCAATGGGAACTCTGATTCGAACAACAAGAACCTCCTACCGAAGATCAATTAGTTCAAATTGATGTAGGAGAGGGCGGGTCACCTCGTCCAATATTCATCAGCAAGAACCTTCCAGAGGCAGATAAGCAAGAATTAATTCTTCTTATTCGAGAATACATTGATGTTTTTGCCTGGAATTATGAAGACATGCCAGGTTTAGATCCCAAAGTTGCTACTCACAAATTGAATATCTTGCCTAATGCAAAACCAGTCAAACAGCAACAACGGCGATTCAAGCCAGAAATGATGGACGCAATCGACGATGAAGTCAAGAAGCTCATCGCTTGTGGCTTTATTCGAGAAGAACAACATCCTGATTGGGTAGCCAACGTCGTTCCAGTCCTGAAGAAAACTGGCAAAGTTTGAGTTTGCATCGACTTTCGGGATCTTAATGAAGCCTATCCAAAAGATGAATTTCCTCTCCCTATCACGGACGTCATGATTGACAATACCTGTGGGTTCGAATGAATATCCTTTATGGATGGATTCTCTGGGTACAATCAGATTCGGATAAATTTTGAAGATGAAAAACATACTTCTTTTCGCACTCCTCACGGAGTCTACTGCTATACTGTGATGCCATTTGGTTTCAAGAATGCTGGTGCAACTTACCAACGAGCTATGAGTACCATTTTTCGAGATCTTCTTCATAAGACTGTCGAATGCTACGTCGATGATATTGCCATCAAAAGTCGTCTAAAGGAAGATCACATCCAAGACTTGAGAACAATCTTCAATTTGATGCGCCAACATCAACTCAAAATGAATCCCACCAAGTCACTCTTGGGTGTCTCTAGTGGTAAATTTCTCGGCTTCATCATTACCTCTAAGGGTATACATGTGGATCCTGAGAAGATCAAAGCCATTCAAGAAATGCGTCCTCCACGCAACCTAAAAGAGCTACGAGGATTTCAAGGTCGACTTGCGTACATCAGGAGGTTCATTTCGAATCTGTCTGGACGCTGCAGACCATTTACTCAGCTAATGTAAAAGTGTGTATCTTTTATTTGGACTGAAGAATGTCAACAAGCATTCGATGACAGAAAGCGATATCTCATGAACCCACCAGTCTTGGCCATCTCAGGCATACCATTCTTAATATATGTCCGTGCTGTGGACCATTCATTGGGTGCTTTACTTGCCCAAAAGTACAAAGAAGGTCATGGACAGGCCATCTATTATCTCAGTCGTACTATGATTGGTGCCGAACACCGTTATAGTCCGGTCGAAAAAGAATGCTTAGCTCTTATGTTTGCTGTTCAAAAGATAAGACATTACATCATTGGACAAACTATTCATGTCATATTCCGAGTTAATCCTCTTCGGGTACTGATGAAGAAGCCTAGCACACTCAATTCTCGGTTAGCTACATGGGCCATTCTGCTAGCCCAATATGACATGGTATATGTTCCTCAAAAATCTGTTAAAGGTCAAGCAATGGCAAATTTCTTAGCAGCTCATCCTGTTCCAGAAACATCCAAGCTTTATGATGAAATTCCAGACGAGACTCTGGAATCAAATATGATATCTGAAGAATTTTTTACTTGGCGTCTATTCTTTGACGGAGCATCCAGGATTGGACCAAATGGTGCCATTGTCGCAGGAGTTGGGGTTGTTCTTGTTGCTCCAGACGGATCGACTATCCAAAGAGCCTAATCCCTAGATGAACCTTGCTCCAACAACGTAGCAGAGTACAATGCTCTGCTCATTGGCCTTCAATTAGCTAAACAACTGGACGTCGAATATCTTGAAGTCTATGGCGACTCCAAGCTGGTTGTTAACCAAGTTAGAGGAACCTATGAAGTTCGTCATCAAGATCTAGTGCCTTACCATGAAGCGGCAATCAGTATGGCTACATCATTCAAAGCCTTCTTCATCGAATATGTCCGCCAAGCTTGCAATACTGAAGCAGATGCTTTGGCCAATCTTGCAGCAGTCTTAGCCATCCCTATCAAAAGACAGCAGGTGGTGGTTGTCTCTAATCGGGATTTGTTTTGCACCAAAAACAATCGTAATATTGAGTTCAGTAATCTTACTAAAGCCAATGTTATCACTGCAGATTGGAGAACTCCCTTCATCGATTTTGTAGTTCATGATATACTTCCTGAAGACCCCAAGGAGGCTACGAGTATCCGTCGACGATCTCTGCGGTTCTACTACAATCAGATCACCAAGACTCTCTATCGACAGACTTATGACGGCCTACTATTGCGCTATCTTGCTGGTGATGAAGCAAAGCAAGTATTGCATGAAGCTCATGATGGTGTTTGCGGAGCACATCAACCTGCTCCTAAGCTACAGGACCGTATCCGACGAATGGGTTACTATTGGCCCTCTATGGTATCTGATGCCATCTAATATGTAAGGAAATGTCGAGTTTATCAAATCCATACAGATTTTATCCATCAACCGTCGAAATTCCTTCATCCGACTGCCGCTTTCTGGCCTTTCGAAGCCTGGGGTATGGACATTATAGGTCCTATCAACCCTCCTTCTTCTAGAGGACATCGGTTCATACTAGCAATAACCGACTACTTCTCCAAATGGGCTAAAGCTATACCTCTGGCTGAAGTCAAGACCAGTAGCATCATCAACTTCGTCAAACACCATGTCATCTATAGATTTGGTGTACCTCGAAGGATCAATCACGATAATAGACCATAATTCATTAGCCAGAAGTTTACCAGGTTTTATGATGATCATTGGATTGACAACATCGCTTCGACAGCTTACAATCATGCTACTAATGGCTTGGCCGAAGCCTTCAACAAAACTATCATCAAGCTCCTTAAGAAGTTTGTGTCTACTAACAAACGAAACTGGAGTGAAAAGCTTGGAGAATGTCTTTGGGCCTATCGAACTACGATCCGTAATCCTACAGGCTGTACACCTTTCTCTCTAGTATACGGCTGTGAAGCAGTTCTACCCCTGGAACTTCAAATTTCGTCCTTAAGGATTGCCATCGCTAATGAGCCGACAACGGAGAACAACGATATTCTTCGACTTCAGGAATTGGAGGCACTTGACGAGAAGCGGCTATTGGCTCAACAGCATATTGAGTTATATCAAGCCCGCATCTCGAAGACTTTCAACCGCAAAGTTAAAGTCAGAGCCTTTCAGAATGGAGAGCTCATTCTAACAGTCAGACGTCCCATGACTCTGACTTATATGAGCAAAGGCAAGTTCGATACAAAATAGGAAGGGCCTTACATTATGAGCAAAGTCTTTTCAAATGGAGCCTATCAACTCTCTGAGTTGGACGGTCGAGTTGCTATGATGCCTATCAATGGCAAATTCCTTAAAAAATACTATGTATGAATGTAACAGGGATTTTATGTAAATATGATCAGACAGTTCATAAATAAAGTTTGATTTTTATTTTATCATAAATGTTGTTACATAATATCAAGGACGGGAATCACTATCGTCCTTTTTGAAGACAGGACGAGGACCACTACCGTCCTTTTTAAAAACATAATCAGCAAAAGTGCCGAGGACATCTTTGCTCGAACCCACCAGAAATTTGCAAGCGGCCAGTCGTTTAACCTCCTCTTCCACAGTTGTCCCTGGTTCAAGTAGGAAGTCCAGGACATCCCGCGGTGGCTGGGGTGCAGATGAACCTTCGCCTGCCTCCGTCTACTTTGGCTGGATCGGTTCGGCAGGACGTTCTTCCGGGAGTTCTTCAACCTTCGGAACAATCTCAGCCTTCTTGGATGCATCTCCAGACGACATCTTTGTGTTGAAAAGTGAAAGTGATCATTCCATCTAGATTTCTGTTCTATTTATAGGCAGAGATTCTTGAAACAATGAAGCGACGCGTTCTTCGCAACATTCATTACATTCATCTGACGGCTAACCCGTTCATTACATTCATCCGACGGTTCATCCGTTCATTACATCCATCCGACGGTTCACCCGTTCATTACATTCATTCGACGGTTCACACGTTCATTACATTCATTCAACGGTTCACCCGTTCATTACATTCATCCGACGGTTCACCCGTTCATTACATTCATCCGACGGTTCACCCGTTCATTACATTCATCCAACGATTCATCCGTTCATCCCATACATTCGACGGTTCGCCCGTTTATTCCATCTATTCGACGGTCTGCCCGTTCATTTCATTCATCTGACGGTTCACCCGTTCATTCTATTCCTTTGACGGTCCATCCGTTCATCCCGACGATTCATTTTGTTCACACATTTTGACTATTCATCCATTCATCCATATCAGCAACTTGTCACGTATTTATTTCTGATTAAGTTGTCTACTGAAATAATGATATTCAACAAATTATATTCTGCCATGTCCACATTACCTCTGAGCAGATATAATGAATATAATTATTTTCTAAATCAAAAAATATATCATGTCCCGGACCTCTGAATATATTTTCTATCGCTATTATTTTTATCCGAATGAGATATGCAATAAATAATAGAGCCACAAAGAAAATGTCTTTTTATTGATCAAAATTAAAAGGCATTACAAAAAGATATGCCACAAAACAGAAGATACAAAAAAAGTCTTCCTATTCAGCTGGTGGGGTCATCAAACTAGCCATCTGCTGCTTTAAAGTTTGAAGTCGCTCCTCACGAGAATCCATCACCCGCCTTCTAGCTTCTTCCATTCCTGATTTATCATCAAAAGTCGGCAAGGTTACTAGTCGGCGGGAGATTTTAGTTTGATGAGTCCTGACATACTCATTTCTTTCGTGGGTCAGAACGTCCAGTTGCTGGAATGCAGCTTGATGTTGAGTGGTTTCTTCTTCCAGAGCAAGTTGAACAATTCTCAACTCTTCTTGAAGTCGATCGAACTCAGCTTTCAGCTCAGCAACTTTCTTTTCCTTCTCGCCAACAGCTTATGCTATTATTTCCATCTGGGAGTTATACTCTGAAGACTTGGTAGTGAAAGTGTCCAAGAGAACCTAGAAATCAGCTTTCATAACTGCAGTCTCTCGAGACATCCTCTCAAACTCAGCATGTACCAAGGGCTCTACCTCCCCCCGATTAAGATCTTTGTAGATCTTAACTGATTCCTCCAGCTCATCCAGTATGTGTTCAAGATAAGCAGCTTGAGCTTCATCACCCTGACTTCGGATGGCACCGATCAGATAAGTGGTTGGGTTCTAACGGTGATGAAACCAACATCTTTTTTCTCCATTACCCTTTCTATTAAGGGTCCTAATGAATTGAAGAAGAGGTTGGTGAAGGAACCAATTATAAATTTGTTAGTAGCTATGGCACCGGGTGTAGCAGCTACTCCCATGGACGTCGAAGCAGCAGGTGCCTGCACAGGCGGAAGTTCGACAGCATGAGCTGTAGTCTCTTTGGACAAGGGAGCCAAGGTAGAGCTGGTTGCTCCTCCCAGGTGTTCCTCTACGAAATCAAATAAACCCTATCAGTTTGCTGTCATTAACAACTATCGAAAAGGATCAAAAGTAAGGGTAATCTTACCGTTACTGGGTCCAGTGACAAGTTTGTCATCTGCTGACATGGGTTGTAGCCTCGCAGAAGTAGCTTCAGACATTACTGCCTGGCTACTACCCGCTTCAGAGCCGCCTGATAAATGACGGCTACTGATGGCTATCGCCTTTATTGGCACTATGTCAGTACATATTGGAGGAATCGGAGAAAGTTGAATTTCTTCATGAATAAGAATTAAGATGTCAGCCATTTAATCCATAAAAAAAGGGTATTAATATCAGTCAATACTAATACCTCCTTGATGGGTGACAGTAGCTCCCTCCAGTGCTACTTCTTTAATCGCATTCTTCTCTGGGGATGCATGTACATCAGCATCCTCTTCCGGATTCAAAGTGTCATCAACAGCCTCTGCTGATGTATCTTCATCACTTGCACTCTCTTCTCGGGCTTCTTCGCTATCACTTGCGACGACCGGATCTATATCATCTTGGAAGCCGAAGTCACAGTCATTCAGAGCATCGATCATTAATCGATCTTCTTCAGCACGTAGTGATCGAGGAGAAGCTGGAAGGTGTGTGGTTTCTGTTGCAAGTGTTAGAGATTGCAATGCTTCGAGAGATATTTCTGGCTCATTTGGCTTCACAGCCTCATCTGTTGTCTCCGAAATTTCCTCCCTAGTCTCTACAATCTCATCCCTCCTCTCTGGACTGAAAGCTTCCTGCCTGGGTTCAGGAACAGGTGTAGGAGACGACATCATAACTCCGGCGATCGCACTTGTCAAGACCGATGCCAGGATAGGTCTTGGAGGAGTGACTAATTTTTTTCTTCTGAAGACCATTTTCTTTTTGTGTAGAGGTCTCTCCGGACACTCTACATCTACAACATCGACTTGTCTTTGAAGAGAGGTCGGGGTCATCACCTCTTCTCTCTGAATTGACTCGGCCTGCTGCCGAGATTGTGATCGGGTAGTGACCCTTTCCGATGATTCCAAAACAAGCTTCTTCTTAGAAACTGAAGAAGAAGGTTCTTCTATCCTCCTCTTCCTCTTCTTGATTGGAGATCTGACAACCTTTAAGGAGATGCGCAGCGGCTCGTTGACTTCTTCAGGGAAGTCAGCTTTCCTCGAAGCTTCCAGTGGTGCATCAACTGGCTCATCCTCTTCGTCATTACCAGGAGCCGACACAACAGATGCTCCCTTCTTTAATCGCATTGCTGTCGTAAAGCTATCTGCTAGACTGAAGTTCTTGACAAAAGTATTCGCTGATGTGTAGAAGAGTGAATATGTATACAGCATGCGAGGACCATGATCGCTCCTCATCGGCATCGAGAATGTTGTTCTTGTATCTCGAGCATTATAATAAGCCCAAACCCGGGCTCCATCGATCAGATAACCTTTTTCCTGTAGGCATGTTATGGCGTTGCCTACATAGAATTGGTTATAGCCGAATTGACGCACAAAATGGCTAAGAAGATAGGGTTCCAGATAGCATTCGTCTTCAAACTGGTATACCAAGTGAGATGGCCGGATCATCTTCAACCAGTCGAAAGTTGTGTGACCCAGAGGCTGTGCCCTCCCAGATTCGACAAGGTTGGTGGATATATGCTCGTAGCCAGCTGGAGGGGGAACACAATAGAAGTTCCATCCCTTTCCGAGATTCAGAGCGCGCCAGTAATCTCTTAAAGTGGTATATATCCACTTGCTTTTGGAGAATCTCCTCAAGAAGCTGCCGCTCACCGCCACCATATCGGGGTTCATCAGTGAAGGATAGTGCAGAAGCAGCCATCCGAACAGATATGTGTATGGTAGCTCCAGCCGAGGAAAGCTTCCTTTCTCGCCCTTTCCTCGAAGCATTTGATCGACAAAAAGGCGGAGGCCAGCATTCACTCTGCAAGTCATCGCTGACAATAGATCCATCCGGTAGCCAAAGACTAAGCGGACAGCAGTAAATAGTATGCCTCGATGAAAGCGATCGACGGTGCTGGCTCCAGGAACGACGTATCGTCGAAGCCAATAAGTAAGAAAACCCGCCAGCTGGGCTTCCTTCGACATGGGCCTGTAGCCCATTCTCATGAAGCTTTTAATAATGTCTCCTTTCTTGAAAGGAGGACATTGAAGATCATCATCGATCTTGATATCCATATCCTTGTTCTCCATCATCAACCCTATCACTTCGCTGTTGTTAAGTGGTCTGAAGAAGGTGGGTTTGCAGTTATCGTGCTCCTTGGTCTTCTTCTCAATGATATGGTTGAGAAAGAGATATAGCAACCATTTGGTCGTGTAGCAGGTGCCAGATGAACCACTCTTGTAGTACAAGGAACAGATCTTATAGTGGCATAGCAGCTCTTCAAAGACAGCCACCACGTCAGCATTCTTTCGACGTAATTTGTCCAACTCATCATTGGTTGGGACAGATTCTTCATAGGGGATGTCCCCCATTGGCTGGCTGGAGATATACTTCATCTCGTGTAAAGCCAATCCGATCTCTCCGCATGTTGTCATAAAAGTCCCCATTCTGTAGTTGTATCTCTCCACCAGTGCGAGGAATAGATGCGGATTAAGCGGGAACCCATAAACGGTGGCATACACCGCTTGGTACAGGTCAATCTCCTTTAGCCGTTCTTCAAATTGAGCCAATATCCAATTGGCTATACAGCTCCACCTCTTGTTATCCGAATTCACAAGACCTGTCAGCCAAAGATATTGATCTAGATACCTTCCCTCAACCTTTGCAAACTCATTTGCGAATATCGGAGTTCTGACTGGTAGCAGTAGGGAAGAGTTTTCCGGTGGGATGCAACCGGGTTTCTGTCCTCTGAGTAGGGAGCTGTGACGCTCAGAGGAACTGTAGAACATGTCTTTGCTGTTTGGCCCCTTCTTCACACAGATATTCTCCGTTCGGGCTTGCTGAAGTGGAGTTATATCTCATTCCATCCTTCTGGGATAACTCGCAAAAGCATAGCGAGACAGGGAAAGGCATATGGAAATCTCCGGTAGAAGTATCATCTTCTCGCCTCTTTGAAAAAGTCTTTGTTCCATCCGAGGTCTCGGCTGAGAACTCTTGTCAAGAGCCTCACCAAACAGAAACAAAGGCTTCTTATAAATAACGGCGTCAGCAGTTTGCAGAGGCTGCCCGTTCATCAGACTCAACAATGTTTCATTGTCTTGTGCCGTCAGGATGGCTTGCCGAGATGACGGCAAGGCATATTGAGGATATGTCACATGGGAGAGATCCTCCTTGAACTTAGGTTTAGCCAAAGATCTTGCAAAGACCTCATAATTGGGATCTTCCCTGAGGTTAACTGCATCAAATAAAGAGATAAAGATCAGTACATGCAAAATCATAAAGTTTCTTTAAAAAGAGTTTATCAAATTACGCTATGTGTAAAGCATCAGATTGCGCCAATGCAGTCCACATGCACAAAGTATCCAATTGTGCCAACACATTCACTTGTGTAAGGCATCAGGTTGCGCTAACCCACTTGTGCAAGGCATCAGTTTGCGCTGGCTCAACTGACTTGCGCAAATCGATGGATTGTGCCGAACATCTGCCATCGCTTTCCAACCGATTGTGCAAGAATATAGTTTTCATAAAAATGAAAACTATTGTGTGTGCAACCAAAACCCTAAACAGGGCGGCGCAATACCATCAATCTCTAAAAAGAGAGAGGTATGAAGGTTCGAAAATGTTAAGAACCCTAAAAAGGGTTTTGATCGAGTTTGTCATCTACCTTGCAGCGCTGGGTGGCCAATCTCATGGCGAGAGAGTCGGGGCGCAACCCGAGTCGAAGGCTCTGCCGGAGCCTTGCCCTTCTCGGTGGCAGTTCGCTTGGGAGGCATTGTTATCGTCGGCGGGAAGAAGAAGCACCCGTCGGAGTTGGTACGGAAGCTTTTCCCTCTTGAACAGTCGGAAACAAGTAAAGAATGAAAGAAAGAAAAAAGAAAACTATTTATAGTTTTTCAAAGAGTAACGGTCACCTCCGATTGCGCCACAAAAGTAGGTACTGATTCCTTCAAACGCGCAGTCAAAGCGCCACCTGCGCAACTTGATTTTAAATTTAAAATACAAAGTATTTTGAAACTTTGAATATTTTCAAATTTTGAAAACTTTGAAGGGGTCTTGTAGGTCCTAAAAATCAAGTTGTACCCATCAAAAAGGCAATAAAAATCAAATTGTGCATCCTTCAATGAACTACGCAGGAGACAGACTGTGCAACAAATCAATTACGCGAGGACGAACTGCGCTAACATCCAAGCGTGCTAGCTGACGTGGCAACGTCATCATTACCTGACAAAAATTCGAACTTCTGACAGCTGACAGCCCGATAAACGAGAAGTCCTTTCGTTTCTTGTGCAGCACAGCGCTCGAGGACAGCTGTACAGCCAGCGCAGTATGACAGCCCAATCGAAGTGCAGTCTGCCAGATTCTTGTCAGCGTAGTTTGATCCCAGCGCAGTCTGAAGCTAGAGCAGTTCAAGTGGCACAATCCATCAAAATAACTGACATTTTGTACGTGGCCTACATGCCATCAATTGCTCACCATATGGCAACCGTCTGTACACGACCATGCATATTTCAATCAAACAATACCACGCGTCTAATACAGTTGAGCCACGATCGAGTAACTGCCAGTGCAGTTCGCTCTCTGTGCAGTCCAATGCCTGCGCAATCCAGCCTGCGCAATCCAGAAATAACTACTAATTAGTTATTTTCCAAAACTCTATAAATAGAGTTTCAAGTCCTTCATTATCAAGATCAGAATATATCAGATCATTCAAGCTCATTAGAGAGATCAGAAGTTCTTGCCCAAGTGCTGCTGCATTCTTCAGAGGCTATCGTCTTCAAAGTTCACATCGTCCAAGGGATAAAGCGATCGTCTTCAGATCGGATTCCTATAGTTGTACTTTCCTAGAATTCAATTGTAATCTTTTTACAAAGTTTGTGAAATAAAAAGAACACTTTTGTTTTTGCAAACAGACCTGTCTCTCTTGTACGACCAGCTGAGCCACCGGAGCGAGGTTTGCAGGGCTCGGGAGGCGGCCGCCTCCCAGAAAGTAATCGATACAAGGGAGCAGATTCTAGAGCTTCAGAAGAAGCTGGCCTTCTTGGAGTCCGAGCTTGAAGCTTCCCTTGCGGACAAAGAGCTTATTATTCAGGATGCTGAAAGGGTTTCCAGAGCTTCTGCTAACCTGGAACGCGCTCTGAAGAAATTTGAGGAGGGCTGGTGGGCTCATGCGCCCTTGGAAGATGTGGTGCTACTGACTCAGGAGGCCGAGCGTCGGGCCAAACAGCGATTTGAGCGGTCGACTGCCTTGTTGAGGGACCGTCTCAGGGCATTATGTATCGCCGAACAATAGTCGAATTTTTTCCTTCTTTTTGTTTTTGTTGCTTTCCTTTCTTGAGTGGGACATGGTCCCCAGAACCTGTAGTACTTTTGCCTTTCAAATAATGATCACTACTTATTGTGTTTGTAGTTTTTGCTCCACTAGAGAATTGTTTGTGGACTTGTTAACCTTGGCATACCTTGGTTTTAGGTATAGATAACAAGTTGATGGGGATACTTGGAACAAATTCACAGTAAGGTGACTATGGACATTCCTGGTATCGAGAGAAAGAATGCCATGGGGCAGCTGGGCCCCTTGGGCATGATGAGAAGTGAGGGGCATGTACTAGGAAACTTAGTACAACATTTGTGGTTAACAGTAGACATTTGTGGTCAATAGAGGACATTAGTGGGCCTATTATCCTTGGCGTACCCTGGTTTTTTTTGGTACGGATAATAGGTCGAGAGAGAACCAACATACTTATTCAGAGGTAATGAGGACGTGGTAAATATGAAGGTTTCTTCGATGGAGCCTTCCCACTCAGAGGTAAAGAGGACATGGCAGGAAAGGGCTCCATGAAGGGAATATAGAACAACTCATAGGAAATGAGGACATGGAGGTTCTATGTGAGGGGCGGTTTGTTTTTGATGGAAGGGAAACAACTCAGAGGTAACATCGACATGGTTGTTTCGGAGAATTTATGGATCTGTTACCCTTTTTGTACACTGAGAGTGCGGGTATTGGATCATAAGGAGGGAGCTCTTTTAGGAAGAAAGTTCAGAGGTATAATCATACATGACTTACTACCTAAAAGAAGCGATATAGATTCATCTGTAGTGACCAGAGTGTAAGTTCAGCGGTACCTGCAAGCACATAACTCGATAATCTGGGAGATTTAGAGTCGGCCTGTGAGTTCAGCAGTACGAAAGAGTACATGACTCATTGCTTTGGAAGATTTATTTTTGGGATGTGAGTTCAACGGTACCAGAGGGTACGTAACTCATCACTGTGGCAGATTTGTTGTTGGGATGTGAGTTCAGCGGTACCAGTGGGGTATATAACTCATTACTTTGGCATATTTGTAGTCGAGATGTGAGTTCAGCGGTACCAGCGGGGTACATAACTCATCACTTTGGCAGATTTGTAGTCGGGATGCGAGTTCAGCGGTATGAAAGGGTACATGACTCGTTATTCTGGAGGATGTCGTTTCAGACGTAATACTTCTTTAGGAACTTGCCGTTGATGGACAACATGAGCAAGTCTCCATTTTGTTTTGTGAGACGGTAAGCTCCATTGGGGAATACAGCATCAATGATGAACGGGCCTTCCCACTTTGGCTGGAACTTGTCGGCGGTTTTGTGAGTCATAACCATCGGCCACCGAACTGCCAGAACGAGGTCGCCCACTTCCGTCGTCAATCTGTATGTGAGAGCAACACGGAGTGTGGGGATTTGAGTCTCCAGTGGCAAAATTGCCTCACTTCCGTATACCAGAGAGAATGGTGTGTTTCCGGTGGCAGTCCGTACTGTAGTACGGTATGCCCATAATCATTCACCGAGCTTTTCATTCCAGTCTCATCTGTTTGATGACACGAACCTCTTGAGAAGTTTGATGATTATTTTATTGAATACTTCAGCTAGACCATTAGCCGCTGGGTTGTATGGTGTTGAAGCAATATTCTGGATACTGTGTTTGTCGCAAAACAGATAGAAAGCGGGGCTTGCAAACTGCGGACCATTATCATGGATGATCCTTCGGGGCAGCCCAAAGCGATAGATGACGTGATATTTGAGAAAACTGATCACATTTGAAGTCTTCACTTCTGCCAGCGGAATAACTTCCGCCCATTTGGAGAAGTAATCTATGATTGCGAGTATAAAGTAATGTCCTCGGGACGAAGGCAGAGTGATCGGACCGATGATGTCTATTCCCCATGCTTCGAAGGGCCAAGATGCCACCGTCAGGTATAGAAACTCGAATGGCTGGTGGATGAAATCTGTGTGGACTTGACAGGCTTTGTATTTTCGTGCATAGTCTATTGCATCTGCAACCATAGTGGGCCAGTAGTAGCCCATTCGGCGAAGGCGATCTTGTAGTTTCGGGCTAGGCTGATGGGCCCCACAGATGCCATCGTGAGCTTCACTCACGGCTTCTTTGGCTTCTATATTTGACAGGCATCGAAGCAGTAATCCAACGTATGATCGCCGATATAGCATTTTCGTCTCTGTATCGTAGAAGAATCTGAGGGAACGTCTTCTAATAGAAGTGGCTTCCTTCGGATTCTCCGGCAGAATGTCGTAGACTACGAAGTCAATGAATGGTTGTCTCTAGTTTGGTACTTCATCGACTGTCAGAACGGAGAAGCTCTCGGTGCACTGAATATTATTCCTACGACAGACCAACTCACGGCCTATGATGTCAACCAGATAATGAGCATAATTTGGAACTGCTAAGGAAGCGGCAAGACCTGCTAGGGCCTCGACTTTGATATTTTGGAGCCTGGGAACGTGCTCTATGAAGAACCCCTCCAGGGACGAGATAATGTCAATCGCTATTTGGTGGTAGGGGATCATGTCCTCATGGCAAACTTCGTATGAGCCCCGGATTTGGTTGACGATTAGCTGCGAATTGCCGTATGCTTTGAGGTACTCTACCCCCAGCTCTTTGGCAAGCCAGAGACCAATGACCAAAGCATTGTACTCCACCATATTATTTGAACAGGGCTCCGTGAGGGAATAAGCATGATTGATCACCAACCCGGTGGAAGAAACCAGTATTATTCCGACTCCAGCAATGATGTTGCCCTTGGGTCCGGTTCTAGAAGCGCCATCGAAGAACATTCGCCATATGGTATCATGGGAGGCCATATTTGAATTAGCGACCTCGTTTGGAATCTTTTCGTCTATTTTGGTTGACTCCGAACCTGGATGAGCTGCTAAAAAGTCTGCCAGAGCTTGACCTTTAACAGCCTTTTGTGGGACGAAGATCATGTGGTAGGGGGACAGTAATATCGCCCAAGTAGCGAGGCGAGAGCTAAGTGCACCTGGTTTAGTCATGAGGACCCTGAGGGGGTTGACTCTTGATATGACATAGATGGTTTGTCCCGTAATGTAGTGTCGCGTCTTCTGAATGGCGAAAACCAGAGCAAGACACTCTTTTTCTATGGCATTGTATCGATGCTCCGGCCCCATCATCATTCGGCTGAGGTAATATATGGCTTGTTCGTGGCCTACCTCGTTGTTTTGTGCAGCAGAGCACGGAGAGAATGTTCTATCGCTCGTATATAGAGCAAGAATGGTCTTCGAGCAATCGGGACTACCAGGACCGGAGGGTTCGTCAGATATTCTTTGATGTTGTCGAAGGCGCGCTGGCATTCTTCACCCCATACGAATGAAACACCCTTCTTCATGAGGTGGGTGAATGGCTGACATGGATACCCTGGGAGGTAAAGATGAAACCCTCGGAGTTCACGAAGATTTCTCGGGGGAACCATCTCCATGATTGCCTTCGTCTTCTCAGGGTCTACGTGGATACCCTGGGAGGTAAAGATGAAACCCAAGAACTTCCCGCTGGATATGCCCAAGAAGGATTTTGTGGGATTCATTTTCAAATTATGCACTCGCATCAGGTCGAACACTGTCCTTAGATCATGCAGATGATCTTCCTTAGAACGGCTTTTGACGGTGATGTCATCGACGTAGCATTCCACTGTCTTGCGCAAGTGGTCTCTAAAGATGACGATTACAGCACTTTGATAGGTGGCGCCAGCATTTTTTAGACCGAAAGGCATGACTGTGTAGCAGTATGTACCAATTGGTGTTCGAAATGATGTATGCTTTTCGTCGTCAGGGAACATCTTGATTTGGTTGTACCCTGAGAAACCATCCATGAATGACATACGCTCAAAGCCGCAGGTATTATCGATCATGATGTCTATGATAGGGAGAGGGAACTCATCCTTAGGATATGCCTCATTCAGATTGCGAAAGTCGATGCAGATTTGAATCTTTCCACTCTTCTTGAGGACTGGTACTATGTTGGTGACTAAGTCAGGATGTTGTTCCTCACGGATGAAGCCGCTGGCTATCAGTTTGTTTATCTCAGCTTCAATGGCATTCATAACGTCAAGACGGAACCGACGTTGCTGTTGCTTGACTGGTTTTGCGTCCGAACGGATGTTGAGCTTGTGAAGTACAATATCGGGGTTCAGTCCTGGCATATCTTCGTAGCTCCAGGGGAACACGTCGATGTATTCTCTGACGAGTTGTAGTAGTGATTCTCGCTCTTCGTCTGTCAGATTCTGGCTGACGAAGATGGGCTTTGGAGAGGACTCATCAGCTAGATCGACTTGTATAACCTTATCCTCGGTGGAAGGCTCTCTTTGTTCGAACCGCTTCTCCCACTGCGCATCTAGTTGTTGTGTCCATGGCTCTAGCTCAAGAAGTTTGGGAATGTCTTCATCTTTTGCGTAGGCATCGGCAAGTGCCATATTGACGGACCAGACTTGCTTGAGCATATCCCCGATGCTGATATCTGAATCAGAAGTGGGTGATCCAGTAGAGTATGAGTGCCAGTCGCATTCTGCGTCTGAGCTTTCAGGTGTCGTCGCAGGTGTGACATAACCTAGCCACATCTGGTTTTGCTGTAATAATCTCGTAGTTTTCCAACAGACGCCAGCGACTGTAAGGGTAACTACCGTCCGGTGCCGTAGTTTAAGTCTGGTTTAGTTTCCAGATCATATCCTTGTTTTTGCATAAGGTACTTGGGTTGGGAACTATACAGATAAAGGGGCAATCTCCCGATGTCGGGTTCGAGCTCAACTTTTTCTATCTTGAAGGGCTGTGGATCATTCTTTCGGCCGAAGCTGATTGGATGATCCTCTCCCTCGATTATGCGGTAAGCGTCTTCCACTAGAGTAAGTTGGTTCGCGATGTAGACATTTGTCACTTGTGTGTGCAGGTGAGTGCCTATACCGTGTTCCATAGCATACATTGTACATAGCTTATTAAGCTCGAGATAATTCAAAGATAGCCCTTTATTGATGAAGTAAGGTATCTTTTCCAGTAGAATTACATCATCTGCGGATGGAACATCAGTGTAAGCAGCCACATACTTGGCCAGCTCTGATTCTTCTTCAGCCATCCCCTGTATAAATGCAGACTGAGAGGATGACTTGGGCAACTTGATTATCAGAGGCTCCATGGGTGGAGCAGAATGTGGAGTTGTTGGCTTACTAGCTACCCCCAGTTTGGTGTTCAGTGCTGAGCAGGGAGTTGTTGGCTGGCTAGTAGTCCCTGGCTTAGTGCTCGGTTGCCGATTCATTCTGGGCAGACGAATTCTCATCGGCTTGACAGAGGGATTGAGTTCGCTTGTTTGTCGATGGTTAACTTTAGGTAGCCTGATTGTCAGTGGCTCTGTCGTGGGTCTTAGCGCTTGGCCAGACCTTGGCAGTCAAATTATCATCTGTTTCTCATGTGCAGAGAGGCTAATTGCGTCCTTAAGCAGAGTGGCTGTAAAAGGCGCAGTTATGCTAGGCTTGCGGGCTTGGAGGTGGATCGTCAGAGGTTCTTCTGATCCCGTTGCTGTCTCAGTTTGAGCTTGAGCATCTCCTTCGGCAAGATGCTTTTTCGACTTCTCGTACAAGCATAAATCTGAGTAGTAGGATTCGACCCCTTTAAAGGGATCGAGGTCGGCAAATTCTGTCCTCACAAGGCCGTGCTTGTCGACGTACATTAAGCACTGGTGCAGTGTGGAAGGCACGATCATGTAATCGTGTATCCAGGGATGCCCCAGGAGAATATTGTAGGAAGTGTCCGTATCTATGACATAACAGGTCACTTCTGACTGAAGGTCGCCGATGTGGCACTTTAGGCGAATCTTTTCGATCGGGTAGCTCCTGCCCGAATTGAAACTGCTGACGGCGGTGCTTGTCGGCGTCAGGCGATGCATTGGGATGCACAGATGGTGTAATAGGCTCTTCAGAATGATGCTTATGGAGGACCCGGGGTCAATATGCATCCGATCGACCTTGATATCGCCAATGTACCCAGTATAATACAGGGGCGATCGTGCAGGTTGGTCTTGATAAGCATATCCTGCGAAGTGAAGACAATATTGGGCATTGACCCCGTGCAAGCGCTGTCCTGGAGATCTGCCGACGAATCCTTCCCGGAGAGATTGGACTGAGCCAGATATGCGTCGACATTCTGGAGTGCTTCGCTCAATGTGACGCAGACATCCTTGGAGAGCTTTAAGAGCTCGTATATGATAGAACTGGGAATTCCCAGGACCCTTCCTTTGGTGTGCGTATTGATCGATAGAAAGTTAAACAGATCTAATACGTGTTCTAAACCTTCATAGGCGGAAACTAGGGTTCACGAATTATACCTGCGACGGAAAGGAGACAAGTAATTCCTGGAAATCTCGAGCGGACGACCCCAAGATCTTCTGTACGTATTCCTTCCTCGAGTTGGACGTCGTGTGGGCGACGATCTCCCAACCTTTTCTTCTCATTGGCAGCACTCTCTTTCTCTCCTTACGTGAATCACGAATTTAGAGAAAATTTTAGATTTCTGATCGGTAATCTGGCGGCCAGGGAATAGAGGATATATATAGGCTACGGCAGGGACCATGAGGAGAAATTAGGGTTAGGCCTCCTAACGGATCTGGATATCCCGTGTTCAGCCCGAACACACAATCCAGGCCCATCAACAATAGCTCGGTCCACTAATGAGCTATTGTTGCACTATCTCCCTAATCCCAAATTATGTTTGTGGGCTCCTTTTATTATATGCTCGTTTGGCTCCCCATGTTAATATATCGTATGTCCGTCGATCAAATTAAGTTACTGACAACTATATTGATTCGACATCTTTTATCCTTAAGTAGTACCGCCCAACTTTATTTGTCATATCGGATATAATCCACCTGCAGGGTTTACATGACAATCCTTATGAGCTCCTTAAGAGGACATCATCAACCCGATGTATCGGGACATAGATTCCATTTATAATCAACAGCCCATCATACATACAATATTATTACCCAATTCATAGAGGTTGTTGATCCATAATGAATCTCACTCTTTTATGAGTCAAAGTAATGCACACTGCATATACATGTCCGTTATTATATCCGGATTAAGAGTACAAGTATCCATAATAACAGAGGTGTTTATTCTCTTATGTAGTCAGTACAAAGAGAACAACCTCAAGTGGTCCTGTTCAATACACACAGAGTGTACTAGTGTAAACCTATAGTCAAGATAGATTAATACCAGATTACACTACAACCTTTCCAATAGATTGTCCAAGTCCATCTAGGTTGTGAACTATTTATATACTCCATAGGAAACTGATAATATGATCTTCTGTGTGACACCACACACCATATTATCTACAATATAGAATATCAGACATTTGCATTAACACTTGCAACAAATACAATATGCAAACATTTTCCCATATGATTCTCATTCAAAATTTAAGGAAATAAGGTTATTGCAAAAGTGATGCTTTTAGTATATAACCCTAACAATCTCCCACTTATACTCAAAGCATTGCTTTTCAGTATACTGTTACAAATCTCCCACTTATACTTAAAGCCATGCTGCTACACATCTGACTCCCATTCCCTCAACATGACTGTCAAAAGCCTTAGCTGGTAAGCTCTTTGTAAAGGGATCAGCTAGGTTGTCGGCTGATGCTATCTTGATCACAGCAACTTTTCCTTTCTTTACGAAATCTCGTATCAGGTGGTACTTACGCTCAATGTGTTTGCCTGTCTTATGGGCTCGTGGTTCCTTCGAGTTTGCAACTGCACCACTATTATCACAATAAAGTGTAATAGACTTAGGCAAACTAGGTACCACATCCAAGTCCAACAGAAAGTTTCTGAGCCAAACCGCTTCTTTGGCTATCTCAGAGGCTGCCACATACTCGGCTTCCATGGTGGAATCAGCAATATATTTTTGCTTGATACTCCTCCACACAATGGCTCTACCTCCCAAAGTAAACACATAACCTGAGGTAGATTTCCTGGAATCCCTATCTGACTGAAAATCTGAGTCTGTATACCCCAAGGGAACTAAACTCTCTGCCTGGTAAACTAGCATATACTCTTTAGTCCTTTTCAGGTACTTGAAAATATGCTTTACGGCAGTCCAGTGCTCTTGTCCTGGGTTAGACTGATATCTGCTGACCATGCCTACGGCAAAACAGATGTCTGGTCTCGTACATAGCATTGCATACATTAAGCTTCCTACTGCTGAAGCATAAGGAACTGCCTTCATGTTCTCTATCTCTTTTGGTGTCCTCGGACACTGCTCCTTCGATAGAGTAATTCCATGTCTAAAAGGTAAGAAAACTTTCTTAGAATTTTGCATACTAAAACGAGTTAGTACAGTATCGATATAGAAAGCTTGGGATAAGCCCAACATCCTTTTCTTGCGATCCCGTAGAACTTTAATCCCACGGATGTGACCTACTTCTCCCAAGTCCTTCATATCAAACTGTTTGGATAACCATACCCTTACATCAGATAATACCTTCACATTGTTTCTAATGAGCAAGATGTCATCCACATAAAGTACTAGGAACACCACCACGTTTCCGTCACACTTTCTGTATACACATGATTCATCCTGACATTGATCAAATCCATAAGATTTTATCACCTGATCAAAACATATGTTCCAAGATCTGGAAGCTTGCTTAAGTCCATAATTGGACTTCTTGAGCTTACAAACAAGATGCTCCTGGCCCTTTTCAATGAACCCGTCTGGTTGCTTTATATAGATGTCTTCCTCAAGACTTCCATTATGGAAAGCTGTCTTGACATCCATTTGCCAAATCTCATAATCGAGATGAGCTGAAATAGATAAAATAATTCGAATAGACTTAAGCATGGCTACAGGAGAAAAGGTTTCCTCATAATCGATACCCTCTCTTTGAGTAAATCCTTTTGCTATAAGCCGAGCTTTAAAGGTTTCAACCTTACCGTCTGATCCTCTTTTTCTCTTATTGACCCACTTGCATCCAATGGCTTTTACACCAACGGGTGGTTCTACAAGCTCCCAGACCTGATTAGAATCCATAGATTCTATTTCAGATATCATTGCTTTTTGCCAGGACTCTGCATCTTTATCTTGGAGTGCTTCATTGTAGGTACAGGGATCATAATCTTGTTCCTCAGGGACGAAGTCTGACGACTCTCCCAAGAACATATATCTATCAGGTTGTATCACAACCCTCCCACTACGACGAGGCACTATCGGTTGTGGTATAACATTTGTGACATATTGTGCAGTTATTTGTGGTTCATCCTTTTGTACTGTTGGTACTGAAGTACTTGGTGCCTCACGTCTCAGTTCTTCTAGAACAACTCTACTTGTGGGTTTATGGTTCATCACATAGTCTTCCTCTAAGAATCGGGCATTGGTGCTAACAATGACCTTCTAATCCTTAGGACTATAAAATAAACCTCCTTTCGTTCCTCTTGGATATCCTACAAACAAGCGTACTTCTGTACGAGATTCCAACTTATCTGCTTTTCCATTCAGCACATGTGCTGGACTACCCCAAATACGAACAAATTTCAGACTAGGCTTACGCCCAATCCACAGCTCTGTGGGAGTAAGAGGTACTGACTTAGAAGGAACCAAGTTCAAAATATAAGCTGCAGTCTCTAAGGCATATCCCCAAAACGAATCTGACAAATCCGAATAACTCATCATTGACCTAACCATCTCCATAAGAGTTCTATTCCTTCTTTCGGCTACACCATTCTGTTGGGGCATTCCAGGTGCAGTAAATTGGGATACAATCCCAGCCTCTGATAAATAATCCCTAAACTCTCCAAAGAGGTACTCGCCACCACGATCTGATCGTAATGACTTGATACATTTTCTATGACGTTTCTTCGTTTCAGCCTTGTACTCTTTGAATTTCTCAAAGCACTCAGACTTACGGCGCAACAAATAAATGTGTCCATACCTTGAATAATCGTCAATAAATGTGACAAAATATTTAAAGCCACCTCTAGCTTGGATAGTCATGGGTCCACACAAATCAGAATGAACCAATTCCAACACATCTTTGGCCCTATACCCCTTTGCCGTAAAAGGCCTTTTGGTCATTTTACCTTCTAAGCAGGATTCACAGACTGGTAGTGCCTCCACTTCCAATGAACTCAAAGGTCCATCTTCAACCAGTCTTTGAATCCTTCTTAGGTTAATATGTCCCAATCGTAAGTGCCAAAGATATGTTTGGTTCATACAAGAAGGTTCTTTTCTCTTAGTTAAGTTAGATGACATATTATTCATTTCCATAAGTTGCATTGTGGGCAAAATAGGATTAATGACATACATATTATCAACCAATGCACCAGAACAGATAAAATGTTTATTCTTTCTAATAACAATATTGTCATTAAAATAAACTGAATATCCATCCTTAACTAACATAGAAACAGAAACTAAATTCCTTCTAAGTGAAGGTGCATAAAGACAATCTCTCAATGTCAAAGACTTATTTCTACCAAAAGATAAAGTAACATCTCCTAATGCAACTACCGATACTTTTGTAGCATCACCCATGAACAAGTATATCTCTCCATCACTGAGCCGTCTGGTTTCCTGGAACCCCTGCAATGTATTGCAGACATGATTAGTGGCTCCTGTATCTACACACCAGGTGCCGGTAGATAACACCGCTAAACATGTTTCAACTACTAGTAAATGAGATATACCTTCTTTGTTCCCTTGTTTAAGAAGTGGACAATCAGTCTTCCAATGTCCTGACCCTTTGCACTTGAAATATTTGCCTTTCGGCTTTTTTACCGCGCCTTGAGGTCCCATGCCCTTCTTTGCTGAGTTTGCCTGTTTCTGAATGTTATTCTTCTTCTTACCGCCTTTTGGCTTAGAAGTAGAAGCCTTTTCAGAAACAAAAACATGACCACTATGCCTAAAGAGAGATTCAGCATCCTGTAGCTCTTTTGCAAGTTCTGCCAAACTATACAACCTTTTGTTCATATTGTAATTAAGGCAAAAATTGTCAAAACTTTTAGGCAGAGTCCCGAGAATGATATCGACCTGGGTTTCCCCATCGATTTCAGCTCCAAGGATCTCCATCTCATTCAGATGACCCATCATCTTGAGAACATGATCCCTTACTGGTGTACCCTCAGCCATTTTTGTATTCATCAAACATTTCATAGCAAACTGCCTAGCTGCTCTACTCTGATGTCCGAAGAGTTTCTTGAGGTTATACATCATGTCATAAGCTGTGGCCATGGCTTGATGCTGATGTTGCAGTACATTTGACATAGATACCAGAATGTAATACCGTGCCATCTCATCTGCCTTTTTCCACTTCTTATAAGCCTTTTTAACCTCTTCATCAGAGTTAGCATCAGGCTTAGGTGGGCATTCCTCAACAAGTACATATTTGTACTCCTCAGCAGTCAGAACAATATCCAAATTATGTTTCCAGTCAATATAATTAGGTCCAGTAAGTTTGTTTTCTTTAAGAATCACCATAAGTGGACTGAAAGAACCCATTTTTGAAATCCTGAGAATCACATAAATAAAATTATATAGGGCAAAAAAAAAACTTTTTGAATTAACTAAATATTGATTCCCTCAAAACAATAATAAGAAATTCACCAATACCTTGAACACCATGAATTTAGCATGCCACGATAGTGTGGACGTATACAAATTCAACTTTGTTCAAGTAGATTTTTCTTATTAATTTTACTATCATGTCAATATAACTTTATGACAAATAAAATTAATATGCTGGTCTTGCTCAGGTCATACAAATAATAGCAGTGACTCCGATGGGGAGGATACCATTATTTGTATCTAAGTGTATACCATTACTTAATACTAAGTCCATTACCTTGTAATGAGTTCCTTCAGATGGAGAAGTGAACACATACTAGGTAACTTTCTACAATTATCCCTAAGGAGGTTTGTACTTGTGATCCATAATTATACTCATCCGATATGGAGGAAAGCACTAAAGCCAACACGTAAGTATAATTACATCACCGACAAACCAGTCCTTCAAATTGTGTTTTAGTGTTGCTTACATGATTATTGTCGACTGAGGTGGATTTGGTCTTGTATCGTGTCAGTTTGGACACATGGACACGCTCGCGCACGTGCAGACTACACTGTTCTGCTGCTCGGGGGCGATTGTGCCATGGATACAGCACGTAGGCACGTAATTTCTTGAGGACACGTTGGGGCAGTGTCTGACACGACACTCCCCAAGTTGCACGACCTCTCATGTCATATCGGACACGTAATATAGAGTGCACTGGTTTTACACTGAGTCGTTCACTCGACTCTACGGCCACTGACACGGGTTCATAACTCTGGACATGACGCACTAGGACACGAAACAGGGTGACACGTGGGTAGCCCTATTACTAGCAAACCTAGGTTAATGGACACGTGTCTTGGTTTGGTCTATGTTGTGTACATGACACGCGTGCACTTGTGCACGAGATAGTACATTGTACAGTGCCTGTTGTGCCTGAATTGGATTTAATTGATGTTGACACGGCTGTGTCCTGTTTGTTTGGACACAAATGACTCCTGGGACACGTACACTTATGGTATTTGCATTACCAACCTCTAAATTAGTATTTTCGGTTGTTTTTGATTTACAATTTTCAAATTCCCTAAAATCCTGATACATATGCATTTCCTGTGTTTTCCAGATTTTAAAAAAATGAATTTGAATTGATTAATTAGCCATTTGTTTGATGTTAATTATTGGTTTAAGTCTCTAAATTAGTTCTCCTACTTATAATCTACTTGGGTTTCGATTTTGGTGTGAATTGGTTTATGATTGAATTCGAAATGGGGTTTTTGAATCATGGGACTGAAACTGTCCAAAACTGAACTGAGATTTTGGTGAAATCTGAAATATGAAACCTGAGAATTTGATGTGGTTTCCTTCCTACATTTTCTGAGAACTGTCATTGAGTTCACTTTTTTTCCCTCACACTTTACACACTCTACATAATTACACACACATACATTCATATCCATATACCCACACATGTTATTTCCCTCACATTGTTATGTATCTCACACTCTCACATTGCCCTATTCCCAAATCACTCATAGCACACACACATGTGTATCATGACACACACATATGCATTCTCTATGTGAACATATATATATATATATATATATATATATATATATATATATATATATATTTTAAACTATTTATATATATATATATATAAATAGTTTAATATATATATATATATATATATATATATATATATATATATATATATATATATATATATTCCTAATCTACATGTTTGTGTATTTACATATATATATGTATTGTGGGTAAATAGTTATTAGCCTATGTGTAATGTGTAGTAGGTTGTGTGGTCGAATTTCATTAGCCTAATTGTATTTGGCCTATGGGCCTAGATAGATGGCCTATGGCATGTGTGTATCACTAGGATAGATGACTAGTGTGATATTCAGCTAGTTGACCTAGAATTGGCTGTTAAGCCTAGGTTTGACCAACCTAGACTTGTTTGACCTAGTTTGACCATAGTTGACCTAGTTTGACTTCTAGGGTTGACTAGAGTTGACCAAGAGTTTATTTTGTCCTAGATTGACCTAGATTCATGTATAATGTATTGAATTGCATCTTGTTATCATTTTAGACTTGTTGTGACTTGTGCTGTTCTGATTAGGAGCCAAACACCTCTCTTCGGACAGTACATTTCATCCGAAAACTCAGATACCAGGCGAGTATATTCTTTGATCATTTCATATCCTGCTTAGAATTATTTTTCTGCTTTAAATTACTTTACTTGATACTGTCACGTTGGTCACACGGATTGGTACTATATGGATCCCTTCTTGAGATGTTATCCTCAGGGAGCATCGGATACTTCATGTTCTGTGCGTTTCACTTACATGGCGTATCACTATGCTTCATTGGTTCATTGAATCACTTGTGACATGTACTCTCATGATCACAGAGTCTTCCATGAATCCTTCAATTTATTGGGCTTCCTAGAATCTCTATTTATGGGACTACCATGTACCACCCTTCGGGGGCCATTGCATGGAATCATAACATAATCTGGCTGGATCCTTGTGTATTGATTGGGGGTACGGGGGAGTAGAAGTGGACAAGTGAATAATACCCAAGTAGTATCTCATCAAAATTATTTCGTAGTGTCTCATCAGAATCATCCTATGCCATTTACATGTCTATATTGTACTCTGACTCACTAACCACTGTTAGTTCTCTATTATAGTAGATATTTCTATTACAGTTCTCTCTCTGTTTACATACTGCATTTCTTTCAGTAACTGTATCTTACTTTACTGCATGATTATATTTTCTAACCTGCTATGAACTGTTGAGATGTATTGTGCTCGCTCCTGTCCTGACTGGACCTGTTGAAAGTATTACAGAGGATGAGGAGGAGGCCTGTGTGGATACCTTCTACGGGGCAGCCCTAGACGACACTTGTGAGCTGGACTCTCAGGAGGACCCAGCTCTAGCTGAGGACATTACCCCTACTGCCTAGACTAGCTTAGTTAGGCTTTATCTTACTTATGTTATCTTCAGACTAGTAGTTAGACTTTATTTCTGTCTTTGAGATCTGGGTTGTATATATTCTTTCATATTCAGTACCTGAGACTTGTACTCTGGATATTTGCTGAGATGTTATCTTAGACTTCTGATCATCTGTATTTCTTTGAGTTCTATATCATATCGTGCTTCTTCTTCCTTAGTTGTGATTGAGTTTACATTCTGCTATGTCACCCCCATTCGGGGAGTATAAACTATTATTATTATATTGTTAGATGTTGTGACCTAGGACAGCGTTCTACCGCCGACACTGCGGTGTAGGCTGGACGTACCCACGTCTCGTGCCCTTACTCTAGGGTGCGTGTCGTGACACGTCGAGCCCGCGCTGCCCGAGACTTCCTCCTTCTAGCACCTGAGAGTACATAGTAGGAAGAGTCCAAGCTGTTCTCAACAGAGTCTGGCATATGCTCCAGAGAGCCTTCGTGGTCAGGACCGTATGAGACGCGGTCAAAGACTGACCGTGAGCCGCATGGGATAGATGATATGCGGCTGGGATTGGTGGCCGTGCAGGCTGTCTGCATGCGGCTGGTATGTGTGGCCGTACAGGCTGTCTATATGCGGCTGGTATGTGTGGCCGCATGACCTTTCTGTATGCGGCTAGGAGTCGTGGCCGTGCAGGATGTCTGCATGCGGCTAGAAGTTTCGGCCGTATGAGTTTTCTCTATGCGGTTGACAGTTGCGGCCGCATGAACTTTCTCCATGGGGTTGGCGTCCTTATGCGGCTTGGATTGCATAGAGTTCCTCTTTACCCCTGCAAGTCCAACATCATAGTATTTTCTTCTGCCGGACGTGGGGACAGCAGAGTCCTCTGTGGTCTGGAGTGGGGCCGCACGCGAGACTTCTCCGCTGTCTCGGGCAACAGAGGGTAATTCTTCGAGAGCTTGGGGCGGAGCAAATGATTTGGGTCTCCACTCCCTGCGGGCCTTCTTTGTGCGGGCTCGCCGCTGGACCGGGCCAGCGCTCCCGTTGGAGAGCATTTCTTCAAACGCCTGCTGGTCGAACCGGACGACCAACATTTGTTGAGTGGAGCCATGTTTGGCTGCTTCTGATTGCGTCACCAACTCCTCAGCCGTGGAGAAGTTAGTCCCCAGCAGATTCGCTATCGTGTTTGCTATTGATTATAAAAGAACAGAACAATTATATGGGAGGACTGGACATTTACTTCACAATACAAACTCGCTCGTACAAAGAAAGCCTAGTGTAAACCCCAAAAATTTTTGAATTTTATTTTATATTTTTATTGTTGTTATTATAAACATAGCCATAGTCAAGGTAAAATTTTTGCTACGCACATTGACTAGACGATAAGGCATGGCTAGTGTAGTCATACACCCTGACTAGTCTACTATCTTTAACCCCTATTTTTCTAGAAAATTTATTATATTTTGTATAAATATTTTATGGCATTTGTTATTTATTTAATAAGTTATTAAATAGTTATATTATTTTTCCTTATTATTCAAAAAACTAGCAACCATTTTATCTAAAGTATTTTGCTTTCAACAATTTAGACTAAAAGTATTTTTATTAGGTTTTAAGGATTATTTCCTGTATTATATAGTGATATATATGTATGCTATATATTTTAGATTTAAATTAAATATATTATAAATAATAATTATTTTGTTTATGTCTTGCGAAATGTGAGGCTTTTGCATAAATGACTCTTATATTATTGTAAAATGAAACTATAGATTTTTTATAATTCTATTTGAATTTTTGAATGTGTTTATATTAAGTTATTGATATATATATATATATATATATATATATATATATATATATATATATATATATATATATATATATATATATAAATATATATTTTTTTTATATATATAAATATATAAATATATATATATATATATATATATATATATATATATATATATATATATATATATATATAAATATATATAAAGAGATTTACCTTCAATTTATTGCGAGATTTCTATATCTCGCGATATGATCAACTCCCCTGAACCCGACAGGAAGGAGCGGAAGATTTCCGTTTCTGATCGATTGGAAATCATCCAATTCTGATCGATTCAACCCTGGTAGAATTTCGTTCAATCCCAACCATATAAACTCTAGGATTGTACCAAATCTTTTTTAAATTTAGATTTAAATTTGATGAGTAAATTCACCCAAGATTCGGTAATTTATGTATAGAAACATATACGAATTCGCGAGGGATCCTTCAAGGAAACTTATCGAAAATCTTCTCATGGACTTCCTACTCAAACCCCCCATCTTCCTCTCCCTCCCGCGCGCAGTCCCGACCGACTACATCGCATGCACGTCACTCCGACCACCGACGATCATCGGAAGGCTCAGGAGAACAGAGCAGTGCTTTGCTTTGTATTCAGCCAGGTACCGAACTTTGCTAGTGTTTATCTTCAATTTTGCGTAACTAAATTTTGATCTAATTAACCCTATAGAGAGCCAATACAACCCTCTAGATATCCCACCAACTGGATTGGGATATAATGCAACGATCAGTTGGAAAAATCGACGCCAAGTCGATGAAAAACACACTGTTACATGGACAGAATTACGACTTCGAGTACCCCTATTTTGAGATGATTTTCGACCAACCTAGCAAAAGTTTTGGAAAATTTTTCTGAACAACAATTTAGCCAACATATAGAACTTCAAACCTCTTCTTTTAGTTTAATTTTCCTTCCCCTGTATGTAAAGATTTTTAAAGCCGAAGTTTATGAAAAATCAGTTTTTAAAACATCAAAATTTAACAAAATCAACCGATACGGCGTGTGCCCCGACAAACCGGGCGATGTGGTCGTGCACTAAATGCATCGAAAGGCGCGTATGGATGTTACCGACGTGTGGGAACTGACGGAACTCGATTTCGTTGTGTGTGCGCGACGGAATCGGTGCGCATCCGTCGAGATACCCCCGTATCGACGTTTTGCAAACTAGCCCATAACTTCGTGCACGTTTGTCGTATCGAGACGAAACTTGTGCCATCAGGTCCGTATCATTTTTTTGGTCATGTATGCCAAGTTTGGTCCAATTCTGAGAAGGTCAAATCGGAACGCCTTTTTGGCGGGCCCGCGACCCGCTCTA
Organism: Iris pallida; assembly: GCA_029216955.1. Lineage (NCBI taxonomy): Eukaryota > Viridiplantae > Streptophyta > Magnoliopsida > Asparagales > Iridaceae > Iris > Iris pallida. The sequence goes on from JANAVB010005796.1 coordinate 10,520,766, forward strand.
ACGGGCAATTTTGTGCACGGCCCGCCGGAATCCAACTTTGGACATACGGTTGGGTTCGTCTCCTCAAAATGGATCCGTAGACATATAGTTTGACGACTTTAGAGACCGTAGGTTCTGGCAAGCGTTTTGGTGCAAAATGGGTCCAACGGCGGACGTCGTTTTGACCCGAAATTACGATTTTGCCCCTGTTCCAGAATTAGACTTTTGGACAGGCATTTCCTAGGTATTTCTTTTATACCAAATCTATTCGTGATGTTTATTTCAGCATCCGAGGTCGTTCGTAAAAGTTGGCTTTCAGTGCTTCCCTATTCTAACGATTTGAGTTACCAGGCGTCGTCATTCTGCATACTACCTCCAGGCAAGATACCTTGCCACCAACTGTTTATTTATTTTAGCTCATATTTCATGCATTATTCATTATTTTCCTTATTCAAAATAAACTGTGATACATGGCATAACCTGTTAGAACTTACTGTTCATTTATAATTCCTGCTATGTATTAGTTTTCTTACACATTAAACCTAGATTTAAGGGACCACCTTTGTGTGTTGCGTTCATTGGCCTTGACACGTTGTACCACGAAGTTGTGTGTCACATGTAGAACACGGACGTGCGTGATTAGCTGGCCATCGATACGTACAAGCCGTGCGATAGGAATAACCGCTAATAGAATTGTATGCTAGTTTGACTTAGCGGTTATAGAGGTTGATGTTGTGGATACAACATAGTAGGCATTGGGCGGAAAGGACAATTCCTTAGCGTATGGGCTTCGATGCACTTTCCCCTTTTGTAACCCGTGAGCTCCGTCGAAGATGCGGGTCAGATTACCCATGATTACTGACGGCCACTGGCGATTCTGCGGAACGTTATGCTCTTATTGATTGGGCCTCTGGTGCCCCAAGGGGGGACTATGCCGATCCTATTAGCCAGGGCCCATGAGCAGGAAGGATTGTTCTTAATTATATTTCACTTAGAATGGTTAGGCACCATTATCCGTTAGATATGAGTACTTTTTGTATGGGTACTTGTATCTGACCGTGGCTTGGAACAATAACTTGTCGCAGACTAGTTTGCCACATCTTGTCTTTGTTTGGTTGTAGGTGTGGCTTACTACTTCGATGAGAAGGTATTGAACCTTGTTGGGGTCCGGATACCATATTGGATTCATATCATGGAAAGATACGTCATCGTGAATTAGTTTACCGTCTCCTGTCCTTGTTTTATTGGGACGATGGTAGGCTAGTTCAATAGGTGTGTATTAGACCATGTTATGATCTGATTTTACTTATTCTTATCGAGCAGTATTTATTCAGTTTATGTGGCATGTTCTTTTTGTATCTTCTTACGTCCCTCTGAGGACCTGGTGATCTCTCCAGGTATAGGTGTGCAGGACATTCCGCAGGAGTATGGCTCCGGTGTAAACTCATTCTTCACGCTCGAACGAGTTGTACCTTCTGACCACAGCTGTCCCTATTGGGTCGAGGAGCCTATTTAGTCATCATTTCTTATTCTATTTATCTTAGAGGTTGGACTCTATTTCCTTTCAGTTTATTCTAGTGCCGGCAGTGGATTTGTCTCCGCCCGATCAACCATTATATTTTGACATTTACTTTGATTCATGAGTTACCATTTTCTTTATATTTACTGTGGATGAGATATAGCTTTTACCTGTGACTGTTTATTATTATTCACAATACAGCTTATGTGTATATTCGAGCTTTCCATATATTGGAGTATATCTCGTATATATGCAGCTGGCATGCTTCGTTCCTAGTCCTACGTATTTTGGGACTGGGGCGTTACATGTTTTTGTGGTGGCCCATGCAGGTCAAAATAAATTGTTTGGTTACTTCACCGTACCAAGCAAGCCTGCGAATAGGATTAGAAATTTAGAATCTCATCTACATGTGATATTCTATCTCGCCTTTATTTCGAACTCCCAACTGTCTATCTTGATTGCTTCTTGCTTGTATTATTCTTCCGTAAACCTTTATCCCTCAATCATGCGTACTAGGTCATCATGTTCCACCATTCAATCATACTGCTAGTTCAACTCCTATAAGTTGGGTAGGAAGCCTCACAACCTAACTTCCTTCGACTTTAACCAAGGCCTTAGACAAGAAGACAGTAGGACGACTGCATAGGCACGAATATCGGACACGACTTAGATTCTTAAGTAGCTTAAGCTATTTATATTTTCTTTCATCATTATCTTGCGTATTTGTAATTGAACTACCTTGACTAATATTGCTATTATAGCCTAGTTTTACGAGCTTACTCTCTCATCGAGCTTGTTCAGGACATATGTTTTATTGTGGGCGCCCACGGATACAATATCTTATCAGAACTGGTGTATTGTGGTCTGATCAACCATAGTGCATTTGGTTCGCCTTTTCGTATGATTCTACGTGGATTGAGATATGGTTAGCTTAACATATTCGCCCTCTAGGATCTTATCCACGTGCTATTTACATTTTGAATTCTTTGTTAAATTCTCTTTCAATTGCTTGACTCAAACTTATCTGAATCTATTCTAACATTGCCTTATCTTCGTGCCAGCAATATGACTCTACACAGCGGACACACCTCTACCCTAGTCATCACATCTGGTGATACAACTTCCCAGGAAGAATAAGTTTTCCCAATGACCCCGTTGACTCCGTATCAGCTAGAGCCACAGCAGAATACTACGAACCCATCGACGGTACAGCAGGAAGCCCAAGTACCCCAGTCATCCATGAAGGGCAGACTACTGAAGTACCACCAGAAGAGACTGCACCATTCCCATTGCCTCAGCAGTTTTCACCATAGCTCGGACCCCAACTACCTCCACTTCCGACTGATGCGGACCCGACCACCCAGTTTATGTATGCTATGCTACAATTTCAGTGGCAACAATTGGAACTATTGAGGCAGAGCATGATGACCTACTTAGCTAGATCTCCACCACCAGCCCCGGTACCAGATGCAACTCCAGCTCCACAACCATATCTGGGCACCATTGCTGACTTCATCGACATGGGCCCTAAGAGTTTTAAGGGTACCGAGGGTCCCTTAGAAGTTTCTGCATGGCTTATCAGCACCGATAAATACTTGAAGGCATCCCAGTTGCCAGCACATGATTGGTTGACAGCAGTGGACTTACTCCTAGAAGACAATGCTCACCACTGGTGGAAGGCTGAAGAAAGACGACTGGGCACTGGGATCACGTGGAAGGAGTTTTATGGCCTCTTCTATGAGAGATTCTTCCCCATCCATGTTCGAGATGCTCTCTATGACCAGTTCCTTCATCTGAAGCAGGGGAACATGTCGGTAGATGAGTATGATGCAGAGTTCAGTCGTTTGAGTAGATTTGGTGTGGCACTAATCCCGACAGAACTTGAGAAGGCAAAGAGATTCCATCAGGGGCTCGCACCAGAACTCAAGACTTTCACCACTACACAGTCTCGAGTCTCTCATACAGCCGTCTTGGAGGAAGCACGTACCCAGGAGCTCCTTCGTAAGGAACAGCAGGCACAGAGATGCCCCACACCGGTAGCTGCACCAGTTAGGGCGACTCAAGGTGGTACAACCAGGAGGCCTATAGAACAGTACCAGCAGAGGCCTACACCCTACTAGAAGCCCACCTGCAACTATAGCGGAAAGAAGGGACACATTCGAGATGGATGTCGGATTCGTCTCGGCTTATGCTTGAGGTGCGAATCAGGACAACACAAGATTATCGATTGTCCCGAGCCGTCGAGGCAAGGGCAAGCAATTACCATGGCTGTGATAAACCCCAATCCTGAGATTAGAGATCTGGCAGGTATTATTCTACTTATACCATTATTCTTTATTTAAGTCATGGCTTAGCAGTACATTAATTAGCTTGGTCAGCATGCATGAGCACTATCTTCGACACCATTAGAAATATCATGACAATAGTTTAGCAAGCTTATAAATGGAACTCTTGGCCTCTTCGTTAGAATTCTTGACTAACGTGCCTTAAAATCTATGCCTTCGTCAACAACACTCGTATGCTTTAGATGTATGAAAATCATCCAATCTCTACGCATATCATTTCGATACCTTACCATGGCTTTGATGTTTGAAGCACAACATTAGCCATTTTCTTCTAACAAACTTCACTTACAGGAACTAGACGAGCCTTCCTACACGCATGACATACCTGTTCCACAAAATACACCATTATGTGCTTTATTTCAATTACACCACATGTATAACCCAATTTCTTAGAAAGAACCATAGACATCCATTTTTATCCCATTGATGTTTAACCATGCTATATCGAGCCATTCCATCAGACGAACTGAATATCCATGATTCATGCGAGACCAAGAATACCTTGTCATGTAGAATATAGTACCAGTTTAAGATCCTTGTATAAATAACTCCTCTATCTTTTCGAAAACCGAGTTACGGAGTGACTACTTGCTCTTCCTTAGTATTCAGCCTCACTATATCCTTCCATTAAAATTTATTGTTATATTTTTATATTAAGTTTTATTTTAATTTCGAGGACGAAATTTTTATAAGTTGGGTAGGATGTAAACCCCCAAAATTTTTGAATTTTATTTTATATTTTTATTGTTGTTATTATAAACGTAGCCATAGTCAAGGTAAAATTTTTGCTACGCACATTGACTAGACGATAAGGCATGGCTAGTGTAGTCATACACCCTGACTAGTATACTATCTTTAACCCCTATTTTTCTAGAAAATTTATTATATTCTGTATAAATATTTTATGGCATTTGTTTTTTATTTATAAGTTATTAAATAGTTATATTATTTTTCCTTATTATTCAAAAAACTAGCAACCATTTTATCTAAAGTGTTTTGCTTTCAACAATTTAGACTAAAAGTATTTTTATTTGGTTTTAAGGATTATTTCCTGTATTATATAGTGATATATATGTATGCTATATATTTTAGATTTAAATTAAATATATTATAAATAATAAATATTTTGTTCATGTCTCGCGAAATGTGAGGCTTTTGCATAAATGACTCTTATATTATTGTAAAATGAAATTATAGCTTTTTTTTTTATAATTCTATTTGAATTTTTGAATGAGTTTATATTAAGTTATTGATATATATATATATATATATATATATATATATATATATATATATATAAAGAGATTTACCTTTAATTTATCGCGAGATTTCTATATCTTGCGATATGATCAACTCCCCTGAACCCGACAGGAAGGAGCGGAAGATTTCCGTTTCTGATCGAATGGAAATCATCCAATTCTGATCGATTCAACCCTGGTAGAATTTCGTGCAATCACAACCATATAAACTCTAGGATTGTATCGAATCTTTTTTAAATTTAGATTTAAATTTGATGAGTAAATTCACCCAAGATTCGGTAATTTATGTATAGAAACATATATAAATTCGCGAGGGATCCTTCAAGGAAACCTATCGAAAACCTTCTCGTGGACTTCCTCCTCAAACCCCCCATCTTCCTCTCCCTTCCGCGCGCAGTCCCAACCGACTGCATCGCCTGCACGTCACTCCGACCACCGGCGATCATCGGAAGGCTCAGGAGAACAGAGCAGAGCTCTGCTTTGTATTCAGCCAGGTACCGAACTTTGCAAGTGTTTATCTTCAATTTCGTGTAACTAAATTTCGATCTAATTAACCCTATAGAGAGCCAATATAACCCTCTAGATATCCCACCAACTGGATTGGTATATAATGCAACGATCAGTTGGAAAAATTGACGCCAAGTCGATGAAAAACACACTGTTACATGGACAAAATTACAACTTCGAGTACCCCTGTTTTGAGATGAATTTCGACCAACCTAGCAAAAGTTTTGGAAAATTTTTCTGAACAACAATTTAGCCAACATATAGAACTTCAAACCTCTTCTTTTAGTTTAATTTTCCTTCCCCTGTATGTAAAGATTTTTAAAGCCAAAGTTTATGAAAAATCAGTTTTTAAAACATCAAAATTTAACAAAATCAACCGATATGGCGTGCGCCCCGATAAACCAGGCGATGTGGTCGTGCACTATATGCATCGAAAGGCGCGTATGGATGTTACCGACGTGTGGGAACTGACGAAACTCGATTTCGTTGTGTGTGCGCGACGGAATCGGTGCGTATCCGTCGAGATACCCCCGTATCGACGTTTTGCAAACTAGCCCATAACTTGGTGCACGTTCGTCGTATCGAGATGAAACTTGTGCCATCAGGTCCATATCATTTTTCTGGTCCTGAATGCCATGTTTGGTCGGATTCTGAGAAGGTCAAATCGGAACGCCTTTTTGGCGGGCTCGTGACCCGCTCTAACGGGCAACTTTGTGCACGGCCCGCCGGAAACAAACTTTGGACATACGGTTGGGTTTGTCTCCTCAAAATGGATCCGTAGACATATAGTTTGACGACTTTAGAGACCGTAGGTTCTGGCACGCGTTTTGGTGCAAAATGGATCCAACGGCGGACATCGTTTTGACCCAAAATTACGATTTTGCCCCTGTTCCAGAATTAGACTTTTGGACAGGCATTTCCTAGGGATCTCTTTTATGCCAAATATATTCGTGATGTTTATTTCAGCATCCGAGATCGTTCGTAAATGTTGGCTTTCAGTGCTTCCCTATTCTGACGATTTGAGTTACCAGGCGTCGCCATTCTGCATACTACCTCCAGGCAAGATACCTTGCCACCAACTGTTTATTTATTTTAGCTCATATTTCATGCATTATTCATTATTTCCTTACGCAAAATAAACTGTGATACATGACATAACCTGTTAGAACTTACTGTTCATTTATAATTCCTGCTATGTATTAGTTTTCTTACACATTAAACCTAGATTTAAGGGACCACCTTTGTGTGTTGCATTCATTGGCCTTGACACGTTGTACCACGAAGTTGTGTGTCGCATGTAGAACACGGACGTGCGTGATTGGCTGGCCACCGATACGTACAAGCCGTGCGATAGGAATAAACGCTAATAGAATTGCATGCTAGTTTGACTTAGCGGTTATAGAGGTTGATGTTGTGGATACAACATAGTAGGCATTGGGTGGGGAGGATAATTCCTTAGCATATAGGAGTCGATGTACTTTCCCCTTTTGTAACCCGTGAGCTCCGTCGGAGACGCGGGTCAGATTACCCATGATTACTAACAGCCACTGGCGATTCTGCGGAACGTTATGCTCTTATTGATTGGGCCTCTAACCCCAAGGGGGGACTATGCCGATCCTATTAGCCAGGGCCCATGCGCAGAAAGATTGTTCTTAATTACATTTTACTTAGAACGGTTAGGCACCTTTATCCGTTAGATATGAGTACTTTTTTTTGGGTACTTGTATCTGACCGTGGCTTGGAACAATAACTTGTCGCAGACTAGTTTGCCATATCTTATCCTTGTTTGGTTGTAGATATGGCTTACTACTTCGATGAGAAGATATTGAACCTTGTTGGGGTCCGGATACCATATTGGATTCATACAATGGGAAGATACGTCATCGTGAATTAGTTTACCATCTCATGTCCTTGTTTGGTTGGGGGGATGGTAGGCTAGTTCAATAGGTGTGTATTGGACCATGTTATGATCTGATTTTACTTATTCTTATTGAGCAGTATTTATTCAGTTTATGTGGCATGTTCTTTTTGTATCTTGTTACGTCCCTCTGAGGACCTGGTGATCTCTCCAGGTATAGGTGTGCAGGACTTTCTGCAGGAGTATGGCTCCGGTGTAGACTCATTCTTCACGCTCGAGCGAGTCGTACCTTCTGACCACAGCTGTCCCTATTGGGTCGAGGAGCCTATTTAGTCATCATTTCTTATTCTATTCATCTTAGAGGTTGGACTCTATTTTCTTTCAGTTTATTCTAGTGCCGGCAGTAGATTTGTCTCCGCCTGGTCAACCATTATATTTTGATATTTACTTTGATTCGTGAGTTACCATTTTCTTTATATTTACTGTGGATGAGATATAGCTTTTACCTGTGACTGTTTGTTATTATTCACAATACAGCTTATGTGTATATTCGAGCTTTCCATATATTGGACTATAACTCGTATATATGCAGCTGGCATGCTTCGTTCCTAGTCCTACGTATTTTGGGACTGGAGCGTTACACCTAGGGACGAAAACCTAGGTACAGTAATCTAAGTACGATTGTTTAGTTTAGATTCTGGGGGTGACGGTAGAGGCTCGGGAAAGCGACGGCCGCTCTGTCTTACTCCTTGGACGATCAGACGTAGCCTTGGCTCCGGTGAAGAACTGCTCTCAAGATGGGAAGACTCTTCTGTGTGCGCCTTTGTCTCTCTGTGTGTCCAGCCGGGTGGAGACGATCTCCTTTGCAAGGGAATGGCACCTTGCTATATTTTTTTTCTGTTTTTGATCGGGGATCTTCCTTACAAGGGAATGGCACCTTGCTATTTATAGGGGTGGGATGTCATCATTAGGGTTTGCAATGATTGCCCTAAAAAAGTCGACGGCGTGGGGATTTAATTGCCATTTTCCTTGATCCTATTTTATTGGCAATTAATCTGGACCACTAATCTTGATTGCAACGAATCTGGACAATTAATGCTGATTCTGCAAAATCTGCAGGTTGATTGTCATAAATCTTGGGAAGCTCGGATCTCCTGCCATGTGTCCAATCAACAAATCTAATTTGATTTGTGTAATAATTGTGATTGCACTAAATCTGGTTGTTAGGATTTGCTGATAACTCTTGATTGATTTAGTGCCATGTGGGAAACTGATCTTCTGCCACGTGTCATAACCGCGAGCCATAGCCGCATGGGGGTAGCTTCTTAGGTTTTGAACCGCATGAAGGTGGCCGCCGCATAGGTGTAGCCTCCGAAACCTGAGCCGCATGGGGGTGGTTTGCTAATTGAGTTGCATCGGACTAGCCACGTGTCAGGGCTCTATGGCCTCTCAATATTTGAGCCGCATGGAAATGATCCCCACGATTCGAGCCGCATGAGAACAGCAGCCGCATGGGGTAACTTCTTAGGATTGGAGCCGCATGACGAGGGTCTTCACTCTCCGAGCCGCATGAGAGCATCAGCCGCATGGGATTGTGGCAGCCGCATTGGAAGCTTTGTAGTTAGTGGATCATGCCAGCTGCATAGGAGATTTTTTCGTTTCCCGAGGAATACGTCGTCATGTCGAAATTCATCATTTCAGCTTTAATGTCAGAGTTATCGCTTTATGTCAGAGCATTTAATGGGAGCAGTCACTTTATGGCCAGCTGTAAAGGAAAGTTGCATAGGGTCACGTGCTTCTTTCCTGAGCCGCATGAGGCTATTGAAGAGTTTCTGAACCGCATGAGGCTCTGATAGATTCCTAAGCCCCATGAGGCTTCTTCTGTTTTGAGCCGCATGGGCTTCTTCTATTTTGAGCCTCATAGGCTTCTTCTGTTTTGAGCCGCATGGGCTTTAGTTCTTTTCCATGCTTCTACAGTGCTAGCGTAAAAACTCGAATCACCAAGTATGCCCACATTTATACGTGCCAGCGTAGAAACAAAAATACGCTCACGTCTATTCGGGCCAGCGTAAATATCAAAATACGCTCACGTCAATACGCGCCAGCGTAAAATAAAAATACGCCCACATTATGCGTGTCAGCATAAAAACGTAGAAATACGCTCACGTCAATACATGTCAGCGTAAAACATTAAATACGCTCACATCTATATGTGCCAGCATAAAAATAACATACGCTCACGTCTATACGTGCCAGCGTAAAATACGCAAGTGATAAGACTTTGCGTAAAAATAGTCAATTCTAAAAACAGAGAACTTTTGCACTTAATTTTTTAATTTTAATCAACTTAACTTCTACGCGTAAGCGTAAAGTTTTACATAGTCAAGCTCTCTAATACAGAGTCTTTAATTTTTATGCGTAAAATTCAGAATAAGTCATCTGCGTAAAATTCAATTTAGATTTTTACTAACTTGATTCTTCTTTTTCTTTTGGCAGTGGACTTGCAAATTCATCCTCTTACAGAAGTATTCGGCTCACCAGCTGGTATGGTGGGCTCAAACTACTTGGAAAATTTGTCCTATGTGAAATTCCCTCAATCAGATACAAAGTACCCTGAAGAGAGACAACAGCTAATAGCTGCTCAAGGAGACAGGATGCTGCTGTCATTGATGAATGAAGAACTGCTGGTGTCGCTAGATGGGCAGCAATTTTTGAAGCCAGCCCTCATGTTCGGGGACGCTATAGATTTCCAATCACAAACCAAACCCAAGAAGGAGGCTTGGGTATTTAAATTTGGAGATAGGGCGATGTATCTCCCAGACATGGCAAAGGATTATCCCCTATCCTCATTTGTACATGCCACCCATCCACGACAGATGCTATGGAACCTGACTCCCAGCAGTCATGGTAGGCCAGGCAGAATTATTTTCAAGAGGGATGGGGCCAACCAACTGGGCTACCATACTAGCACTCCTAGTGGTGGTATCATTCCTTTCGCTGGTCTACTGTCTGGATTCACACCGAGCGAAGATTCAGCTTTGATTCAACCAGTACAGATCCCCATGTTCGTAAACAAGCTCATGAAGGCTTCGGTATTATATCCCCAGGCCAACCCTAGGCTGCCCGGGTGGATGACATCTCATAACCAGGACTTGATTCAGCTTAGTGCCTGGATCATGAAGAACTTCAAAACAGGGCTGCAAGCCATTGGATTATATGAAGCTGTAGCCTCCACTAGTCAGGGTATACCAACGAACAACAACCTGTTCTTGGCTTTAATGAAGTTGTATATCAGTTCAACAGGGAGTTTTGTAACTCCGATAGGTGAGATGGGCTTTGCACTGCATGAGATGCAGTTTATCTCCAAGCTGCCAATGGGTGAAGCTCCGTATGAAGAATATGTTCCCTCCAACCGGGAACTAGCAGAGATCAGGGAGAAAAACCCTCAGTTGGTTGAGGTCTACCAAGAATTGATGTGCCACTATCTGACTTGCACCACTATATATAAAAGTGGATCGCATTTGGCCTACATCAATAAATGGACAATATACCTATTCTACCATAAAAATAGAATATCCAAGGATGATAAAGGGAAATTTCAAGATAACAAGGCTCAGCCTATCAACCCTTGTTCGATCATCCCTGTTGATTCAATAAATACTTCGATGGCCATCTATAAGTCTTCGAATAAATATTTGGCCACCAAGGCTGGAGAATTCCCTGCTGGGACCGAGGCATTGAGCTTTCTGAGGCACGACAGCCGAAAGCTCAAAAAAGAAGCCTTGCTGACGAACTTTTTTTCTCTGTGGCTGCGAAGATGGGTCGTGCCAGGGATTGGGACAGCTGACTGGATCCACCGAAACGTACTATGGCCAGCAGTACGTTTGGTATTCAAAGTCAGGATCAACCTATTATCGGTAATGATGTGCCGAATAAATGCAGGATTACGAGCATTTGGTGATGAACTGATCAATAATGCTCCTCACCGAAGAGATTTCCCTAGGGTGGAGATGCCCTACACTTGTTTGATGGGCTGGTTGTTGCATCACAACTGTAGTTTGTTGCCACCAGGCCCTGGGGATGATACAGAGGTATTCCTCTAAAAGTTTAATAAAGCCACATAGACTGCAACTTCAGTGGCAGACACCCGGGCAACATTCAACTATTCCCACGGGTGGAATTTTTTCTGTACAAGACCACCAGTCCCAGGTGACTATTTTGGCATACAATTTTTTCTGTAAATAGATAATTTGCATCAGACCCTCACATCTGATGTATAGGAATGAAGACAACTGTGCGTTCGAACCGTATCTGCCCAGTCGGTTAGCTCGTCAGTTTGGATATGACCAACTTTACGTTGGTAATCCCTCCACCAACTTCCACCATTATGGAAAATTTATTGATGGTGCAAGAGCATGGAGGTACTTTAGTACTGCATGTACCAGGGCTAAATTCCGGATATCAACTGCTATAAGTAAAACCGAGCTACGAATGCTTCATACATATGCACGTTTTTATGCATCCATTCGCTCCTTCACAAATGACTACAATATGAAGGGGAGTCTCCGATGGGCTAAAGAAGGAAATGTTGAAGAACCAGTCAGGGTTCCTTCAGACATACCCGATGACGTTGCTGTTTCAGACGAGTATCTGGAAGTGATCCCTACAGGAGTTGGGGAACCAACTGCAGGACTAATTATCATCTCCAAAACCCGGAAGCGGAAATCAAATACAGCTGTTACCCTCCAAGAGAAGAAGAAGAAGGTCACTGTTAAAGGGCCTTCTAGACAGAGAGCCGCTAGTCCAGAGAGAGAAACTCCTGTCGAGGAGCCTCAACAAATTGCATCTTCTTCAGCTTATCCTAGAGAAGGGTCCTCAGCATCTCAGCCCGCAGCATCAACAGAAGCTATGGGGCTCCTATCTCCTAGACGCCTCAGCACTTCTGCACATCTGACTTCTCCCAGAAGGTGCAAGCTATTGAGGTCACTGCCATGACTCGTGCTAGTGATCCAGAACCCATCCTATCAGATGAACCAGCTCTTGACTTCGATGATGATGACTGGGATCAGGATTACGACTCGCTCCTGGCACCTACTCCAGGTAAATATAAATTACACAAAATCTATACAAGATTATGTATTATAATTTTGTATATTAACTTATTTTGATTAATTTTTGTAGGTGTCATCACTACAGTAAAGCCTGTGGCTCCTTCTCCTCCTCAGAAAACTATTCAAATAGAGTCTGAAGGAGAGAGTTCTTCTTCAGAAGAAGATACTGCTAAAAAAGAATGTTCTCCTTCTACAGACGTACATCAGGAGCCTGAAGTAGAGGCCCAGCCAGAATTTCCTTTTCTTGCCGAAGACCAAGAAGAAGAAAAAACTGCAGATGAAAAAGTAGCTGCAGAAGAAGAACCGGTTGTAGATAAAGAAACAGTCGCAGAAGAAGAACCAGTTGAAAAAGAACCAACTGCAACTGAAGTACTCCCAGAAGGTGATGAAAATATTGTCAACTCATCAACCAAACTCGGAGATGTAGTAATAGCATCTTCAGTTATTGCTACTGATCCGGCACAAGTTCTTGAGAGGACAGTGTCTGAACACGACACAATCATCATTCCTCCCACAACAATCACCGCCACAGAAACTCTAGTAGTTTCAGCTCCAGAAACGGCTGGAGAAATAATCCATAAAAGTGCTGAAGATATTGTCTCTGAAGCTCCTGTGAATCAATTAGCCATGGTAGGAACATCAACAATGGCTTCAACTCAACTTGCTACCATGGCCACAACAACATCTGCTCCTAGTCTTCAGAAGAGAGATTTGGTAGACCTTGCTGCCACTCCGAGCTCGAATGCAGAAATGAATCTCTTAGTTGAGATCCATACTGAAACCTTCTATAAAACCTTAGCAGCTTTTATCAAGATGGTCCTGAAGAAGGGCCTTAATTATGAAAGCTTGAAGGCTGCGATTGCTCTCACGATCAGGAATGTTGCTATGTTCAATGATGCCGAAAGAGCAGAAGCACTGGAGAAGGTGGTAGAGGGACTTGAACAGCCTATTAAATAATATCTAAGGCTGTCAAGTGAAACTCTTGAAAGTCTCATCCAAACCGAATATGACGCTTTATCAGCTGAATACATCGATCGGGAGACTACTTTTAATGAATCTCTCCAGGAGTATAGCAACAAAGTTACCAGGGAGAAAGCTTTATTGAATGAAAATAAACCTCTTCTAGAGATGCATAAAGAATCCTATGAGACTTCAAACATAAGAATTCATCAGCAAGATGATAGAATTCGTCAAGTTGAGGCGGAGTTGCTTTGCTTGAAGGCAGAAAGAGAGCAGATGATCGCAGCTAGAGACCAACATTTGACGTAGAGCTCAATTTTGGAGGAGAAAATTAAAACCCTTGATGATGCCAAGGATAAAATGATAGCTACTTTCACCGAACTCTCCCATCTATGTACTCCAGAAGCCCGACGATATATAGCTACTGCTACTATATTGAATTCTCAAAAGAAGCATCTAGCAGAGCTGCAAAAACTGCTCGAAGATGTATCTGCTCCTCCATAGGCTTTTTTGCATTTAAGACAGAGTTTTGTATTCTTCTATCTTTTTTATTCTGTAATATTTTCAAGAAATGAATGAAATCATTATTTTGTGACCCTATCATTTATTTTGGATTTAAACAATAGATATGAGATAGAAAATACTTATCAGAGGTAATATGGACATGACAAGTCTTCTAAACTCAATAAATTATATCTATCCAGAGGTAATGTGGACATGATAGATAATGAATCTGGTTTTCTTTTTAGAGTGTATAATACTATCAGAGGTAATATGAACGTAATAAATCATAACAACTCAAAGAAAAATTAGATTAATATATATTCAAAGGCCATATGGAAATGATAGATAAGAAAAAGAAGTAGACTTAATATTTATTCAGAGGTCATAAGAACATGATAAATAATAAATCTTTTTTTATCAGCTGGTAAGACAGAAGATCAAAATTCTCTTTTAGGAGAACAAATAATCAGCTTAACCAAACCTTGGTAGCTGGGGAATAAATAAGAAATTTAGACATAATATTTCTTCAAGAATTTGCCATTAATTGGCATCATGAGCAAATCTCCATTAGATTTAGACAACCTATAGGCACCATTAGAGAATACTGTCTCGACTACATAAGGACCTTCCCATTTTGCTTGGAATTTCCTTTTGCTCTTATGAGTCATCAACATCAGTCTTTGGACAGCTAGAACTAGCTCACCGACTTTGAATACCCTCTCTTTAACTTTACGATTGAAAGCTCGAGATATGCTGGCTTGATATAACTCGATGTGCTGTTGTGCTTGAAGACGCTTCTCGTCCAGACCTTCAAGTTCTTGGAGCCATAAGCGATCATTATTCTCCGAGGTTAGCTCATTAGCAATGGCTATTCTAAGAGTTGGAATCTGGATTTCCAGTAGAAGAACAGCCTCACATCCGTAAACCAGTGAGAATGGTGTAAAACTAGTAGGAGTTCGAACTGTCATTCAGTAAGCCCATAAACATTCTCTAAGTTTCTCATTCCAATTACGTTTATTAGAAGAGACAAACTTTTTGAGAAGTTTAATAATTGTCTTATTGAAAGCTTCGGCCAAACCATTAGCAGCTGAATTGTAAGCTGTAGAAGCTAAGTTCTGGATCCGATTCTTGTCACAGAATCGATAAAATGCCTGACTGGCAAATTGTGGTCCATTATCATGAATTATCCTTCGGGAAATCCCAAAACGATAAATGACATGGTGTTTAATGAAGCTAACCACATAGATGTTTTCACTTCAATAAGGGGAACCGCTTCCGCCCATCTAGAGAAATAATTCGTTATGGCCAGGATAAACCGATGTCATTTAATAGAAGGAGGATTAATCGGACCAATAATATCCATGCCCCAAGCTTCAGAAGGCCAAGAAGCTGCCGTAGGATATAAGAATTCAGATGGTTGATGAATAAAATCGGCCTGACTCTGGCATGCCTTACACCGTCTGGCATAATCCACATCATCTGCTATCATGGAAGGCCAATAATATCCCATTATTCGAATACGGTCCTGTAATTTTGGACCCGGTTGATGAGCACCGCAGACACCATCATGAGCTTTACGGAGTGTTTGCTTAGCTTCACTCTCAGAGAGACGATGCAGCAAAAGTTCGTCATAAGAATGACGATATAACATATGTAAAGAAGAATCGTAGTAGAATCGAAATGATCGTCTTTTGATTGATGCAGCTTCTTTTGGATCTTCAGGTAAAATCCCATGAACCGCATAATCAATACATGGACTTCTCCAATCCCTTTGCTGGGAATTTGATTCTGTAGTATAACTTTGTTCAATATGCAAATTATTTTTAACACAAAATAGATCTCTATCCAACAAAGTAATGGTGTTTTATCTTCTGATTGGAACAACTAAGTCTACAGCTAAACTAGCAAGAGCATCAGCTTCCAAATTTTGAAAACATGGTACGAATTCAATGAAGAATCCTTTGAATGAAAGGACCAATTCGATCACCACTTAACGATAAGGAATGAGGTCAGGATTTCTGACTTCATATGTCCCTCTGACCTGATTAACAATCAATTGAGAATCTCCATAAGCTTCCAGGAACTCAATATCCAATTGTTTTGCTACTTGAAGACCAATTAGCAGAGCATTATATTCTGCCACATTATTGGAACATGGTTCATTAAGAGAATAAGCACGACATATGACCATTTATCAGAAGAGACCAAGACGATGCCTACTCCGGAGATAATATTGCCTTTAGGTCCAACCCGCGAAGCTCCATCAAAATATAGTTGCCAAATGTCATCCCTCAAAGTCATGTTATAATCCGCGATTTCATCTGGAATATCCTCATATAGCTTAGAGGTTTCAGGTATAGGGTGAGCTGCTAAGAAATCAGCTAATGCTTGACCCTTCACTGATTTTTGAGGTACATAGACCATTTCATAAGGAGTAAGCAACATTGCCCAGGTGGCTAACCTGGAGTTAAGAATACTCGGTTTTCTCATCAATACCCGAATTGGATTTATCCTGGATATGACATGAATAGTTTGTCCTGACACATAATGTCGTGTCTTTTGAGCGGCAAAAACCAAGGCCAGACATTCTTTCTCCACAGGAGTATACCTGTGTTCAGCTCCAACCATCATTCGGCTAAGATAATAAATTGCATGTTCATGACCCTTATCACTTTTCTGTACAAGAAGAGCACCAAGAGAATGATCTAAGGCTCAAACATATAGCAAAAATGGTCTTCCTACTACTGGAGGTACCAAAATAGGTGGATTTGTAAGGTATTGCTTGATGTTATTGAAGGCTTTTTGACATGCTTCATCCTAAACAAATAATACACTTTTCTTTAATAGATGAGAGAAAGGTTGACATCTCCCAGAAAGATTGGATATAAATCTCCTGATATAAGCAATACGACCTTGGAAGCCACAGAGTTCTTTCAGATTACGTGGAGGACGCATTTCAAGAATTACTTTGATTTTATCAGGATCAACATGAATACCTTGAGAAGTGATGACAAATCCCAAAAATTTGCCACTAGAAACCCCTAAGAAAGACTTAGTGGGATTCATCTTCAGTTGATGTTGACGCATCAACTCAAATACTGTCTTCAAGTCTTGAATGTGATCATCTTTTAATCGACTTTTGACAGCAATATCATTCACATAACATTCAACTATTTTTTGTAGATGTTCTTGAAAGATATTGCTCATGGCCCGTTGATACGTAGCACCGGCATTTTTCAGACCAAACGGCATAACCGTATAGCAGTAAACTCCAAGGGGTGTATGAAAAGCGGTATGCTTTTCATCTTCTGGATGCATCTTAATTTGGTTGTATCCTAAAAATTCGTCTATGAAAGACCTGCGTTCAAAATCACATGTATTGTCTATCATGACATCGGTAATTGGAAGTAGAAATTCGTCTTTTGGACAAGCTGCGTTAAGATCTCAAAAATCTATACAAATTCGAACTTTTCTATTCTTCTTCATGACAGGTACAATGTTGGCAACCCAGTCTGGGTGTTGTTCTTCACGAACAAAGCCACATGTAATCAGCTTTTTGACTTCTGCTTCAATAGCATCCATCATATCTGGTCGAAAATGCCACTGCTGTTGTTTTACAGGTTTGGAATTAAGAAGAATATTGAGTTTATGAGTAGCTACTTTAAGATCTAAACCCGGTATATCCTCATAACTCTATGCAAAGATATTAATATATTCTTTAATCAGCTTTATCAACTCTTTTTTATCTTCAGAAAGGTTTTTACTGATGAATATTGGCTTAGACGTAGTTCCGTCTCCAACATCAATCTGGACAATTTTATCTTCTGTAGGTGGCTGTTGCTGTTCAAAACGAAGCTCCCAATAAGTGTCCATTTGTTGTGCCCAAGGGTCATTTTCAAATGGCTCAAATTTACCATCGGTTTGAACCATATTGATTGAGAAGACGCACTCAGATTCAACATAATGGTTTCCTCCAGAATATGAGGATTGTAAAAAATTGGAAGAAAATTCTTCTTCCATATCTTCTTTGTACATATGGGATGCATCAGATTCGATGAACTGGATTTCTTCAGAATTTGAGAATTATGAAGAACTGGAAGAAAATTCTTCTTGTATATCTTCATTAAACATGTGGGATGGATCGTATCCCAACCCATGACGAGTTTTCTGGTAAAATGGATCACCACATAATGGTAACTGTCTACCTTTGCCTTGATTGAGACCCAGCATAGTTTTCAAATCATATCCCATATTCTGGATAATCTTAAGAGATTGTTGACTATATTTGTCAATTCTGATTTTTCCTTTATCTTTCTCTGTGAGATCATCTATTTGAGTAACAGGGATATTTCTAGTCAAGCCAAACACAATTTGGCGTTTGTTTTTCTTATTAGACGGGATCACAAAATAAGATTCTTCGTGACGTCTATAAGCTACACAAGCTTGTGATGATGAGGCTACAGGTAGAAGATAAGGAGAAGATGTTAGAAACCTTTGAGCATAGGGTCCAACATCGACATGAGGAGGAAAAGAATTTTCCTTATGATTAATATATAAGGTTTCCTCTGTATTTATGTCATTTTTATGTTGATGACTTTGATTATCAGCAGATAAAGTCATTCTTTCAATAAATTTGACAACCATATACTCCAAAAGGAAATCTTTATTAATATAAGAAAGTACATAATGATCAATATTTATATTATTTATAAACTGACTACTACGCTTTGGATTGATCATTAACGGACCGTTATCCGTCTTCAATGTAGACTTGCCAAGGTTGATAATCAGTGGTTCTGGATCATTTGTACGAGAAGTACGTCCCTTGACCTTGATCATGAGA
Source organism: Iris pallida (assembly GCA_029216955.1). NCBI lineage: Eukaryota > Viridiplantae > Streptophyta > Magnoliopsida > Asparagales > Iridaceae > Iris > Iris pallida. The sequence continues at coordinate 10,539,651 of JANAVB010005796.1, forward strand.
GGTTGAACTTGGCTCTTGACTGGAATTCTCACAGATTCCTCAGACGAAGCTCGAGTTCTTCCTTTAACCTTAATCATCAAAGGTTCGTCATTGACAGGTTGAGGTTGGATTCGACCTTTGACTTTAATCTTCAAAGGTTGACCTTCTAGAGGAGCTTGATCTTCTGAAGGTGATTACTCTTCTGGAGGTGATCGATCTTCGGCTATATCTGAGATCTCCTTCACATGCTCCTGTTTGTAGAGCATTGAATCAGAGAAATAGGCTTCAACACCCTTAAAAGGATTGATATCTGCAAATTCAGTCTTCACAATCCCTTGAGAATCCACATACTTGAAGCAGTGGTGGAGAGTTGAAGGCACAATATTATGCTCATGTATCCACGGTCTTCCAAGAAGGATGTTGTAAGATACATCTGAGTTGATAACATAAAAGGTCGCCATAGTTCGAAGATCACCTATTTGAATCTTCAGACGGATCTTCCCCAATGGTTTACTCTTTCCAGAGTTGAAACCAACTATTGTTGTACTAGTGTAAGTCAAATCACTAGTAGAAATCCTCAAGGGTCGTAGCATACTTTGGAGAATAATGCTAATAGAAGACCCAGGATCAATGTAAATCCTGTCAATTTCAGTAGAGTCAATATACCCTGTATAACACAGAGGCCTATTGTGTCTATTATACTTTAACAATATATCTTCTTGTGTGAAGGTAATGTTGGGAATTGATTCCATCATACTATGACATTGGGGACACGAGACTGGTTTGTCAGGACTTTTGAGTTGAGCCAAGCATGAATATGCTTGTAGCAAAGCTTCGCTCAAAGTTTCTCTACTTTTTTTAGAAAGGCGAAGGAACTCAAAGATAGAGAGTCTAGCCGGAGTATTAGCTAATTGGGCTAGAATATCGAACTTGTAGGGTTTCATCACCACCCCTTGATTTGAAGTAGACTTCAGCGGGACGTCAAAGCGTACTGCTTTCTGTTTCCTTTTCTCAACCACAGATGGTTTAGAAGGTCTTGCCTCAGCAGGAACATGAGATGGTTGAGCTGGTAGTGTTTCAACAACGTCCTCTGCTTCTTTGGAAGTTCCCTCATAATCTTTGTGGTAATCTTTACCAGATCTCGTACCAGCAAAGGTTTCTTCTTCAGACTCAGAAGAATGAAGTACCATATTACAGGTTTTAGTCTTCTTTCCCTTAGTTTTCTTCTTACGAGAATTTTTATGAGGGACCTCAAATCCCAATCCAACTGTGGATTTCTGACCTTGAATTTATAAAGGAAGTCGAATTCCTTTATCATAGTTCAAGCCATCCGCTTTTTGAAAGACATTGCTCATCTTTTTTATGAGATGGACTGATTGTTGACTGTACATGTGAGTGGGTAGCGGACTTTTAACAGATGGTTCATCAGAGGAAGGAGGAACAGAGACCTCTGTAGCTACAGGAGTAGGGGTATTCGAGACAAGAGGAAAAATCCCTACAAGTGCTTTCTCATAAGCAGCAAAGACTTGTTGTGCCCTGTATAATGGGACACTATTCATTGCTAACCATTGTCGATGAGTCAGTTTATGTTTGGTAGGAGGAGCCAAACTTGGAGGGCATATATTCAAACCCCTCAGCCTATCCTCCAAAGGAATATCGTCCCAAAGATGATCCAAATCATCATGATCTGGAGTAACAACATGAAAAATCATATTGCAGGTTTTGACTTTTTGACCTTTCTTGGATTTTGAAGTTTTACTTTCATCTTCCATTTCAGGTACTAAGTCAGGGTGTACCCACATGATTTCACCATTTTTTAATGTGAGAGGCAATAGTCCTTCACTTTGCTTTCTAGCAGGCGGAAGATTCACAATCTTCATTGTTGCCTTAGGAATTGGAACAATCCTATCGGGGACTTGCTGTGGAGAAAAACCTCCAAATTGAAAAGAAATCATATTAGTTATGACTGTATGCTCATCATTGGTTAAAGCGATGGCATTAGCATTTATCAACTCTTGGATTTTCTTTTTTAAGACATATCAAGCCTTGGTAGGATAATTTATGTATCTATAATAGATACAGTACTTGGGATTGTCAGTTAGATTCACCTCATTAGGTCTTTTTGGCTCTGGAATCTGGAGTTTGCCACTCTTTATAAGACATTAGAATATCCCTGGGATATCACTGTCATCGAAAGAGTATTCTTTTTTTTGGCTTAGAAGACTCTGGATTATTTGGCATCGTTTTAGGTTTTGAAATATTCACCACTAAGGTTTCCTTCCATTTACTATTACGATTGCCGAAATTATTACCTGAAGAGGCATTCTTTTTTTTGTCTTCTGAGGCAAAGATCATCCCATGTTCACGAGCCAACCTACCATTGGTTTCGACTGAAACTACTGCTATAATGAACGAGGCCCAATCTGTGAATTGAGAGCCCATAAAGACAGTAATAGTTGGTCGCAGATTCATTTTGCATGTATCAATCATTGCTGAATCTGGCATACCAGGAGGCATTTTCAAAGTTGCCTGTCGAAAACGTTCGGTAAACGTCCGGGTATCTTCCTTCTCATTTTGTTTGATCTCTATAAAGGAGGACATATTCATGTCCATGCCTCCTTCATAGAAATGGGAGAGAAATATTGCTTTAAACTCGTCAAAAGACGATATGCAATTGTCGGGTAGGCTGTGATACCAGTCATATGCTGAACCTGTCAAACATCCAATGAAAACTCAGGTGAGAAGAGCATCATTCTTTTGTAGATGCACAGTCATAATATCAAAATAATTGATATATTGACTAGGAGAAGCCTTTCCATCAAATAACACCATCGATTGTGGCTTGAATTTTGGAGGAAAGGGTACATCATTCCAATGAGGAGGATAAGATTGCTTAATTCCTAACCTCTGGAGCTGATCCTTGTACTTCAGAACTTCAAACTGTGCTTTTAATTCACGTACTGCTTGAATAGCTTCACTAGTTTGAGGAAGCACATTCGATTGAATAGTTGTTGGATGTACCGTAACCCCCACCGGAGGTGGTACATCTTCTGGAATGAGAGGATCTGGAGATGCAAAATTTTGATTGATAGCAGGCTCTTGACTAAGATTATTCAAAGGTGTATCAACCCCTTCACTATCTTGAGTTTGTGCTGCTACCTGAACCGGTGTTATCACTGCCGGTTGAACAGTTTGCTGAGTCATTATTATTTGATGCATATTTTGCATCATGGCAAGCATGTCCTTCAGTAATTATTCTACTGCTGAGAGACGTTATTCTGTATTAGAAGTTGACGTCTCCGGTTCATCTCCGATAGCATAAGATTCCACCTCCCTTGAGCATACAGAGGGATTGGTATAGAGGTATGAATCAACACTATCAGTTTCTGACTCCAATGACTTGGTACCCCCAGCTTCTGAATCTGAAGATTGCAACAATCTTTGACTTCTTGAACGAGTATGCTGATATACTCCTTCAAAAGTTTCAAGGAGTCGGTTGAATTGTTGTTGGCTTGGAGTCCGGGACGAATTGCGTCTTGGACGTTGTCCTCTATTGATATGAGATGCCATATTGACTGATGCATATGACAACTCATGTTCTTGATCATCAACTTGTTGCTAAGGCATATTATAGCTTAATCGGTCAAAAACTAACCGTTTAGAAGCCGAACAACAACATTTGATTACAATCTGATGACACTCACAATGATGTTTTCTTTGGAGAGTATCACAGAGATTTTCTATTTTTACGCTTTTGTACAAGCAACTCGCGTAAATCAGAAGGAGTAGAAGGAGTTGTCTTCTTTATTTTATTTGGGACAAAGAAACGTTTAGTCCCTTGCGTATAAAAAAGATTACTGGCTGCATTAGCAGAACCAAACTGTACATTTTTATGCGCCTGGAGTTGCGTGCGTAAATCCTGAGAATTTTGTGCACAAAGAACTCCATCAGCTTTACGTATAATTTGAAGGTTTGGTACCTTACGTAAAGCAGTATAAGAAGGTTGTTGGTGAAAAACTAAAGTTTTACCAATAATAGAATTTATGTTTTTATGCTGCATGCGTGTAGGCAAATTCACTTTAGATGCAAAGGCATCATTGTGAACTTTATCTACCATGTTGCCGACAGGAGATTTACCCTTACGCGTAGAGCGCAAAACATGAACATCTGCCATGTCACAGACGGGAGATTTACCCTTACGCATAGAGCACAAGATTTGAGTGTTTACCATGTCACAGACGGGAGACTAATTTTTATGCGCAGAGCGCAAAACTTGGGTGTCTACCACGTCACAGACGGAAGACTAATTTTTACGTGCAGGGCACAACACTGAAGTAGAGACTACCTCGTCACAGACGGGAGCCTCCACAACAGGAGTAGAAAGAATTCCCTTGCCTTCAGAGGCAATAGGGAGATCAGATGATGCTTTGGACTTAGGAATCCAAACTTTTCGTACCTTCCGAGATTTTTGAACATTGGAGCAGCGAGTACTACCTCTAGTTTGGAGTATTTCTTCGTAAGCAGTCTGGTCGAAGTAAACAACCAGAGTCTTCTTTGTCGAGCCGACCGACACATCATCATATTAAGCAATTGCTTTCTCGTCAGAGGAGAAAGTCGTCCCCAGCAGAGTCGCCATTTTGTTTTACTTAACAAAATGCCTAAAATTGGCTTTTGAAAGAAAACGAGAAAAAGTACAAAAGTACAAATTGTTTCTGGGAAGTATTGCTATGGAAGTCTGATCTGAGAGCGATCAGTTTGTTCCTTGGACCACACGATGATGATGAAGAGAACTGCTTGAAGAAGATGAACAATCGGAAGAACTAAGTCACCAAAAAGGTATCGAACAACGGCACTGATGGCACAGTCGAATGCTTTCCTACTTTGCTTCACCTTGTTCTTGAGAAAAAGTTGAAGAAATGCTTCTGGGAATATCACTCTGAAAGTATGAGTTTTCTCAGAATCTTCTCTTCTGTATATCTCTCTCTTGATCCTGTCTTGTGTTAAAAATAAGTCTATTTATAGACTAGACCCTCTGTGCGTAAAAAGCAACATAATTGGGTCTCTACACAAGTAACTGTCACCCACGATGAAAATCAACCTCTATGCATGATAAAACGTGTCCCATGTAGATTTTTGATCTCTATGCAAGGTGACACGTGTCCCACAACTTCAACAAAATGGAAAGAGCACGTACACACGTTCCTCGATAAGTGTGGCATGAAAGCCACGTATGCAGACCACGTTCTCACATAGCCAGAAAAGATTGGGCGTAAAAATGACCCAAAATATACTTCATGCGTAAAGTAGCAAACTGGGCGTAAAATAATCCAAAATAGACTTCCCGCGTAAAGTGGCTGAAAAGTAGCCTTGAGCGTATAATTAGCTCAAATAAACTCTACGCGCACGAAAGCCTCGAGCATAAAAACTCGAATAGCTTTCATGAGTAAAAGAAGCAGTTCTTGAGCGTAAAGTAGCCCATCTGCACACTAAACGACAAGTGTTAGGTTTGGTGTAAGAAATCTTCTCGACTTCTGTGTAATTTATTGTCAGAAAATTATTCTGTCAGAACAGTATCATGCGCATTAAATGCGATGGGGACAGCCTGTCTTCCGCGTAAAAGCTGAGAATGGCTCTCACGTAAAAGTGCTCGCGTAGAATTTTGAATCTGACTGAATAAGGTCTTTTAATGAACCTTGCGTAGAGTCTGACTTTGCGTAAAGTTCTTTAACTTCTTGAAAATTTTTGAGTTACCCCCCACTTTGATTACCCAAATTAAGGGTGCACCCCACAGTTTTGCATTAATGAAGACATGCCCCCACTTTGGATAGAAACCGTCTAGGGCTAACGGTCAAAAGCTTTGACCCAAAAATTTGACGAAAATACCCTTCTTCCCTGTGTGTGTCTCCCTCCTCCACCCCACCGCCACTGCCCCCTCCTCCCCGTCGTCACCGCCTCTCCCCGCTACCACCTCCCCCCTCCCCACCGCCTCTCCCCGCTGCCACCTCCCCCCTCCCCACCGCCTCTCCCTGCTGCCACCTCCCCCCTCCCCACCGTTGCGACCCTCCTGCCCACCGCCGGCCACTCCGACCCCCCTGTCCACCGCTGCGACCCCCCTCCCTACCGCCGGCCGCTGCGACCCCCCTGCCCACCGCTGGCCGCTGTGACCCTTCCTCCCCGTCGTCACCCCCCTGCCCCCCGTCGCTGCGCTCCCCCCTTCGCCGACCGACGTCGTCCCTCCATCTGGGTCAACATCGTTGGCAGCAATAGTCTCGCAGCAACAATGGCGCGAATGGGAGGGGGCAGCGGCCGGAGGGACGGGGCGGGAGCGGGGGCGGGGGGCGGCAGGGAGGGAAGGGGGGACGGGGAGGGGGAGCGGCGGGGAGGGAAGGGGGGGCGGGGAGGGGGAGCGGCGGGGAGGGAAGGGGGGCGACCGACGACGGAAAGGAGGAGGGGGGAAGCAGCAGCAGTGGCGGGGAAGAGGGCGGCGGCCGGCGGGGAGAGAGGTGGGGGGCAGTGGCGGCGGGGAGGAGGAGGGGGCAGTGGCGGCGAGGAGGAGAAGATGGGAGAGAAAGAAGACAATGTGAAGGGTATTTTCGTCAAATTTTTTGGGTCAAAGCTTTTGACCGTTAGCCCTAGACGGTTTTCATCCAAAGTGGGGGCATTTCTTCATTAATGCAAAACTGTGGGGTGCACCCTTAATTTGGGTAATAAAAGTGTGGGGTAACTCAAAATTTCTCTAACTTCTTTGACTTGGTCTATGAAGTTTATTTTATGCTTCTACACATGCGACACACAACTTCGTGGTACAACGTGTCAAGGCCAATGAATGCAACACGCAAGGTGGTCCCTTAAATCTAGGTTTAATGTGTAAGAAAAATAATACATAGCAGAAAATATAACTGAACAGTAAGTTCTAACAAGTTATGCCATGTATCACAGTTTATTTTGCATAAAGAAAATAATAAATAATGCATGAAATATGAGCTAAAATAAATAAACAACAAATGGTAAGGTGTGTTGCCTGGTAATGACTGTCACTACCACATTTCTAGTTTGAGGGTATTTTTGTCATTTTTGAATTATTTGAATTTAATATATATTATTTGGAATTTAATATGATTAATTGGAATGGTGTGATTTAAATATTAATTAATTTCCATGTGGTTTAGATTAGCCTAACCTAGATTGGACCTAACCTAGATTAGTCATAACTAGTCTAGTTAGCCATAGTAAGTTTTAGTTAGCATTTGTTAGTTGGGTTTAAGTCATGGTTGGTTAGAACTAACTAGGTTGCAACTTAGACTAGTGTGAAACCTAGATTCTAGACCCTTGATTTGACTAGATGATAGGAGAGCCCTTGATTTGTTTTCCCAAAACCCTAACCCTAGATTTATGGGCCGGCCAAGGACCCCCCTTGGCTATAAAATCCCTCTTGAAACTTGTGCCTCTTTTTACTCTTTCCATTATTCTAAGAACAAGGTTTGTTTCCTTTGAAATTTCTTCATAGTTTATTCATTAATGATCTATTTTCATTGAGATTTCTTCCATAATATTCTAAATGTTGTTCTCCTACTATTGGTGGAGTCAAATCTCAGGTTTGACACAATTTGGGGACTTTTGCTAGCTAGTGGAGAGCTTCTCTTTGAAGGCTTTTTGTTGTAAAGAGCACACATAGGTAAAACTCTATTCCTCCAATGAAATTAGGGTTTCTTTGTATAAACACCAAGCCCTAGGTGTCCTTGTACTGTAGAAATAGGTTTTGCACCATTTTGTGTCCTGTACGTGTCCGTATCGGACACGTATCAGTGGGTGCACGCAGGTGTTCAACGAAATGCCACAGTGGGCATTTCGATCAAGATTTTGAAATGTAAATGAATAGGAAGCTGTGTTTTGATGTGGCTTATGTGCTTTTGCTCGACTGAGGTAGTATTCGTGTTGTGTCGTGTCGCATTGGACACGGGAACACGGGGTTCTGCACGCACGCGCGCACAATGACACTCCCCTGCTACTCGGGGTCAACTGTGCACAGTATACGCCACGTGGACACGTATAAATCGACACGTTTGTGCGGGCAGACACTGATACGAGGCTCCCAAAGTTTCAAGAGTCCTCGTGTCGTGTCAGACATAGAATCGTGTGTGCACTGGGCGTACACTGTGAGTGTGCAGTTTTATTAGTTTGTCCTCTGTTTAATTCCATTTTAAATTGTTTAAATTGTGATTTAAAATGCTAATTAGATCCTGTATATGTTTGCTAATCTTTGATTAGTTGATATTACATATTAGAATAGGTTTTGATGTGAAATAGAATATTGATTCGAGTTTGGGTTCAATGTTCGACTGATACCTGATATCATAGTTTCCTGAATTTCGAATCCTAATTTAATTTGATTCTAATTTTTGTTATCATCTCATAAATGATCCTGCAAGTTATTTTAATTCATGATTAGTTCAATGTTTCATTAGAAAGGCTTTATGATATGTGGAATGGGAATTTGATCAATAGGTTGATTTTGAATACGTATTGACTGATACATTGTCCTCTTAAATACCAAATTGATTTCTTTCCTTTTAAACTGTAAATTCCTATTTTATTCCAGTTTCAAACTGGATTTTGGAATGATCTATTAAACTGTTAATTCCCCATACATTGTATTGTTTTGTTTTCATGTGATTCAAATTGTGTGGAATGGGGTTTTGGACAATGTTTTGGTTTTCGAATAGCTAGGATTGATACTAAATTGAATGTTTCATTTCATTCTTTAATATCCTGAATTGATTCCCTTCCTTATTGAGAATTGGTTTCCTTTCATTCCCTTTGGACTGAACTTGAATGAGAAATTGAATGATATTCATTTATATGTAAACTGTCAAGTAGAGCTTCTCAAATACCTGAGATTTAATTCCCTTTTGAACTGTCAAGAGGGATTAGTTGTTGGTAACACCATGCCACTGTTTTCATATTACCTTCTCTGTTTCCTTTTACCGGGTTCCCACTGTTCATATTATTATACTGATTTCATTCCTTGACACATGAACAAAATGTATATCACTGATTATAGGTTATGCCATGCCACTACTTCCTGTAACACTACACATTTCTAATATCAGTCACTATTTTCTACTGACACAGGATACCCTTTACTGCTTTTCTTCTATTCCAGTTTACACACTGTTTGTATTGCCTTGTTTTCCTATTGACACTCTCACTCACACAATCTCACAAGATTAGTTCACTGTTTTCAGGATACACCTACACACACTCTTGTGCACTCTCATGACTCTCACTCACACACACACACATGAACACATACATGTGCCCCTTTTCTATTCTTCTATGTGTAAGCATATATTATAGGTAACCTATATGTTAATGTGTATTACTATATTATATAAATATATCAATATGTGTATTATATTAGATATATGTATTGACATGTGGTTATGTGATAAGTGGGTTGGCTTAGGCATGATATAGCCTAGGGCTCTTAGCCTATGGGTGTGGCTTGAATGCTAGTCTAGAGTCTAGTTAGACTTGTATAGCTTTGATCAGACCTAGGATAGACTAGTTAGACTAGTATAGACTTGTTTGACTTAGGTTTGACTTAGTTGACCTTGTTTGACTTCTAGGGTTGACCAGAGTTGACCAAGAGTTGAGTTTGGTCTAGATTGACCTAGATTCATGTAGAATGTATTGAATTGCATCTTATTATCATTTTAGACTCATAGTGACTTGTAATGTTCTATAGGAGACAGACACCACTCCTCGGACAGTAGATATTCTTCAGATACTCAGGATATAGGCGAGTACATTCTCTGATCATTTTATATCCTGTTAGAATTATTCTTCTGTATTAAATTACTTTACTTGATACTGTCACGTTGATCACACGGATTAGTACTATATATATCCCTTCTTGAGATGTTATCCCCTCAGGGAGCATCGGATACTACATGTTCTGTGCGTTTCACTTACATGGTGTATCACTATGCTTCATGGTTCATTGAATCACTTGTGACATGTACTCTCATGATCACAAAGTCTTCCTTGAATCCCCCATTTATGGGCTTTTCTAGAATCCCCATTTATGGGACTATCATGTACCACCCTTCGGGGGACGTTACATGAATCATAACATAACGTGGCTGGATCCTTGTGTATTGATTGGGGGTACGGGAGAGTAGAAGTGGACATATGAATAATATCCAAGTAGTGTAGCATCAGAATTATTCCTTAGTGTAGCATCCGAATCATCCTATGCCATTCACATGTCTATATTATACTCCAACTCACTAGCCATTGTTAGTTCTCTATTTATAGTAGATATTTCTATTACAGTTCTTCCTCTGTTTATATTCTGTACTTTCTTTCAGTTTTCTGTATCTTACTTTACTGTATGATTATATTTTCTAACCTGCTATGATCTGTTGAGATGTATTGTGCTCGCTCCGTCCTGATTGGGCACCGTTGAATGTTTACAGAGGACGAAGACGAGGCTGGTGTTGACACTTTCTATAGGACAGCTCTAGATGAAACCTGTGATCCGGATTCCCAGCTGGATCTACTAGCTATAGAGATTGAGGCTCCCAAGTCTAAGTTTTACTATTTCTGTCATTTTAGATCTGGATTGTATATATTCTTTCATACTCTGTAGTTGAGACTTTGTATTTCTGGTTGTTTGCTGAGTTGTTATATTAGACACTTAGACTCTTCTGATCATCTGTATTTCATCTGAGTTCTATATCATATCGTGCTTCTTCTTCCTTAGTTGTGATTGAGTTTACATTCTACTATGTCACCCCCATTCGGGGAGTATAAACTGTTTAGCCTTATACTGTTAGATGCATGAGACCTAGGACAGCGTTCTACGCCGACACTGCAGCGTAGGCTGGACGTGCCCACGTCTCGTGCTCTTACTCTAGGGTGCGGGTCGTGACAGTGACTCCTGGCGTGGTGCGATGCTCATGGTAGCACAACATATGGCTTCGGTGATATACTATACAAGACGTCCTCCGATGGTGGCACGGACTGTTCCATCGGGTCCAGAATAATCAAGTTAGCTAGGGTTGATACTAGGATGTTCAGAATTGGCAAGAGATTAGGAATAATGGGCTTAGTCACGGGCTGAAGGAAAATCGAAGGAATTTTGAATTATTTGATACATATACTATTTAAGAAAATAATGGAATACTTGAAATTATATTTTTATTAGTTAAAATAATTTCTAGGAGAATATTTGAAAAGAACCATAAATTATTTTTAGACTAAAATATTAACTTTATAAAAATATAATTTGAGATAGTGAAACTACATTTTATTTAAAATACCGAACATTATTTATAATTTTTGAGACTACATTTTCATAGGCCAATATATATATATATATTTTTTTTCATAGGCCAATATATATATATATATATATATATATATATATATATATATATATATATATATATATATATATATATATATATATATATATATATATGGCCTATTTTTTTTTTTTTTTTTTTTTTTTATATTTATATATATATATATATATATATATATATATATATTTATATATATATATATATATATATATATATATATATATATATATATATATATATATTTATATATATATATATATATATATAAATATATATATATATATATATATATTTTATATATATATATAATACTTCTATCACATACTTGTATCATAAAATATTGTATGCTAATATTGTATGATAAATATATATATATATATATATATATATATATATATATATATATATATATATATATATATATATATATATATAAAATATATATATATATATATATATATATATATATATATATATATTTTATATATATATATATATATATATATATATATATATATATATATATAAAATATATATATATATATATATATATATAATATATATAAACAATAATACTTCTATCACATACTTGTATCATAAAATATTGTATGCTACCCCTAATATAACAAAATTTGTAATAATAATAGAATTTATAAAAAAATATAAAAGGAACAAGAGCACTGTGCTGCTCTCCATAATAATAATAATAATAATAATAATAATAATAATAATAATAAATTTTGGTTATACCAACATACATACTTACAGACTCTGCCAATATGGGCTTCAAAACAGAAAATAACAATAATAATAATAATAATGATAATAATAATGATAAAGTAAACTACATTGAAAGTAGCACAATGTTTGTTGTGTTTTCTTTGGTAAAAGGAGATGAGGTGGTGAGAACAAGGAATTAGCAAAAGAAAATATGAAGGAAGAGGAAAGGAGGAAGAGTGGAGCTTACACGGACTTCCGGTCGCCGGGAAGGCGATCGGCAGGGGGTGGCTCGGCGCGGTGAGGAGGGGCTGTCTCCGGAGGTCAGAGGGGACGGCACTGGCAACTGCCGGCGCCAACTACCGAGTGTGACAGAGGAACAGTCACGCAGGGAGAGTCGAGGCATGGAAGTGGCGTTACGAAGGGTGGAGGCGGTTGTGCGGAGGAAAGAGGAAGGGGGCGCCACCGTGGGCGACGACGGAGATGACGGGGCGGTAATATGAGGGCCCGGCGGATCAATCGTGGCGGCGGCAGATCTGAAGGAGAGGTCAAAAACTGGACGCCGCGGTGGCATGCATGGAGGACGGCGGGGATTGTCACTACCACATTTTAGCTTGAGGGTATTTTAGTCATTTTGTGAATTTTGAATTTATTTTGATTTATTGAAGTGATGATTGTTATTTTTGACTTTTGCTAGTTAAGACTTTGGAGACTAACCTAGATGTTGACTCTAACTATGGTGACTTGGTTAGCATGGTGGGACCCTAGTCTAACTTAGGTCAACCCAAGTTTAGTCATTTAGAATCAAGTTTGGAATAGGAGAAGAAAAGACTAGGTTTAAGGACTTGACTTATGAATTGATTTCCTTTACCAATGGAACTTGGCCCATAGCCCACTAGTGAAACCCTAACCCTAATTTCAGGCTTAGGTGGCCGGCCACATTGGTAATCCCCTATAAAGTCTCTCCTCATTTGTTCTTCCCTCTTTTGTGTCATTGCAACTTTTTGAAAGAAAAGGTATTGTCCATCTTCCCAAATTCATAACAAATTCATTTTAATTCCTTTTTGACTCTAGTTTCTTGCATTAGAGTCTAATCCTACTCTATTTTATGTTTATGGAGAGCAATCTTAGTTTTGGGACAATTTGTAAAATTTGTCTAGTAAGGAGAATCATTCGATTTAGGGCTTTTCTTGCCATTTGACACAACATAAACCCTCTAAATTGTATTTAATTTCTTATTTGCATGGTAGCCTAGATATAGGTGTCCCCTAGCTGTGGTGTAAGTTTTGTGTCAATTTGCATTGATTTCGTGTCTGTATCAGACACGTATCCTAACATAGATCTAAGTGTTTGTGTAAATGCCTCAATGGCTTTTAGTTTGTTGTTTTTAAAAAGTGTTTGAATAAGAATGTTAGTTTATATGTGTATTTTAATTCCCAACTCGACTGAGTTGATTTCTGACATGATTCGTATCAGTTTTGGACACAGAAACCTGCACACGACACAGCGTGCACTGTGCCCTGCCTCTCGGGTGTCCTAGCGGACACAACACAACCCCATTTGGTATGAAATTTAGGTGACACCTTGGACACATGACTGACATGACACAGACAAAATTTTAGGCCATTTGATCAAGCGGATTGGGAGAAATCCCACTCGCATCGATTTTATACTGTACGTTCACTGTCAAAAATGTGCACTGATACAGGCTTGTATTTTGGACACGACACGACGTGGATGCCTTGCAGGCAGTTGGACACCTACCTTTACACCTGGCGAACACGTGTGTACGACCATGTGTCTCCACGTGGCCTGCGTCGAAGTGCACGAGTCCTTGGACTCACAGCACGATGCTGTGTACGCGCGTGTGTGTCTGCGTGTATGCGTGAGTGTTTGGACACGATTATGTCCACTTGGTTGGACACAGACACCATGTTTGACAAGTACAAGTTTGAAACTTTGATTACCAACCATTAAAATCGATATTTAGTTTTATTTGGGATTTTAAAATCGGTTTTCCCCCCAATTTAATGATACCATGTTTTCAAATGTGTTGATTCTGAGATTTGTTTTGTTTAAACTAAAATTTAATGATTAAATTTGCAATGATGGTTCATCTATATGTATCTAGGTTTTAGCTACATGTTAGGGTTCATGATTTGTGTTTAATCATTGGTTTTCGAATTTGTCATTGGACTGTTACACTGAGAACTGTTATGTATAACTGAATTCAAATTTTCCTGAGCATGATACATTGATTTGTGCACACACATGAGACTAGGAACACACTCACACATGTAAACTGAGTTCATTTACCACACACACACATGTTTATGTACTGCTACCCCACACCTTCACATAAAACCTGAGATACTGTGATGTGAACACTGATTTTCTATACACACTCACAAACTGTCATGTTGCATTGAAAACTGAAATGTGTGACAGTCAAATCTGAATTTTCTAAAATCTGAGAACATATAGCCACTGTTATCTAAACACACACATAGGTGTAACCTGAGTATTGATGCACCCACACACACATGTAACTGGGAACACATGGCATCACTCACTCACACATATTGACACAACACCCTTACCTAAAAGCTGAGAAACACACACTCTTCCTGTCACTCACATACACACAGGACACACACATATATGCACACACATGCCATACTATATCACTCTCTATTATATATATAATATCTATAAATTGTTAGATAAATATGTAATGTATATACATACAAATTATTAATAATGTAATATGTAATATGTATGTATATTGCCTATATAATTTAGTGCATATATATATATGTGGTAAATAAATATGTGGGTTACCAATATAACTGTATACGGCATGTAGCCTATGGGATATAGCCTATGTAGCCTATGTGTATTAGCATGAATACACATGAGATGTGTGATTGATGACTTGTATAGCATTGTGTTGAAGTGTGAATGCTAGATAGGTATGGCTAGGTTTAATGAGACTTGTTTGGGTTAGGCTTAACCTAGTTGACCTAGTTTGACTAGTGTAGTTGACTAGAGTTGACCAAAGGTTGACTTTAGCCTAGATTGACCCAAACATCATGTAGAATGCATCGTAGCAGTTTATATTACCATTTTGGACATGTTGTGACTTATACTGTTCTATAGGAGCCAGACACCACTCCTCGGACAGTATTTCATTTCAGATATTCAGGATATCAGGCGAGTACATTCTCTGATCATTTTAGATCTTACTTAGGATTATATTTCTGCTCTAGATTATTTTACTTGATGCTGTCACATTGGTAACACGGATTGGTATTATATGGATCCCTTCATGAGATGTTATCCCTCTCGGGAGCATCGGATACTCATATCTTGTGTGTTTCACTTACATCATGTATCTCATGCTTCTATTATCATGAATCTATCATGAATCTGCTTGTGATTCATGTACTCTCATGAATCACACAGCCTTTACGAATCTATTCATGAATCACTCATTATGAGCCAGTAGCGTAGTCATGAATCTTAATGTAACTTGACTGGATCCTTGTGTATTGATTGGGGAAAAGGGGGAGTAGAGCTAAACATGTGAATATTCTAAAGTAGTGTAGTCATGAATCAACTCTTTAATATAGCCATGAATCACCTCCAGTTGTTCACATATTTATCTTGTACTCTGATTCACTAGTAACTGATATTTCTCTACTTATCGTAGCTATTTACTTATAGTTCTCTATTTTATACCATGTTGTGCTTTCAATTTCATGTATCTTACTCTCTAGCATGTTTATAATTCCTAACCTGTTATGATTTGCGTGAGATGTATTGTGCTCGCTCCTGTCCTGACTGGACCGGTTGAAAAGATTATAGAGGATGAGGACGAGGCACTCTGTACCACATACTATGGGACTACCCTAGAGGATTGCTGTGACTTGGATCTCTAGCAGGATCCATTAGCAGTGGATGACACCGATTAGTTTAGAGTAATCTTTCAGTTGTACTTATTTTCTCTGGATTACTGTATTTGAGTTTTGGATGTTTCTGGATTGCTATGATATCTTAGACACTTAGACTCTCTATCTATTTGTATCTTTTGTGGATTCGTTTCATATCTATCTATCTTATCGTATTTCTACCATAGTTGTGATTGAGACTGTATTTCTGTATTGTCACCTCCACTCGGAGTGTATATACTGTACAGGTACCTTATATTGTTAGATGTTGTGACCTAGGATAGCGTTCTACCGCCGACACTGTGGCATAGTCTGGACGTACCCACTTCTCGTGCCCTTACTCTAGGGTGCGGGTCGTGATAGGGATCTCGGCCAGGCTTGGTCGGGGAGAGGCGACAGACAGGTGAGGAAGGGAGGCAGACTCCATGGGTGATAGCCGGCGGATCAGGCCGGCGGCCACGGTGAGTGGGTTGTGTGTTTTAATTTTTGTTCGTGGCGGTGGTTTTGGGACGACCGGTGGTTGTGCGGCTGCGGGTGGATTCAGAGACAAGGACGGCGGTAGATTTTAGGGGTTTCGATGGTGGTTATGGGGGTTTGTGTGGCGGGGACGCCGGGATGGCGAGGTCTGGAGGGTGGTCGGGCGGTGGCGGTTCTGGTGTTGGAGAGTAGACGACGTTGGTCGTGGTCGCGGGGACGGTAATGCTGGTGACAGTGGTGGCTGGGTTGACGGGGCAGCGGGTGGTCGGTGATGGTGCTGACGGTGGTGTTGGCGAAGAGAGCGGGTATGGGTGGCAGTAGCTGTGTCCGGGTTTGGGCGACCGTCGGGAAGGGGTTCGAGATGGGCTATGAAAATAAAGGACGGCCAGGCTCGGGCTAGATTAGTAATTGAATATTTTTGGTTCGTGTCGGGGGTGTCCGAAACGGAGATGGATATGTAATTGTAATGATAAGGTTTAGTGGAACGACACCCAGGATCGGACCCGAGGCCGTCACGGCTGACACGAGAAGGAATTGAACATTGACACGATGCACATAAATTTGTGGAGGGTCTCTAGAATAATTTGTGGATGAAAAAAAACTTATGGAGGCTCTCCTTATATAGGAGGTAGATCTCCTAGTTTGATAAGATGTAGGAAAATTTTAAAACCCCATAGATAGATTACTAGTAATCCCAAATCAATTTAAAACCAAATCAAATCCTATCCGATCCGATCAATTTAAAACTTATCTATAAGTTTAAACTATTTACTAATATAGTCAGTAGATTTAATCTTAATATAAATGATAATCATTAAAAAATTCAAAGTATATTTAACTAAATAAAATAATAATATATTAATTTCGAAAATGACTATTAAATATTTAATTATTTGCAAACCTTTTTGATAAATCAATTAGTATTTCGAAAATCCATAGTGGACATTAAATATATTTCATGCCTCTCGCACACAATTAGTATCCATAAAATAACGGTTTTCCTAAACTACTATAAATATTTGAACAATAAAATAAAATGTAAATAATTATTATTTTTGGAAATCTCGACACGCCACTTCTCATAACTTTAAGTAATTTAAAATACTTATCATATATTATTTTAAAAACTATCCTACATAAATAAAATTTATAGTCAAAAACCGTTTTTCAAAAAAGGTGTACCTCGCACACATTCGCATTCGATGAGCAAAATATGGAAAACATAAATTTGCGCACGACGTACAATACAACTACGCGACGTACAAATACAAAATTAAAAAATTAGTACCAAATTTATTTTAAAAAAATAGTAGAAATTTAGGGGTTTTACATCCTACCCAACTTAAAGAATTTTGTCCTCGAAATTAAGAATTAGTAGGGGGTGAGAAGGCACAAGGGGGTATTTGTGAGGAATAATCATTCACAACGTTCAACAAAACATGCATTAGGAAATCGCAATTTCAATAATTGCGAGGATAATCATGGGTTAGCGCAAGATGGAAAATGAGTAAGGGTTAAAGTTAAAACAAGATAACAGGCAATAAAGAATATTATGGTAACAAGAGAAAATAAATTAGAGACCTTAAAGTTATGGTTTCTTGAGAGTAGGTTGAGGGCACAATTAAGAGAACAAATTAGATTCACTCCTAAATTAAGCGATTAGAAGGTCATGGTAGGGCCGAGAAAAGGACGAGTAGTTTAGGATGAAGATATAGCAACATTGAGTGTTAGTGGTCATAATCGATAGGAAAGCTAGAGAAAGTTCTAGTATAACGCCTTCGCCCTTCTAGAATAGGTGAAGGCGAACGCAATAAGGAGTTCAAAGACAATATTATCGAATACGAGTACATGGTTCAAAGGCGACCGAGTAACTTCAAAGGAATTGTCAAGGCAGTCGTGGATAGGATTCTAAAGGCCATGTTTCATTATGTTCCATCCATGTAGAATAATAGATAGAAGCAAACCCAAGTGCACTAGGTTGATCAGACCATTATGCACCGGTTCTGATTAGACAATATGTTAGTGAGCGCTCAATAGCATATGTCAAGAACAAGCTTGATAAAGGATTGAGCTTGCAAATACTAGGCTACATTAGCATCATTAGTCTAGATATTAAAAACATAGGCACGTGAGATTAAGATTGAAAGAAGCAGAATTAGTTTAAACTCCTTACGATTCTAAGTCATATCCTGTGTTGGTCTCTATACAGTCGTCATATAGTCTTCTTGTCCAAGTCCTTGGTTGGCTAGATTGGTTAGGGTCCTCTCAATTCTAGAACCTAAGTAAACTTGCTAATATAGGTCATAAGGACAAAGGGATTGCTAGGTCATAAGGTATCTACCCAACTTAAAAGATTAAACTTATGGTATTTTGGGACAATGGAAACATTTCTATCTATTAGGGTCACCTTCCTAACCTCTAGCAAGCACGGAAGGGAGATAAGAATAATGATAGAAGGAATCAAGCAAGATACAAATCAATGAGTCAAACGGTAGATAAAATCTAGAAAAGAGGTCAAGTATGTGGATGAGATCCTAGACTCTAATCCTATACACAGGCTTGCTTGGTACGGTAAAGTAACCAAACAATTTATCTTGACCTGCATGGGCCACCACAAAAATATGTAACGCTCCAGTCCCAAAATACGTAGGACTGGAAACGTAGACATGCCAGTTGTATACATACGAAGTACATGGGTATCGTATGGATTCATAAGCTGTAAAATACAGTAAACCATAACTAACTAATCTCATCCACGAAATAAAAGGATTAAAAAGTATCATATAATCAACTATGAAGTGTCTTTATACAAGATATTGGGCGGATACAAATCTACTACCAACTATGAAAAGAAAGAGAATACATAATAAAAGAAAGAGTTTGGCGAATGACGCGAAGATGATCCAAGTGCAATCATCCTCGAAGAAATAGAGATGATCACAGCCACGGCTAGAACACCTGCGAAAGACAAGAGCACACACATGGAGAGATAACCAGGTCCTCAGAGAGACGTAACAAGACACATAATATCATGCCAATATAACTGAATATAAATTTCTCAAATAAATAAGTCAATTGAATTATAACATGGTCCAATACACACCATTAAACTAGCGTACCACCCCCCAACCAAACAAGGATAGAAGATGGTAAACTAATTCACGATGACGTATCTTTCCATGCTATGAATCCAATATGGTATCCGGACCCCAACAAGGTTCAATACCTTCTCATCGGAGTAGTAAGCCATACCTACAACCAAACAAGGACAAGATGTGTCGAACTAATCTGCGACAAGTTATTGTTCTAAGCCAAGGTCAGATACAAGTACCCAAACCAAGAGTACTCATACCTAACGGATAAGGGTGCCTAACCGTTCTAAGTGAAATGTAGTTAAGAACAAACCTTCCTACGCATGGGCCCTGGCTAAAATAGGATCGGCATGGTCCCCCCTTGGGGTACCAGAGGCCCAATCAATAAGAGCATAACGTTCTGCAGAACGCCAGTGGCCGTCAGTAACCATGGATCATCAACCCCGTATCTCCAGCGGAGCATCCGGGTAACAAGGGAAAGTGCATAGTAGCCCATACGCTAAAGAACTGTCCTTCCCGTCCAATGCCTACTATGTTGTATCTATAACAGAAAACCTCTATAATCACTAAGTCAAACTAGCATGCAATTCTATTAGCGGTTAATCCTATCGCACGGCTTATACGTATCGGTGGCTAGCCAATCATGTACGTCCGTGTTCTACATGTGACACACAACTTCGTGGTACAACGTGTCAAGGCCAATAAATGCAACACACAAGGTGGTCCCTTAAATCTAGGTTTAATATGTAAGAAAAATAATACATAGCAGGAAATATAACTGAACAATAAGTTCTAATAAGTTATGCCATGTATCACAGTTTATTTTGCATAAAGAAAATAATGAATAATGCATGAAATATGAGCTAAAGTAAAAAAAATAGCAAATGACAAGGTTTCTTGCCTGGTAGTAACTCCTGGCATGGTGCGATGCTCATGGTGGCACAACGTATGGCTTCGGTGATATACTATGCAAGACGTCCTCTGATGGTGGCACGAACTGTTCTATCGGGTCCAGAATAATCAAGTTAGCTAGGGTTGATAGTAGGATGTACAGAATTGGCAAGAGATTAGGAATAATGGGCTTATTCACGGGCTGAAGGAAAATCGAAGGGATTTTGAATAATTTGATGCATATACTATTTAAGAAAATAATGGAATACTTGAAATTATATTTTTATTAGATAAAATAATTTCTCGGAGAATATTTAAAAAGAACCATAAATTGTTTTTAGACTAAAATATTAACTTTGTAAAAATATAATTTGAGATAGTGAAACTACATTTTATTTAAAACATCGAACATTGTTTTATAATTTTTGAAACTACATTTTCATAGGCCAAATATATATATATATATATATATATATATATATATATATATATATATATATATATATACAATAATATATATATACAAAAAAAAAAAAAAAAAAAACAATAATACTTCTATCACATACTTGTATCATAAAAAGTATGCTACCCCTAATATAACAAAATTTGTAATAATAATAGAATTTATAAAAAAATATAAAAGGAACAGCATTGTGCTGCTCTCCATAATAATAATAATAAATAATTTTGGTTACACCAACATACATACTTACAGACTCTACCAATATGGGCTTTAAAACAGAAAATAACAATAATAATAATAATAATGATAATAATAATGATAAAGTAAACCACATTGAAAGTAGCACAGTGTTTGCTATGTTCTCTTTGTTAAAAGGAGATGAGGTGGTGAGAAAAAGGACTTAGCCAAAAAAAATTTGGAGGAAGAGGAAAGGAGGAAGTGTGGAGCTTATACGGACTTTCGGCCGCCGGGAAGGCGATCGACAGGGGGTCGCTCGGCGCGGCGAGGAGGGGCTGTTTCCGACGGTCAGAGGGGACGGCGTTGGCGGCTGCCGGCGCCAACTACCGAGTGCGGCAGAGGAACAGTCACGCAGGGAGAGTCGAGGCACGGAGGTGGTGCTACGAAGGGTGGAGGCGGCTGTGCAGAGGAAAGAGGAAGGGGGCGCCGCCGTGGGCGACGACGGAGATGACGGGGCGGTGATATGAGGGCTCGACGGATCAATCGTGGCGACGGTGGATCTGACGGAGGCGGTCGGAAACTTGACGCCGCGGTGGCTATGCACGGAGGACGGCGGGGATGTCGGCCAGGCTTGGTCGGGAAGAGGCGGCGGACAGGTGAGGAAGGAAGGCAGACTCCATGGGTGACGGGCGGCGGATCCGGCCAGCGGCCACGGTGAGTGGGTTGTGTGTTTTAATTTTTGTTGGTGGTGGTGGTTTTGGGACGACCGGTGGTTGTCCGGCTGCGGAAGGCTGCGAAGACAAGGACGGCGGTGGATTTAGGGGTTTTGATGGTGGTTATGGCAGTTTGTGTGGCGGGGACGCCGGGATGGCGAGGTCTGGAGGGTGGTCGGGCGGTGGCGGTTATGGTGTTGGAGAGTAGACGACGTTGGTCGTGGTCGCGGGGACGGTGATGCTGGTGACAGTGATGGCTGGGTTGACGGGGCAACGGGTGGTCGGTGATGGTGCAGGCGGTGGTGGTGATGAAGAGAGCGAGTGTGGGTGGCAGTGGCTGTGTCCGGGTTTGGGCGACCGCCGGGAAGGGGTTCGAGATGGGCTACGAAAACAAAGGACGGCCAGGCTCGGGCAAGATTAGGAATTGAATATTTTTGGTTCGTGTCGGGGGTGTCCGACACAGAGATGGATATGTAATTGTAATGATAAGTTTTAGTGGAACGACACCCGGGATCGAAACCGAGGCCGTCACGGCTGACACGAGAAGGAATTAGACACCGACATGATGCACATAAATTTGTGAAGGGTTTGTGGAAAAATTTGTGGATAAAAAAAACTTATGGATGCTCTCCTTATATAGGAGGTGGATCTCCTAGTTTGATAAAATGTAGGAAAATTTTAAAACCCCATAGATAGATTACTAGTAATCCCAAATCAATTTAAAACCAAATCAAATCCAATCTGATCCGATCAATTTAAATCTTATCTATAAGTTTAAACTATTTACTAATTTAGTCAGTAGATTTAATCTTAATATAAATGATAATCATTAATAAAATTTTCAAAGTATATTTAACTAAATAAAATATAATATATTAATTTCGAAAATGACTATTAAATATTTAATTATTTGAAAACCTTTTTGATAAATCAATTAGTATTTCGAAAATCCATAGTGGACATGAAATATATTTCATGCCTCTCGCACACAATTAGTATCCATACAATAATGGTTTTCCTAAACTACTATAAATATTTGTACAATAAAATAAAATATAAATAATTATTATTTTTGGAAATCTCGATACGCCACTTCTCATAACTTAGTAATTTAAAATACTTATCATATATTATTTTGAAAACTAACCAACATAATAAAATTTATAATCAAAAACCATTTTTCTAAAAAGGTGTACCTAGCACACATTCGCATTCGACGAGTAAAATACGGAAAACATAAATTTGCACGCAACGTACAATACAACTACGCGACATACAAATTCCAAATAAAAAAATTAGTACCAAATTTATTTTTAAAAAATTAGTTGAAATTTAGGGATTTTACATCTTCGGAGCGGCGGTTTAAACAAAACCGAATGGATATTGGCCCTATCAACAGAACTAAACTCCGATCTTATCTTTGGAGTGGTGGTTTAAACAAACCGGTTGGGTAATATCTTAAAAAGGTATAGATGTCCGACTGGTCATGTGGGACAATGCCACCTCATTGGAATGTGCATCTATGCGAGCTACGCTTCTGGTGAGGCTTCGATATCACTGCACTTTCGGGCAACGAAGAGACTGTGTTTCAAAAACAACCGATTAACTGCACTTTTGGGCGACGAGGAGACTGTGTTTCAAAGATGACAGAGTCTCCTGAAGGAACATATTGAATGGGCTGTGCTTCTGGGTTGACGAGGAGACTGTGTTTCAAAGATGACGGAGTCACTTCTCTTTTGGGTGACGAGGAGACTGTATTTCGAAGACGACGGAGTCTCCTAAAGGAGCCTATTGAATGGGCTGCGCTTCTTGGTTGACACGAGGGAGCTGTGCTTTTGGTTGGAACCGAAGTAGCTTTGCTTCTGAATTGAAGGAAATGGCTGCGCTTCTAAGTAGAAAGAGCTAGTTTTTGAAAAAGTCATTATCTGTAGGAGCAATTAATGGATGAGTCGACATTCTCTCCTTTAATTACCACCATCATTTCGGGAATTTGAGAAGTTCATGGCCCAGGATTCAGTCAAATGAACCTATTAAATGAGACTCATTGTGTTGAGTCCTAGGTTCATCCCATTAATTCGGGGTTCTTTGACCGATTGACACGTGGCCTTTAGGGTTTGACCACATTTAGCCTATAAAGGGAAGCTTTTTTTCCTGAGAAGCTATGTCCACTATCTCTTTGTATTCCCATCGTCATGTTCGATCCTGACTTAGCTTTGAACGATCGTTTGCCATGCATAAGCCGGCTGTTGGTTATGGATATCTTCGTTCAAAAAAGCTGTGTTCCTGTAGCAGACCATCTACTGGGTTTCGAGATGCACTTTAGCGTTTGGCATAAGGAGTTTAAACCTGAACAACATCTTGGAGGTCTTCGAGGTTCAAGCTATTGGTTTTAGATTTATCGCCAACCTGAAGTGCCACAGGTTGTGCTCTGCCCTGCTCAAGAGCCACAGTAGTGTGGCGAGCAGGAGCTGTGTTCTTGCTCGGTCAAATAGTGTCATGCTCCGCTTCTGTAGGAGCGATCGTCCTCGCTAAGGCGTGATGTCGCACCGGCCTAGGTTGTGCCCGTGCAAGTCTAATCTCCAGAAATGGCCGATTTGAGCTAGGCCATAGAGTCGCACAGAGTGTCCCCAATTGCAGCGGAAAGTAAATGAACACAAGTTGAAACGAATTCAAACTCTTTATTGATTTTCAAGAAGTTTACAAGCGGCGTAGGCCGAGTTTACAAGTCTCTCAAGCTCTCTCTCTCTGAAACATAAATGGTGTGCCAAGTGGCTTACAACATGGAATGATTTATGGCGATGTTTCGATACATTATGGCCTGTATATGGTATTTTAGCTCCTTGCAACGCTCCAAGGCTCCAAAGTTAGCTCCGCGTCTTAGCACGTTAGAGGGAAGATCCGCACCCGATGACGTCTCCTGCGTCTTACAAGCAAACTGTGGGGTTATCAGTACATTATTACGCACTAGTGGGGAGGCTAGCTCGCACACAATGCTATCATTACCAAACACGTTCTATTTACTTTTGTGCACCGTCTATCATTTATTGTCTTTCTAATCTTGCCTTAGGATCAGTTTTATGGCATATTTCATAACCTATCTCGTGTTACTGATTCCAAGTGTTTGCATGGAAATATATGTATGACTTACCCATACTTACCGTCCGATCTTCCCTGTCCAAAGTAAACCAAGTTAGTCAACAATTCAAACATAACAACTTAACGTGATTCATGTGAACATTCAGTATCGAGGGCGTGTCCCTACCTCAGATTCTAGCATGTCGTAGGCATGTTCTCTAACTCATTTGCATGAAGTACTCTTTATCATTTGGTGTGTTATATTTCAAGCCTATTCAGAAGGCGCTTCATTCAGTTAACTTAGACTACTTTGTTTCAATGCAAGGACTTGTACGTGGATTGCCACCAGCAAAGCCCACTTAATCTATATGCACTAGTCGCTGGCATCACAAGCCAATTTGGACATATTCTCCTTTGGTATTCTCACCTATCATAGCGTGATGGCTGGTACACCTTGATAGTCTCTTGAAATACTCGGCCTTACGTCTCCTAGGTGGCCAAGCCCGCACCCAGGCCAGCACCGTAAGCTATTTTGATTCTGCCTAGGCCGGCCACGATGTCTCCCTTTGATCATGCCGCGAAAACCCTTATTACTCCTACCTCCTATATATGATGGGATTGTCCACGACCATTTCGTATTGTCTTGTCATTTTAACTTAACGACTTGTCCCTGAGCCGTGGGCTATCTGTGAGCCATGATGCGTTATCGACCAGGTTGGCGGCGGTGTCCGTGCAGCACGGGTAGCGAGCCCCGATGCACATCCCTGTCATACCTGTCGCTAACCATTCCTTTCTTTCTTATCTTTTATTCATTCTTTCTTTTCTTTCTTCCGCTTGTTCGTTCGTTCACTGATTCATTCATATATTCATTCATTCATTCGTTGATTCATTCATTCACTTATTCGTTCATTCATACATTATGCAACTCCCCGTACGGGAGTCGCCTTGGCGACCCATCGGTCCCGAAGTCTTCCCATGTTGCTATACTCTACTCGAAATGACTATGTCGATGGTCTTTCGTTTCATTGTTGTAAATCGTTCATTGTTTCATTGTCGAATGCATAAGGAACTGAATATAAGCTTGTGCCTTAGCACGAGCGTGGAGCACGGTACGAGAGTTCCTATATTTTTCGAGTTCTTTTCCATGTTCTTTACAAGCATACAAGATGGGATTATTCCCTTTGCTAGGTGCGTTGAGTCATTTATTAGCATGTGCAGTGTTATCGCCTAGCGATTCTAGCAATAGTGTCCATATTGTTATGTGTCTAGGCTAAGCAAAGACGGTTTCATCGGTGCCACCCACCTTAGCGATGTTCGCATCGGCCAAGCGATACTCCGAGCGTGCCTTTGAAAGTCTAAGTTAGATTCATCTTCGATGGGCCAACGTAAGTCTTGCATCGATTCTTCATCGGGTCGACGCAACTCTTCGAGTCGACGGCTCGTTTGAGTCGTTGCACTAGCCGTTTGAATCGGTGTTCCGCTAGGGCGGAGCGGGTCATTACATAATACACCACTCAAAACAAGGCTCGTCCTCGAGACTTCCGGAGTGCAGGTCATCCTACCATTCTTAACTCGTATCGTGTGCGTATCTTAGACAATCCCTATCGAATGGCTTTATCGCTCGATGGCATCGAACTATGCTCGGTTATCCTTCCAAGTTTTATGTTGCATGCGTTTGATGAATTTATTTGAATGACTGTTCATTCATTTTTGACTTCATGGTATCAATCGTCGTGTTTCTTCGACTTGGTCACTATTGTGCCTTGCTACGGGGCTGCGATGGTCGCACGAGGTGCGTTGTAATTTATCAAACCCGAGAGTCGTAGGCTGAGGCTAACTCACCTTCGTTTTTGTGCATCTCAACACCCACTCGCAGTTGCGTTCGAGTTCATCATATCGCTGAGTTTGGATTGTGCACATATTCAAGGTGTCCCCCGAATACGTACATTTCAACCAAGCTTAGCGATTAGCGAAGTCGGACAAGCTACTCGTAATAGTTTCGATTTGTCGGTCGTTTTACTTTTACTTTGATTAAAATCGAACTCATGTTTGTATCACTATCGTTTATCTCGGTCCTCGAGATGATTCGATTCGCTTCTCAAGTGCTCTTGTCAACAAAATCAATACGATTTCTTCTTAGCGGAGTCGACCAAGTCTAAGTAATTTCCATCCGATTCAAGACCAAGTATTGTACTATCATCGAGTACGTCTTACTATCAATGATTCAATTCGTTATCCCAACTTTACTTGCGTATCATCCATTCCTATTGTTCACTTTGTTTGGGCCAATCTCGTCGTCGTTCACGCACACTTCCAGTTCCCCGTCCTACTCTAAGTCTTGTTGCCCCATGTCTATCGTCCGTCCAGACGATACTGTAATGTCAATCGCACAGGTTCAATCACTCGACATAGGGTCGTCCGCCTATCCGCTAGGTATGCTCACAAGGTCATAGGTACAAGTCAAGTTCTCAGTTTATTGTGCAAGGTCATTGCATGACGCTCGCCCCAAATCCTATGGTCAAACCATTTGTTGTTGTAAGGAAGTTTCTACCCAAGTACGTTTCACTCAAAATTCTAAACATCGAGCAGCGTTCACGCTATTCACATCGAGACATTCTCCGCTCCAAGTCCGAGCTCGTTTAGGAAAGTCATCCTACGATAGGTTGTTCTCAACCAAATCCTCGACATGTTATTATCGTATGTCCAGACTAGCAATTATCGTAGTTTATCTCTTCAAGTATGTTTGATACAATTCACCTATCCATCCTATCCAATTCACGTAGTCGATCACAAGGTCGTCTAGCCTTGTAATATGTCACGCTCTGGTCTCACGCAAGTCTGATTATCCACGGCAGACATGAATCACCATGTCAACATTTTCGCAAAATATTCGTCCTCATCGGGACGTAACTCTTGCATTGAGTCTAGACTTACTCATTTTTGATACGCAAATTGGGTCTATTCAATCCTCAACTTTACTTAGTCGTCCATCATAAGTCCGATCAATCCTCAAATTTACCTTCGCTTCAAACCATAAGTCGAAGCAATCAAAATTGCTATGTCATGATATTTCGAGTTCGATCATTCCCACTGGACATGAATCACCATGCCAACACTCACACAAAACGATCATCCCAAATCCGACGTGATGCATGTGTAGGCTAGAGTTGCGCTCGTACATGACAAGATTGTTGTCGTTGTGATTATCATCGAACAATCAAGTCACTTCCCTTCCTCATTCCAAACATTCATTTCTATCAAAATTCTCCAACATAATATCCTTCAAAACAATAACTTCTAATACGATCATCATTCATCGAATCAGAGTACCCCCGAGTTATCGTACATTGATCTTTCATACGCCTCAATACCATCGATGATGTACATAACCTGACGATCTTCCTTTTGCAATGAATTTTGAGTCGTGCAACCTAATTTCCTCAATTCAGATTGTCTCGTGCTAACTCTTCATTGAGCAACATCTATTCTAATTCCTTAGTCATTCTCGTATCTCCAATCAACATTTTCCATGCACGCTATCTTCTGATCATGCTATCTTCGATCTCATCTATGAGTATTTCACCTTAACTCAAGTTTCAATCCATTCGACTAAATTCAAAATCGCATGCACGATCCACTATATTTCCTCGACCAAAACATCCATTTTTTTATCGTTTCGAATCTCCATTCAATCGTTTCGTAATTGCACTGCGCATTCTTAATTCGTCCGAACGATAACTCGTTTGAGACTCTCAAAGTCGCGACCAAATAAGTGTTACTCGTTCTAAGGCTTTGCGCAATATCATTGCTTGTCGACATACTCGTTCTATCCGTAAATCCTTTAGTCTCGCTCGAACAATTTCTATAGCGTCCATACACCACTCAGGGTTCGAGCCACTCGACTAGTCGTCGACACTCACAATTATTCTTTTTCGAACCTATCACATACACCACTCGGGGTCAAGTCATTCTACAAATCCTCAAAAGGTCATTCAATTTTTAATTGATATGTTCAATTGCGCGTTCGCCCGTTCATCAAGGTCTAAGAATCATTTCCCGTGTTCACTTTAGCGTGGGTCAAGTAGTGTCTCTATCAACATACGTTCTAAGTCTCACTTATTCTCGTCCGAGAGATAGTCGATCTCGCTCGTAAACTCGTTCGCACTATAAGATCTAGGTGCGCGATACTCTACACATCTTAGCCAAAAGGCTTCATAAATAATCATCCTATTCAAACTATTCTCCGGTCTTGTCTACTCGTTCGCCATTGTCAGCGTAAGGTTATTCAAGCACGCCTTGCGTTTGCTAACTTTTAGCATTTTTGGTTTTTTTTTGACTCAAGTCCGTCATGGTTTGGCACAACGGCCTTTGCCAATAGATCCCGTTCAACCGAGTACTCGTACGAGCTTTTAAAAATATTAGACTTATTATATGGAACATCCCAAGTCACAACGAGATAGAGCGTATACTTCTTTGTTTCCAAGAGAGCTTTCAAAACTGAGAGAATCGAAATAAAGTCCAAGGACGTAAAGCCGTGCTCTGATACCAATCTGTCACGCCCCACTCCCGTAGGAGCGATCGTCCTCGCTAAGACATGATGCCGCACGGGCCTAGGTTGTGCCCATGTAAGGCTAATCTCCAGAAACGGTCGATTTGAGCTAGGCCACAGAGTCGCACAGAGTGTCCCCATTTGCAGCGGAAAGTAAATGAACACAAGTTGAAACGAATTCAAACTCTTTATTGATTTTCAATAAGTTTACAAGCTACGCTAGGCCGAGTTTACAAGTCTCTCAAGCTCTCTCTCTGAAACATAAAAGGCGTGCCAAGTGGCTTACAACATGGAATAATTCATGGCGAGGTTCCTATACATTATGTCGTGTATATGGTGCTTCAGCTCCTTGCAACACTCCAAGGCTCCAGAGTTGGCTCCATACCTTAGCACATTCAAGGGAAGCTCCGCACCCGATGATGTCTCCTGCGTCATGTAAGCAAACTGTGGGGTTATCAGTACATTGTTATGCACTGGTGGGGAGGCTAGCTCATCCACAATGCTATCATTACCAAACACATTCTATTTACTTTTGTGCACCGTCTATCATTCCTTGTCTTTCTAATCTTGTCTTAGGATCAGTTTTATGGCATATTTTATAACCTATCTCGTGTTACCGATTCCAAGTGTTTGCATGGAAATACATGCATGACTTACCCATACTTATCGTCCCATCTTTCCTGTCCAAAGTAAACCAAGTTAGTAAATAATTCATACATAACAACTTAACGTAATTCATGTGAACATTCAGTGTCGAGGGCGTGTCCCTGCTTCAGATTCTAGTACGTCGTAGGTATGTTCTCTAACTCATTTGCATGAAGTACACTTTATCATTTGGTGTGTTACATTTCAAGCCTGTTTAGAAGGCGCTTCATTCAGTTAACTTAGACTACTTTATTTTAATACAAGGACTTGCATGTGGATTGCCACCAGCAAAGCCCACTTAATTTATATGCACCGGTCGTTAGCATCACAAGCCAATTTGGATATATTCTCCTTTGGTATTCTCACCTATCATAGCGTGATGGCTGGTACACCTTGATAGTCTCTTGAAATAACCGGCCTTACGTCTCCTGGGTGGCCAAGCCCGCACCCAGGCCAGCACCGTAAGCTATTTTGATTCTGCCTAGGCCGACCACAATGCCTTCCTTTGTTCGTGCCGCGGAATCCCTTATTACTCCTGCCTCCCGTATACGATGGGATTGTCTACGACCATTTTGTATTGTCTTGTCATTTTAACTTAACGGCTTGTCCCTAAGACATGGGCTATCTGTGAGCCATGATACGTTATCGACCAGCTTGGCGGCGACATCCGTACAGTGCGGGTAGCGAGCCCCGATGCACGTCCCCGTCATACCTGTCGCTAACGATTCCTTTCTTTCTTATCTTTTATTCATTCTTTCTTTTCTTTCTTCCACTTGTTCGTTCGTTCATTGATTCATTCTCATCTTCATTCATTCATTCGTTGATTCATTCATCCACTTATTCGTTCATTCATTCATTCATACATCATGTAACTCCTCGTGCGGGAGTCGCTTTGGCGACCCATCAGTCTCGAAGTCTTCCCATGTTGCTATACTCTACTCGAAATGACTATGTCGATAGTCTTCCGTTTCATTGTTATAAACCATTCATTGTTTCATTGTTGAACGCATAAGAAACTTGAATGTAAGCTTGTGCCTTAGCACGAGCGTAGAGCGCGGTGCGAGAGTTCCTATATTTTTTGAGTTCTTTTTTATGTTCTAAACAAGCATACAAGATAGGATTATTCCCTTAGCTAGGTGCATTGAGTCATTTATTAGCATGTACGGTGTTATCGCCTAGCGATTCTAGCAATAGTGTCCGTATTGTTATGTGTCTAGGCTAAGCAAATACGGATTCATCGGAGCCACCCACCTTAGCGATGTTCGTATCGGCCGAGCGATTCTCCGAGCGCGCCTTTAAAAGTCTAAGTCTGGATTCATCTTCGATGGGCCAATGTAAGTCTTGCATTAATTCTTCATCGGGTCGACGCAACTCTTCGAGTCGACGGCTCGTTGGAGTCGTTGCACTTGCCGTTTGAATCGGTGTTCCGCTAGGGCGGAGTGGGTCATTACAAATAGCTGCTTCATTAGCCATATTGGAGTTCCTCCGTGCCTGGCTAGGATGTGGCTTGCTCTGACGAGGAAGTGATACGCTCTGACACTGCTGCACATTTGGAAAGACTGTACACTTTCTGAAGACTGCATACTTATAGACTTTTATGTATTTTAGTCTTCATATGTAATCATGAAGAATTTCTAATAGATCTTTGTAGACATGATTTTAATAAAGAACTTCTTTTTACACACCATCTTTGTACGCCTGCTGTGACTTCGTTACTGTCTGTACTTTTGAGCAATTGTGCTTTCATGAAGTTATATGCAACGACTGTTGTCACCTGCGCTTCTGTGCTTGCTGCATTTTATTTTTCATGCTTCTACAGTCCTATTTGAGAATCTGTAGGATTTTTTATGGGACAATTTTGCCATTTGATGTGGTTTTATTGGCATACTCAACTGTGTTGTGTCCTAGGATTTTTTTATTCACAGAACTGAAACTGATCTGCTGTAGTTCACTAGACAAATATACTAATTTGCTGCCTCATTTTTATTGCAAGAAATAAAGGAGCACCCAGATTGAGGTCGGGATTACGGTCATCTAATGTTGATGCTGAGGTATATTTATAACCTGGTTATATAATCTACTATAGTAGAATTTTTTATTGATAGACGTGGAATATCAGACAAGACAACCATGTCTAAGTCATGTACGTCGAAGGATAGAATGTACAGTGAATATGAGAATGGAGTAGAAGAGTTTCTTAAGTTTGTAAAGCTCTATTTAAATATTTCTATTCGATGTCCATGCGAAAAATATGGAAATTTGATATTCCAAAAGCTAGGGGACGTAAGAAAACACTTGTTTAGTAGGGGTATTGATCGAAGTTATAAAATATGGGTTTGGCATGGTAAGGAATACCTAGTAGAGGATCGACAAGCTCGCAAAAGTAATGAACAAACACCTAACTATAAATATGGCTCCTTTGAAGATGGTACAAATGTTGTAGAAATGGTTAATGCGGCATATGAACATATTTTCGATGACCCAAAGGCATTTAAATCTCTACTTGAGGATGTCGAAAAGCCTCTTTATCCCGGTTGTTCAAGGTATACAAAGTTATCGGGCTTGATGAGATTGTATAACAATAAAGGAAGATATGGGTGCTCTGACAGTAGCTTTTCTGAGTTGCTGAAATCACTTCATAATATGTTACCAGCACAAAATAAAATACCTTCAACAATGTACGAGGCTAAGAATTTAATAACTATCCTGGGTGTAATGCCCCGCTCCGCACGAGGCATTTGGTTGGCTTATTGGATGATATCAGGATGTTGGACCGTAACTTATGTTGGAGATCAGGAGAATTAAGACTGATGCAGTCTTTCTTAGCTGGCTAGACGGAATGGGTATTGGAACGTGGCTCGCTGGTGGAGCTATGCTTAGTGGGATTGGAATAAGAAGACCCTTTTATGCAGGCAAGTGGAACTGTCCTCCTTCCTCCTTATTCCTGAATGCTTAATAAATGGAATAATGTGATGCTATGAATATATCCCTAATGTCCCTTACCTTGAATGTTGAAAAATTGTGATGCGATGCCTTAGTTGCTAAATCGATAGAGATGCATATGCTGGAATCATTGAATGAATAACACATAGATTTTGAACTGCTGAACGAATCACACTTGAACTGCTAATGTAACATGATGCCTGAGAATGAATCGATAATGTCCCTTATGCTTAATGTTGATGAAATGAATGAATCACTTGAATAATGAGATGCTGCGTGAATGATACATGAGAAAAGAATTGAGTATGCTATTGTTCCTATAAATGAATGAAATGCTACAGGTCCCTTTGAAACGAATGAATGCTGTTGTTCCTCCTTAGAAGGAACATAATGAGAAATGTTGCAATAAAGCAATGAATGAGAATTGATGAGTCTTGGGATCGTTGAGATCACCAAATGAAATGATGGTAATATCGGGAATGAATAAGTCATTGAACATGACTTAAATGAGATGAATGATGATGCACTGTTGTCTTTACTTCAATATTTTACCATGTATTTTATGTTCACGATTGAGTAGGACACGCATTCGCATGGTCATAGGACAACTTATGCATAAGAGATGGGGATATGTTTTCTCGGACGGTACCCCGGGACGTTAGGGCGACCGATCCGGCCTAGGAGGAAACATTGGCGTGCCAGTAGGGGCACGGGTTTTGTGAGGCATCCTTTGGGGCTAGCTACCTTCTCTGGAGTCATCGCATTACCAATGAAGACCTATATGGCAACGTCCGTATGGTTAAACACCAGTGACCATGTAGTCAGGATGCATGCTAATGAATGTTTTGTGCAGGCAGAGTAAGTATACCTGCTAACCTGTATTTGATGGAGGTACGAGGGAGTCGGCTATCGGTAAGAATCACTTAAATGTGATATACTCAATATATGTGTTGGTTTAACTTACGTGCTTAATGTGTCAAATAAATGGTGCTATGTTGTAGCCTTTTAATATGAGATCCTGCTTAACATGTTAAATTCAGTATGCTAGAAAGATGCCATACTATAATCATTGCTCAAACACAACATACATGCTAAGTGATGCTTGAAGTGAGAACTGTCATAACATGTTTAAGCTGTTAATGTTAACGATGCCTCAATGATGCCTTTCATGATAACACCTAGTATGCTAAAATGATATGTCCACATGAATGTTGCTAAGAATATGTTTACATGTTTCACTATGATTATTTCCCATTAACTGTAAACTGATGCTAGGCCCCAAGTAGAAAGATTATTCTGATAAATGCTTGCTTAAATGATCACTTTAATGTTGGTTTATGTGAGTGGGTTGGATTCTGCTCGCCAGTACATAGATGGTGTGCTGACCCACGTTTTGTAGGCAGGTGCTCGTGCTTGGGATATTCTACACAGGAAGATTTGGCTTGATTGGTTCTGCGGCATCGAAGATTTGTGGGGCATACAGAAGCTCTCCTGGTTCAAGATGATGTCTTCTATTTATAAAGGGCATAATGTATGGAGCATTGTAATCAGTTGTACCAGTGAGTTGTAAGCCAAGTTGGTTTATCGAGTTGTAATCCAATGTATCCAAGTATCAAATGTAAGCTGTATAGCATTGTTCAATTGGCCTTCAATGTAAAGTGAGATGTGTTGTAAGTATTGTACTTCAATACAAGTCTTGTACTATTCTTCAATTATCAATAAAGAGAATAAAGTTCTATATATCTCTGTGTAACTTCAAGTTATCCTTTTATCTCCGCTGCTATAAAGAAGTGATGTACTTCTATTCAATAAGAAAGATTGTCCTTATTAACTTCAATTTGTCTGCTTCTGCCGCTGTGATGTGTTCCTATTTGAAGATAATCGAGTATGTACCATCTTTGCCTTGTACAAGTACAATACCAGACTTGTACGGCATCACACCCAAGCGAGGACGATCGATTCCAAGAGACGAAATATATGAAGAAATGACTCTACGAATCGGGGCGTGACACTGGGTTTGGAATATGGAAAGATTTATGCATACCTCCAATGATTGCGTACATTATAGGAAAATAGTATAGCAATTTATCTGAGTGTCCCACTTGTCGACGTCAAGATGGAAGAAGGTAAATAATGGTTCTCATCAAATTCTGATTAAAAAATACCTTCCAAAGTTCTATGGCATTTTCTCTCATTCCTCGGTTTAAACGGATGTTTCAATCCTCACAGACAACAAGGGACTTATCTTGGCATGCTTCTGAAAGAGTAGATGACGACAAACTTTGTCACCCTACAAATGCCTTATCATGGAAGCTAGTTGACCATAAGTGGCCAGATTTTGCGAAAGAACCTAGAAACCTTCGACTGATGCTTTCAGCTGATGGCATAAATCCACATAGGTCCCTTAGTAGTAAGTACAATTGTTGACCCGTTATATTGGTGACCTATAATCTACCGCCATGGTTGCGCATGAAAAGGAAATTCATGATGTTGTCGCTATTGATATCAGGTCCGTACCAACCAGGCAATGATATTGATGTTTATTTAGCACCATTAGTTGAAAACTTGAAACTTTTATGGGAAGAAGGAGTTAAAGCTTATGATGCCCAAAATAAAGAGTTCTTTAATTTAAAGGTTGTATTGTTGTGGACCATCAACGATTTTCCTGCCTATGGAAATCTATCTGATTGCACTACTAAGGGATATTATGCTTGCCATAATATGCGGGGAAGACACTTATGCACCTAGACTGAAACATAGTAGTAAAAATGTGCATACTGGTACAAGGAGGTTTCTTCCACGCAGCTATCCGTATCGTAGTCAAAAGAAAATTTTCATTGGTAAGCAGGAATTTTGTGGTCATGCAACACCATTGAGCGAAAAAGAGATATTAGAAAAGGCTAATTAAATTTTGAACTCCTAGGGTAAGGAACATGAAAAGTGCAAAGCACCAAAGTATAGTGAAAGAAGATGGCTGAAGAAGAAGTCAATCTTCTTCACACTTGACTATTGGGAACACTTGTATGTTCGCGACACACTCGACGTTATGCACATCAAAAAAAAATGTCTGTGAGAACATATAGAGTACATTGCTTAACCGAACTACAACCTAATTTTGAAAAATAACGTACTTATTTGCCGCGAGCTTGTTATACATTAACAAAGGATGAGAAGAAGATATTTTGTCAAACATTGTTAGACATAAAGGTTCCTGAAGGTTATTCTTCTAATATCAGAAATCTTGTCTCAATATAAGATTTGAAGCTTTATGGTCTCAACTCTCATGATTGTCATACATTAATGCAATAACTACTACCCGTGGCAATTCGTTCAGTTCTGCCTAAGTCGGTTAGAGTTACTATTACTCGGTTTTGCTTCTTCTTTAATGTAATATGTAAGAAAGCGGTGGATGTGAATATGCTAAATGATATTGAAAATAATCTTGTGGTCACATTATGCATGCTGAAAAAATATTTTTCCACTGTCTTTCTTTGATATTATGGTACATTTACCTCTACATCTTGTTGTACAAGTCAGGATTTATGGATCCGTTTCCTTGACATTGATGTATCCTTTTAAAAGGTGCATGAAAACTTTGAAGGGTTATGTGTGTAATCATAATCGTCCCGAAGGATGCATTGCAGAATGTTATATTGCAGAAGAAGCAATAGAATTTTGTAGCGACTATCTATCATATTTTGAGGCAATAGGAAATTCGCTTGCAAGGAAGGGCAACATTCAAGATGAAAAATCTTTGCCTGGAGGTCGTTTCATAGCAATTAATCGTGAAGAATGGCAATAAGCCCATTTATATAATTTGGCAGACACAGATGAAATTGAACCTTATATTGAATAAGATTCTTTATCATAATTTTTTTGATTTTCTAATTCATTGTATGAAAATTGTTACATTGTATAGTAAGTTATCATAATGACTTGACAGCGAGCAGGAGTGGTTACTCTTACAACATCCCCTTAAGTCTAAAAATAGAAAGTGGTTGTAGGACAAACACAATCAGACATTTATCTATTGGTTACAACAGAAGATAGTTGTTGAAACAAAATTAATATATTTATACTCTTTCTTATTCAGAAGTTAAAGAATATTAATAATATTAAATTTTTACAGGTTGATGGTGCATTAAATATGGAAGAGGACATCTCACAAGCTGTCAAGTGGCTAGCACAACGGCCTAGCCACCATGTACATAAAAGTTCTAGATATGATATTAAGCGTTGCCGCGACCACACGAAGGATCATGACAATGCTCGAGTTAGCCAAAATAGTAGAGTTAGTCTTGCAGCTACAACAATGCAATTGCAAGTTCGAAAGATAAGAATCCTATATTATGGGATATGTGTTTCTATGGAGTTATCAAAGAAATATGGGAGCTCGATTATCATAGCTTTAACATTCCAGTATTTAAGTGTGATTGGGTCGAGAGTAAGGGTGTTAAGGTTGATGAATTTGGTTTCACATTGGTGAACCTTAATAGAGTTGGGTACAAATCAGATTATTTTATTTTAGTTTTGCAGGCCAAGCAAGTATTTTATGTGAAAGACCAGCTAGATCTTCAATGGTCTGTTGTTTTGTCTACTAGTCCAAAAGATTATCAACACAAAGCAGATTCTGAAGACGTGGATAATTTGATGGAACATCATTCCTTTACTAATGCATCGTTCGATGATGGGTTGTTAGATGTTGGGGATGATGATAATATGTTTTATAAAAGAGTGGATTGTGAAGGGGATTGGGTCGATTAGTAAAATTGTATCTGTGATTTTGTATTTGAAAACTTTTCGACATTAATATAGTCTGTTTTTATCTTCATTTTTACTTATGCAATTTGTTTGATGCTTTGCACTTTTTACTTATGCAATCTGTTTTGTGTTCAGATTAGTATTCATTTGCAGTATATCTAACTTCTTCTCTTTTCTATACAAGACTAACTCAGTAGAAATGTAATCCGTTTTTACTTGTGTGCAGATATCCCCAGTGCCTAGTATGAGCAATTTTGTTAATGATAAAAAGAGAAAATCCAAAGTGGTATGCAAAACTTTAAATACTACTTAGAAAGATATATTTAACAACCTTGTTTTTGTTGTCACAGAAGGAAGCTGGCCCCTCCAAAAGAGGAACAAGAGGGCCTATAATGATAGAGAGAACAATTAAAAGGAGAAGTGATGGAACGAGGAAGATTGTCACTTTCAACAAGGCTGTACAGCCTATTGGAGAGGTTGGGGCAGAATATATTAGTCTGCTAAGGGTTGTTGTATGAAGTATGATACCAATCACTTATAATGATTTGCGAAGAGTCCTAGAAAATGTTAAAGATAATGCATGGAACTCAATTAAGGTAAATTCATATTGAAGATTAAAGTTGTTTTTTATTGCTTGGTTATTAGTAATCTTACTTAATATGCAGTAAAGTTTTATTATGGATCTACGAGCTAAAAAATTGATGCAAATGATGGGTGTTGCAACAAAGTCATTTCGGCATACCTTAACGCAGTATCTTCTTGCCAATATGGACAACCTTGTAGTTTTGAAATATCCACCTCTAATTTAGAGTTTCATCCATCAAACTCTATGGAGCAAGTTTGTGACATCTCGACTTTCTGAGAACTTTCAGGTATCGGTCTCAAGAATTTGATTAACTTCTCTACTTCATATGCTGTTACTTATCATATGTTACTTATGATTTCAGAAGCTTCGCATAGAGCAACAAAATAGGAGAGACAAACATGTGCACAACCATAGGCTAGGCAGAAAAGGCTATGCGAATTTAAGAGAAGAAATTGTAAGTAATCTGAACTCTGATACAACTCTTCGAAATAAGTGATGGATGCAATGCAAATGTGTACACTCACCTATGTTCATTTTTATCATAAAAACAAAAGAAGGATGCAACATATAATGACGAGGAAGTAGATCGCTGCCTTTTTGGAAGCTAGCTCAAAAAAAACAAAGAAAGTCTACAGGGGATGCTAATGAACATGCTGAAGAAGATTATTCACATTCGTTAGTTTATGATCCAGCTACACAAGAAATGGTGGATAAGATTGTAAGAAAGTCTCAACTTTAGTTCATTTTCATAACATTCTTTTAAGATACTAACATAAATTCTATATTTTTATCATAACATTCTGCACTTCATATTAAGATACTAACATAAATTCTATGTTTTTATAGGATGAAGTTAAGAAAAACTTTCTTGTAGCGAGTTGTCTATTCCGGTGAATCGTGATGCTTTGTGTTATGCAATGGAGAAGCCCGAGCAAAGTGGTCGTGTTATGGCCATGGGTAAATATGTCACCCCAAGCTCTTATTTCCACACTCCTAAAGCTCCGATTAGTTGGGAGGAGGAGAAACAAAAGTTACTTGAGGAGATTGAGAAGCAAAATACGATGATAAGTAAGTTACTAACACAAGGTAACTATGGTGCACACCAATATCCGATATTGATTCTAACTTTTCGGTAGCCAGATCCTCAATTCCTCCAATCCTCCCATGAATGCACCGAGTTAAGCTTTCGAAGGATCGCGGAGGATAAGTGTTATGAAAAAGGTCTAATTTCATCCCCTTATCTAGCATTATGAATTTAAGTGCTAACATCTTCAAACTTTTCAGATAAGGTTGTAAATGCACAGTTCCCTTTGAAAAGTAATGAAAAGATGGTTCATGCGAAAAAATCTGAATGCATGAAGAGTATACGAAAGGCTATCACTTTTTTTTGAATGAGTACATGCTTAATTTTGTCATGTTTTGTCACTTTGAACTTGTGTTATTTTTTTGGAATCCAATGTGGTGAAGGAGAAGACACCAACTAAAGTCAAATCACCTACAAGAGCTTGTACAAGAATTACAAGGACTTTTAGGAAACCTCCTGGAAAGGAATACTTTGTTATCCTGGCACAAAAGTTGATAAGTGAACAAACGACAATTCGGGTTCCATGTGACAGTGACTTGTTTGGTACTCCAATACTTACTTGTCTTCTCCAAGAGGATATTGACTATTTCGTTAACATGCATCATCTCACAACAAATTACATTCAGATATACATTAGGTACAAGAATATTTTGCTCTTTAAAAAATTTATTACATTAATAAGTTAAGTTAACTTATCTGCAAACTATAGGTCATTGTACTATCATTTAAAGGAGCTAAACATTGATGAAAATGTTTCATTTATCGACACAAGATAAGTATTCACTTATGGGTTAAAAGATATTTTTGCATCACAGGATGCAAGAGCAAGAGATATTTGTAAGGTCTGAAAATGGAAAGCAAAGTCAACTATTTTTCGTGCCATACGACCCAAGGTATTACATTTCATACTTTTTTTCTTTTGTAAAGTGAATTTAAAATTTTCCTATACACTCAAAAACATACTCTACACTCTGGCTACTACACTATCCTACTTAACAAACTATATTTACACTCACACACACTCTGGCCACTACACTATCCTACTTAATAGACTCTAATATACACTACAAGTGATCATAATAGGCCCTCTAACTCTGATACCTTAACTTGTATATATCTTGGTGTTATATGGTGTTACAGAGATAATTGGGTTTTGGTTGTCATTGATATTGTACTAATGAAAGTGTACTACTTGGATTCTCTGGGGGTCGCATATGTGAGGACCATAAATAAACTGTAACAAGGTATGCATGAATATATCTGTCCCAAATCTTCACACAACTATAGTCAATGTTATATACTTTAATAATGACAAATAATGTTGCCCACTTTAATTTGCATATTAGGCTTTGAATGTAACATGCTCAATGTGGAAACCAAGTTAAAAAAAATTAAATAGAATTGGTTGTCAATTAAGGTACAATATATTTCTCTTATTAATATAAATAAGAAATGAACAAGTGTGTAAGGACTTTGCTTTTCTATGCATAGGTGCCAGAACAAAGTGGTTCTATCGAATGTGGTTACCACGTGACAAGATATATGAAAGAGATCACAAATGATCCAAGCTTGCTTAATCCCAAGGTGATGTTTTGCTTAATCAACATGTATGTTTAAAATATATTACGATCACTTATGTTTTTTTCTTCCTATTTACAAACAGTGCAGTTAGAAGAGTGAGTACAGCTTTGATGAGATTAATGAAGTTCGCATTGAGTAGATGGATCATGTGTCACCGTTCTTGACCTAGCCATTCCTGAAGGTAATTTTTGGATTTTATCTAGGATTTGCAGTCATTATGTGCTATATATTTATGCATTACTGAATATAAGGATACTGTTTAGAAGTGACGTATCATTGCTACCCTTAATTTTGTGTTCAGGATACTTGCTGATATTGATACTCATGATACTAAGCCACTGCTAGTATTAGCTCTGATACCCATATTTAGGATACTTGTGTTCAGTATACTTGTTGATACTATACCTAGGGCTAATTGCTGATACTCAAGTTCAAGAAACTACTGTTCAGGATACTTACTGATACTAAGCTCTGATACTTCACTAAGCTCTGATACTTCTACTTCACTAACTCTGATACTTCACTACTAGACTAGACCTTATCACCACAATGATGGTTTGTGAAGCTAACAATGTGTTTTTATTGGCTACGGGGATTCGATGAATGATGGTTTGTGAAGCTGCGGGCTTCGGTTTCGGATATTTTGTGTTTGTGAAGCTGCGGGATTCGGTTAATGGTATCTTCTTGTATTTTGGCACTTTAGTGAATGAAATGGGATTTGTATCATGTACTGGTGTTCTATGAACAAGTTTCTTTTTGTTGATTATTGTACAACTGTACTGGTTGAATATTGTATGAACATGTTTATTTTTTGTTAATGTGAAATATGCACATTATAATTTATATTGATGTTTGTGAGAGTTTCTAGAATTTATATTATGCGTTTCTGGAATTGATATTATACGTGGATCTGGTAACGTAAATGGGAACCAACAACGTAAATAGGAATTGATAAACAGGGTTTCTTGATGGCTGAAAAACTTTAACAAAATAACCTATGTTGACCGTCATTAACCATCAGCCATGCCAAAGTCAGAAAAAGT
Organism: Iris pallida; assembly: GCA_029216955.1. NCBI lineage: Eukaryota > Viridiplantae > Streptophyta > Magnoliopsida > Asparagales > Iridaceae > Iris > Iris pallida. The sequence continues at coordinate 10,581,749 of JANAVB010005796.1, forward strand.
ATGCACCAATATTGACGATCAAAAAAAGAAGTGGGTTTAGTTTCCTGGCCCATGTAGCCATGACAAACCTTATTTCGATAATTGACTTAAAACTCCGACTTTGATATAAAAAGAAAGAAGACTTCAAATATGACTATAAAAGATTATACTTGATCGTCAAGAAGATTTTTTCTACTTTATTCTGTATTTTTTATTTCTTGAGTCTAGATTATATTGTGAGTTGGGATCACTGGCATTTAGAAGTCTATCCTGAACTAGAACAAACCTATCTTTTATCCCAAACCAAACATCCAAAAGCCTATATAAACCAAAAATATCCTGAAACCCTATGAACCGAACTCGGAACGAGCTCTACCCGAACTCGGACCGAACTCAATCCCTTGGATCACTCCTGGTCTGCAGCTTATTCATAGTCTTTTGGATCTCAAACGTTCAAAATTAAGAACATTGCCCTAGCCGAGTTCTGCCCGAACTCTGCTTCAAAAATTCTTATAAATAGAGAAGAGTTTGTCATTTCTAATCACTCAATCCTTCTTCATCTTCTCTATATATTCTAAAGCCTTCATATTTACCAAGAGCTTCCAATCTTCTATATTTTCATGACAACTCATTTCTTCCAAGTGCCGGTGGTTTTCGATTAGAAGTATTCGAGTTGTACAAGCTTGGAGTATAAAAGCTTTCTTTAGAAAGGTGTTAAAGTTTGATCGTGGGCTTCAGATTAAAACATGACGGTATTGAAGTTGGCATGTTCTTCGGAGTAAAGCACGCGGTGTAATCTCTATTTCAAAAAGTAGATTTAACATCGAACAGAGTTCTCGAGACTGGACTAGTCCTCTCAGAGGAAAACCAGTATAAAATCTCGGTGTCTGTGCATTGCTTTCTTGCCTCTATTTACTTACTACTTTACTTCACTACACCTAAGTAATTATTTATATCTGCCTTTACCTGCTTAATTTTTTTATTAGGGATATTTTTTTGTTGCACTCTATTCTTCCACTCTAGAGGTGCCATCGATCCTACAATTAGTATCAGAGCATAGTTTCTCTCTAGTGGGATTAAAATCTCCTTGAGATATGGCATCATTATACACTAGCAATGGTGAAGGCCAGTCTACAAATAGGCCATCCCTATTTGATGGCACAAACTACACATATTGGAAGACATGTATGAGCTTTTACCTCAAGTCTCTTGATTTTGATTTATGGTCGATTGTCATCGATGGTTACAAGAAACCACTACCTATTGTAGTATAGATGGGAATCTAGTTGAAAAATCACATGACAAATATACCGACAATAAAAAAAGCAATTCTTGATGCTATCAACGCTTTATTTTATGTTGTAGATAGAACTGAGTTTAATAGGGTATCAACATATGTCACGTATCACGAGGTTTGGAAACTTCTTGAGGTAACTCATGAAGGAACTTCACAAGTGAAGGAGTCCAAAATCTCATGACTAACATAAGAGTATAAGGCCTTCAAAATGAAGCCTAATGAGACTACTACCAATATGTTTATTCGTTTTCTAGATATTGTTAACCCTTTATCTTCCCTTGGAAAAGAATACAACAATCATGAAAAGATTAGAAAGGTACTTTGCGGGCTGACCAAGAATTCGAATCCCAAGGTGACGGCCATTATTGAAGGGAAGAATCTTACTACAATAAATCTTGAAACTCTTATAGGAAAGCTTATGACACATAAGCTGAACCTTAAAGCTTTCGAAGAGCCAGCACCAAAGGAGAAGACTATAGCATTCAAAGCACACCATAAGACAGCCTCCGATGGCAAGAGTGAGACCGATAGCTCAGACAACGAGCAAATGGCCCTCATGATGAGAAACTTCAGAAGAATCCTGAAGTATGAGAAGACAAATAAGAAAAAGAAAGATTCCAGAGATGACGAAGAACCAATCTGCTATAACTGTAAGAAGACAGATCATATCAACTGTCCTGTTGTAAGAAAGGAAAGTAGATACGATCAGTCAAGCAAAAGAATGACTTCGACAAAGAATTTTGCTAATACCAGCATCTGATGTGAAAGTGATGCGAGTGATTTTGAAGAAGAAGAAAAACCTCGCAACACGACAAATCTATGCTTCATGGCTACGAATGCTAAGGTAATTTCGAATCCTCTTTATGAAGAATTTACATTTGATGAACTGTCTGATGCCTTTGCTGATCTACTAGAAGATCAAAAGAAGATAATAGATATGTACAAAAGTGCCAAGAAGAGCTTAAAGTTGTACAGTCTGAAATCTCTATGTAATCTCGAATACTAGAAGATATTAGAGATAAGAATTCTTCTAGTACACGGATGATATTTCTTCTTTAAAATTGAGATTACATGACACTCTTTAGAAGCTTGAGAAAGCAAATCGAAAAAATGTAAAGCTCAATGATCTCTATGAACTAGAGAAAAACAAGTATTATATTGCTGCACAGAGAATAGATGCATTCACGGCCAAGTACAATAAAGTCTGTGATGTCTCTAAAAAGTTGGAGATTAAATTAGATAAACAAGTAGTGAAGCCTGTTATAGTGCCCCGTCCCTATATCGTGCCCCATTTCTGTCTATGGGATGCATGAGAAAAGAACATTGTCGCTACCGATTCAGTCGGAACCGATAGATCGTGATCGATTGAATCGGTCGAACGGGAACGATTGAATTAAGATCCTTTTAGCTTCTTCGAAATCAAGTCTCATATTCAGCGGGTTACGCATCAAGGATTGGCTTTACGGCTGAGTTGGAAGAGACCTCCCGTTGCTCTACTTTTCATGCCGTACTTGCTTTGGCTTTGGCTTTCGTGAATGTATTTAAGTGAATGTTTTCGATAGTTTTTATGGCCTGTGTTTTCGAACTTCGCATTCGTATCGAATTTCTTGAATAACACAGTATTCTAATCAGTTGCTTATGTGATTACAAGTGATCGCGTAGACAACATCTAAGTGCAGCCAACTGGTCCCTCTCCTAAAGTAAAGACTAAGGTGAGTGGCTGACCTCTTTCTCCTCGACCCTCTGTTTCAAAATCAATCATAAAACACAACGGCAATGCTTGTCGCCGTAGGTAGAATCAATGGATTAAGGAATAATTCTTCACGAAACACTTGTTATAGGCAACTCAGAATAACTACATCAATTAGAGTAATTTACTCTGAAAATGTAAGTTTTACACCAAAAAGAGAAAATACAAGGTTCTATAAAAGAGATAGAATTATTTCATGATCTGCAAAAATGGTCATTAGACAACTTGTGCATAAGGGATAGTTTCCTCGAACGGTTGCCTAGGCCAAGGAACCGATTCAGCTCGGGAGGAATGAGTATAGCAAGTGCCAGCAGGATTGGTACGGGTGATTCAGAAACTTTTGCACAGGGCTCGCTACCCGTCGTGAAAGGGTCACCGTCTAACCCAGATATAGTCCATGATGGCTTGATATTGCCAGTGACCTTCACACCCTTTTACTGCTTGAACTAATGCACGTGACACGGGATGAACATGATAACTGCTTAATGTATACAATTTCATATGCTTGCCTCAAAACATGTTAACATGCAAATCGATCAGGATGGTTAGAAAGATCACCAAATAGCTAACATATTTTATAAAATTGCTTAAACCAAATGCAGAGCTTGGGTCTAATTAGCCACTCGCCAGTACATATGATCGTACTGACCCTCGCTCTTCGCAGGTGTTAGGAATCAAGAAGAATACGCCAACTGACCAGGGCGACGTTTGTGTTTTGATGTTTCGACCGCACGTCAAAGTCTCCCGTCGCATCACTTTTGAAGACTCTCTGTAACAGTCCAAGAAACATGTCTCGGCCTCCCTCGAATCCAGGTGGCTAGAATAATTTTATTGTAAATGAGGGATGTATGTATGGAACGAATATCTGATCGGCACTCCATTTGTAATCGAGTCATGTTGTAAAGCCCACGTGGCCCAATTGTAATAGAGTCTGTAAATGATGTCTATTATCAACAAAATATAAAGTTTCTCTGTCTCAATGTGTTATTTAATTTGTCTGCACTCTCTCTCTCTCTTAGATGTTGTGTTTCGGATTACCTTATGACTATGCCTTATGCGATCTCAACCAAGGTTCGCACGGCATCACGCCTGGAGGACGACTATCGATTCTTCGGAATCGGGGCATGACATAATGGTACCAAAGCACGGCTTTACGTCCTTGGCCTCCAGTCTCGAGTCTCGAGTCTCTAGCCTCGAACCGTTGTTCTCGTGTCGAAGAGATGAGTTGTTCCATACGCTGAACCCAAGATATTTTCTGAAACTAACGAGAGTTGCCTTTTTTCTCGGAGTTGCGAAACCTCGGACAGAGGGCAAGACGAGTGCTTCCAGCGGCTCGAGTAGTCCGAAGCTGAGCCTTCCGTCAACCCAATGGAAAGGATGCCTATCGAAGTCGGACCTTTCGGTAATCTTATGGAGCTGATGCTACATATGCTCAAAATGTAGCAGAGGTAGGCTGTAGCATTCCAACAAGAAAGCGAGAAGCTGCGCCTGCCGTCCGAAAGACGACATACCCAACTTGGAGCCCGGTTCAAAGCGTAATTCAAGATGCAGCAAGCGCAACTTGGCATTCTATGGCAGTTAGTACAAATGATCATGACCAACGGGAACTCTGCAACCCATACTGTCGAACCCGTGACCCGACCCATTGAAGTCGCTCCCGGGGAGCCTTTGTCGCAGCTTGCTCTGCCAGAGAATAACACCTTCGACTATACTAACTTCAAGAAGGCATTTTGCACTTTCTTCTCCGGCACCGAAGACCCTTCCCTCACGATCGACTGGTTAGACGAGATCAAAGACAACTTTGGGCTCCTTGGCATTAATGAGGCCAAGAAAGTCACTTGCGCTCAACTTCAACTTCGGTTGAACGGGCACGACTGGTGGGCGATACAAAAGCAAGCTATCTGTCACGATGGTTCCACCACGCCGAACCCCTGGGCTATATTTCGCAAGGCCTTCGAAGTCGAGTACATACCTGCGATGATTCACTAGGTGAAGGAAAATGAGTTTCTGTAGCTGAAATAGGAAAACATGACGGTATGTGAGTATGTTGTGGAATTTAACAAGTTGGCCCGATTTACGGGTGTCTACCCGCCAATGGCGGCGAGTCGAGCACGAAGATTCGAAGTGGGCCTGAGGCCTTCCATTTCTGGTCATGTGACTGTGCCCCAGTATCAAACATTAGGCAAGTCACTCAACCATGCTATCACCACCACATTCTAGAACAAAGAATTTTTTGGTAATTGGTAATTTTTTATATTATTTTAATAGTATTTAATTAATGATTTGCATTAGTGTCTTTAATTAGTAAAACCTTAGAACTACATTGTGTAGATGTTAGCTATGACCATAGAAACTTGGTAGAGAGTTTAGACAACTTAAGTTAGACTCTAATCTTGCTAAAATGTCAATTAGAATCCATTTAGTGATTTAAAACATAAGCCACATTGGGCCTTTTCCTTAAGGGGCCTTAAAATGACAAATAGGAAGCCCTTTTGGCATTTTGACTCAACCAAGCCCTAAGGACAGCCCTTGGTCGGCCAAGAGAGGCCCCCACCGTGCCTATTTAAGTAATCATAGCCTCCTTCTTCCTCTTTCCATTACAAACCCTAACCCTAATTTGTGTTTTTCCCCAAATTGCCCCCAACATCCAAATTAAGTCCAAATTCCTCCAAACAAGTTGCAATCTCTTTCCCTTGAAGAGAGGAAGCCTCTATTTTCTAGGTGGGGGCCTATTGGAACAATTATGCCAGTGGAAGTGAAGAAAATCTCATTCTAGCTTTGTTCCTTGAGAATCTATCTCTCAAGTGGTAAGAACCTCTAAACACATTCAAATTTCCATTTCCTTGATATAGATGCATTCATTTAGCGTCCCTCTTGCATTAGGAAGATTTTGGGTCAAGTTCGGATTTGTTTGAGGTACGTATCACGAGAGTATCGGATACACACATTGAGTGTTCGACAAAATGACTCTTCGGACTTTCTATACTCTAATTTCAGTTCTTATTGAGTTTTCACATTGATAATATGATGTGTTAGGAGTAGTGAGTGTTGTCTTATGAATTTGGATTGATTTGGCGAGAGTATTTGAATGTGAGGGGCTCGGGTTCATAGTTTGCTCATTGTTATTACCATGTTATATTATTTGGTATGTGCAGTCAGTAAATTTGAGTTGTTTTACCACGTGTTAATCTATATTAATGTTGTCTAACAAATTAAGAATGAATTGAATGATTTTAATAGTATAAATGTGTTTGGGGGCTTGGTAAGTCGGTGTTCTGTTAACTATAATATTATATTCAGTCCACTCTTTATATTTTGTCTGTCCCTTACATATTCATTTCATTCTCTACTGATCATTAGTAGATAAGTCATTGCCAAGAGATCAATCACTTCCATATATGCAGCCCATCTTCTAGTTCATTCCCTGTTTCCATATTGCTTAGTCCCCATCCTTATCATGTGTTCCCTTAGCATGTAGCAGTCCTTACCATCTTCATGTTCAGTCCAAGCCTACACGTGTTTTGTTTAGACAAGCCAAATACTTTTTGTTCACTCTTAATTGAGACCCTTATGTTCACTTTTATTTGAGACTGCACCCTTGCTTCAATTCAGATTGTATACAATTGATATGCAGTTCATAACTTTGAGTATCAGTCATAATTGCCTTGCCATATTATTGTTTAATGGCTCTAGCTTACTTGCCTTGGTATTTAGACCTTTATCTACCTTAACACCCCATTAGTTGGTACCAGATTTACATTAGCCTTTGATTACTGTCCAAATCACTAGTTTAGTCCCCATTAGATGTGCCATTGGGTTCCATTTTACCTAAACCTTGTTTTGTCCTGCATACCTTAGAAAGTCCAATTTTTCTTTCCTTTGTGTCAGTTAAGAAGAGCGCTCTTGTGTATCCAATTTCCATTCATGTATCCATCCATGTATCCATCTATATTTGTGTTTTTCCATTCATGTATCCACCTATACATATCACTGTCCTGCCCATACTATTTAATCTGTCCATATGTGGACATGTGTCTAGACATTACATCCATTCAATTTTCCAGCATCTTCTTATGTTCTGCATTGAACATATGATCTATTGTAGAAGCATGGAAAAGAACATGATTGCCCATGCGGCTCAGAACAGAAAAACCCATACGGCTCAAAAACAGACGAGCTTCATGCGGCTCAAGAGTATCATGCGGCTCAAAAGACACAAACATGGACATGCGGCTCAAGCAATACCACGTGGCCTTTTGCGGTTCGCTTCTACAGTTGGCCATTAAGCAACGGCCCTATTTAATGCTCTGACATAAAGGAGAACTGATGGCTCTGACATAAAGTTGCAATGATGACTCTGTCATAATGGCACTCCTAGGGAAACGAAGGAAATCTCTGACACTATCCATCAAACCCTAAAATCTTTCATGCGGCCTTGACACGTGGCCAGTCGCATGCAGCTCAGGCAGAGGCCACCCCATGCGGCTCAGGCAGAGGCTATCCCATGCGGCTCAGGCAGAGGCTACCCCATGCGGCTCATGAGGACTATCTTCATGCAGCTCACTAAGAAGCCGCCCACCATGCGGTCGCCTACGCTCATGCGGCTCAGAACATGGAGACCATCTCCATGCGGTTCAAATGTTCAGAGGCCACGCACAAGCAGCCTTGACACGTGGCCAGCCTTATGCAGCTCAGTAGGGAATAATCCTCATGCAGCTCAGATTTCCTAAGTGGCTCACGGTTAAGACACGTGGCAGAAGATTAGTTTTTCCTGTGTCCCTACAGCTAGCAGCATAATAATAGTGGGACACGTGGCATCAAATTAATTAAGATTCATCAACAAATCCTAATAACCAGATTTAGTGCCATCCTCATAATTACTGGGATCAAATCAGATCATTTGCAATCAGGCAAATTGAACACGTGGCGGGAGATTCGAGCTTGGCATAACAAATCATGAGGATTTATGACAATCAATATTAATTGTCCATAGAGATTTGATGTAATCCACATTAATTGCCTATATTTGCTACAATCAGAATTAATGGCCCAGATTAATTGATCCTTAACCGCCGACTTCTCAAGGAGGCAATCATTGGCAAACCCTAATGATCACACCCCACTCCTATAAATGGCAAGGTGCTATTCCCTTACAAATGGCGGGCGAAAAAAAAAGAGAGAGCACTACAGAGACATCCAGAGATCTAGCAACAGAGGGCGCAAGGAAGTCTCCCCACAAGTCCAAGAGCATTTCTTCGTCAGAGCCAAGGCTACGTCTGATCGTCCAAGGAGTAAGGCAGAGCGACCGTCGCTTTCCCGAGCCTCTATCGTCACCCCCCAGAATCTAAACTAAATAATCGTACTTAGATTGCTGTACCTAGGTTTTCGTCCCTAGGCTTTCTTTGTACGAGCGAGTTTGTATTGTGAAGTAAAAGTCTAGTCCTCCGATATAATTGTTCTGTTCTTTTATAATCAATGGCAAACACGACGGTGACTCTGCTGGGGACTAACTTCTCCACGGCTGAGGAGTTGGTGACGCAATCAGACGCAGCCAAACTTGGCTCCACTCAATAAATGCTGGTCGCCCGGTTCGACCAACAGACGTTTAAAGAAATGCTCTCCGACGGAAGCGCTGGCCCGGTCCAACGGCGAGCCCGCAAGAAGAAGGCCCGCAAGGAGGAGACCCAAGTCATTCGCTCCTCTCCAAGCGCTGGACGGAGTACTCTCTGCTGCCCAAGACGGTGAAGACAACTCTCATGCGGCCCCACTTCAAGCCATAGAGGACTCTGCTGTCCCCAAGTCCGGCAGAGGAAAGCACTATTATGCTGGACTTGCAGGGGCAAAGGGTGATTCTATGTGCTCCAGAAAGAAGCCTAACAAAGGCACTAGTCGCAGGCCGAACATTCATGCGGCCAAGATTGCCAGCCGCATGCATGATGTCCATACGGTCGAAACTGCCAGCCGGATGCAGAATAGCCATGCGGCCAAGATTTCCAGCCGCATGGAGAAGACTTTTGCGGCCGAGACTTCCAGCCGCACGAAGAAAGCCCATGCCAGCCGCATGAAGACTGTTGATTCCAGCCGCATGCTGTCTGCTCCATGCAGCTCAGGCTCAGTCTTCAATCGCCTCTCCTATGGTTCTGATCTCTCACGCTCCCAAAAAAATATGTCTGACTCTCTGCACCACTACTTAGACTCTTCTTACTATGTGCCCTCGCGCACTAGAGTGAAAAAGTCTAGGGCAGCGTGAGCGTGGCGAGCTCAGTCCGCTATCCCGACCTCTGACCATCCGAGCGCTCCACATACTGTTATGCGGGCCTCTGATGGAAAGTTGTACAGAACCACTCGAGTCCAGCCCCCGACGATAAACGGACAGAGTGGTTCCTAAAAGTCTCCCAAAACCCAGGGAGCAAACATGGTCGTTCCAGACCCATCTGACTTGCGTGAGATTAACCTCCGCAAGCACAAGGAAAGAGAAGAGGCCTCGGTGTGCAAAGAATCCTCCAATGGACATCACTGCACCCAAGTCTTTGTCAACTGCTGCTGCAACAAGGCGGTAGTAAAAGCAGAACGACGGTCCGTCTTCCGATGGTTGCAACGCCCAAGCTCGGAAGATGAGGTGCTTCTCGTCACCCCCTGCAATTCTGCTCTGAAGATTCTTAGCAGTGGGAGAGGGAAGAAAATAAATGCCTCCAGCCCAAAAATTTCAACCGGCATAACCAAGAAGCTTTCTTCTAAACGGTTGTCCACCACCGTTACAGGAGGAGTTTACCAAGAGACCCGCTCAAAGACAAAATCTTCCACACTTGGGGATTCGTTGTCCACACTCGGAGACACTGGAGCTGGGGGTAGCACTCCTCAAAATATCCACGACAATCCGATGTTCCAAGAGGATAATCCAGATGCAGCAAATCTCGACGTCCCCAAGGACGTCCACAACTCTTAAGATGAGGGTACGACTCAGAGGGCACATCCTCTACTGTGCCTTCTACCTCTCATCATATAAGGATGGTATTCATGACGGACAGCAACCAAGAGGGTCCCAGTGATCGCCAACGCATCGACACTATAGAGGCCATACTGCATGCTTCGGTCAAGTCTGTGGACGAGATCAAGGCGGCCATTCCCACTCTGCAAGGGAGGACGCCTGGCCAAACAAGCTTGGGTCCCACGGTCAATCCGGACTCAAACTCAGCTGCACCAAACCCGGGCGATAATCCTCCTGAAATATCGGCTCCCACCGCTGCAGACGAAGCCAGGGAGGCAAGAAGAGAGGTCCAAGAGCTCCGAGCCATGTTTCAAGCCTGAAAAACTTGCCAGGACCTCAGGGTACGACAACCGTATCCTGCCGTATGGAGAGATGTTTCCTTCCCACCAAAGTATAAACCATTCCACATCAATCCATATGATGGGAAGACATCTGCAAGCAGATACATCACCTACTTCGAAGTCACAATTGACCATCTGCCCCACGACGACGCCATCCTTACGCGGTTGTTCATCGGAGCCTTGGAAGGGGTCGCCTTTGACTGGTACCGTAACCTGTCGGACAATTGCATCCACTCTTTCACCGGCTTCAAACGCGTGTTCCTAAAGAGGTTCTATGAAGTAGGACAAAACGTGACAATATCCACTCTCATGGACGTTGTTCAGGGAGAAAAGGAGCTAACAAGGAATTACATCGAGCGGTTTTGCCAAACTACGATGAAGCTGCCTTCCGGCAACCCTGATTCCTCCTTGATTGAAATTTGCCCAAAGAGACTACTTCCCACAATCAACCTCTGGATGGACGAAAGCCAATTCAGGGATTGGAAGACGTTCATCATCAGTGCCACTAGCGCAAAAGATAAGGTGAAGAAAGCCTGCCAACTGCGATTGCACATCTCGGAAGGAGAAGACAAGGGCAAACGCCCTAACATCAACAACAACAATGGTGGTAATTCCTCCAGCAACCGAGACAACAAGGGCAAGCAGGATATGGTGGCCGACACAGTCCCAAAGCCCGAATCAAAGCCGACGGAAAAGCAGTATCCTCAGATGACCTGTTCCTTCGAGGACGGCCATGTTAAACCCATCTTAGACATGCTCATCCAAGGAGGTCGAATTCTGCACCCTCCTCCAAGGCGTGAGCCTCGCACTACAGATATGGAGAGTCCCAAGTACTGCCATTACCATCGCTATGTCTACCATGCTATACAAGACTGCTATCAGCTGAAGCGATACATCCAACATCTCATCGATTCTAATGCCCTGGCCATTAATTTCGAAGAGGTGACCGTGGCATCCAATATGGTGTCAGTATAATTTAGCAGCTTCCCTCCGACAAGGACTCAAGATAGGGTAATACCCGTACCCAGAGCAAAGATGGAGGTCTCTAACCTTCCCCCTTCCCGAGCCCAAGCTGCTGGCCTTGTGCCCCTTACTACATCACGGGAAGAGATCATGTGGGTCTATCCAGACTTGGTACCTAAGGTGACTCAGTCCACACCTTCCTCCACCAGTAAGAAGAAGAATGGAAAAGTCAAATCATGCCGCACGACCTCGACAGAGGTAGAAAAAACTACTGCCGTTGTTACCCGCTCCGGCGCACAAACCCAACCTCCACCAGGTAACTTGGCTGAAGACCCTCAAACGACAGCTGCTGATGCTCCAGGACCTTCGCAGCCTTCGACGACCGACAAGCCTAGGCCGAAGGAGACTCCTTCGACAAACCGCTCAGACAAGAGACCCCTCATGGGCTGGAGAGGCCATACAACTTTGACATCTTGGCGTAATTGGCCAATACACCAGCCAAATTATTGTTATACGAACTCCTGAGACTCTCCAAGGATGTTCGTGTCGCACTAAGCGAGGCACTCCAGAATGCCAACGTATATCTGGCTCAGTCGAATCTCACTGGGGAGAACTCGCCGACAGATCTCTAAGACAGCGCTTGCACAGGGTCAATGCCAGACATTGTCTTCACTCTGCAGGATATGCTTATCAAGACTAACCTGCACGAACGCCCTCTGTATTATACTGGGTACATTGGCGATATCAAGGTCGATCGGATGCATATTGACCCCGGGTCCTCCATAAGCATCATTCCGAAGAGCCTACTACATTATCTGCGCATCCCAATGCATCGCCTGACGCCGACAAGCACCGCCATCAGTGGTTTTAATTCGGGCAGGAGCTACCCGATCGGAAAGATTCGCCTAAAGTGTCAAATCAGTGACCTTCAGTCAGAAGTAACCTGTTATGTCATAGATGTGGACACTTCCTACAATTTCTTCTGGGGCATCCTTGGATACACGATTACATGATCTTGCCTTCCACACTGCACTAGTGCTTTAAGTACGTCGACAAGTACGGCCTCGTGAGGACAGAATTTGCCGACATCGATCCCTTTAAAGGTGTCGAATCCTACTACTCAGATTCATGCTTATACGAGAAATCAAAAAAGCATCTTGTCGAAGGAGACACCCAAGCTCAAACTGAGACAGCAACCGGATCAGAAGAACGTCTGACGATCCACCTCCAAGCCTGCAAGCCTGGCATAACTGCGTCCCTTACAGCCACTCTGCGTAAGGACGCAATTAGCCTCTCTACACAGGAGAAACAATTGATAATCCGATTGCCAAGGTCGGGCCAAACGCTAAGACCTACGATAGAGCCACTGACAATCAGGCTGCCAAAAGCTAGCCAGCTACAAACAGGGGAGCTTAATCCCTCTGTCAAGCCGCTGATAATTTGTCTTCCCAGAATGAATCAGCAACCGAGCACTAAGCCAGGGACTGCTAGCCAGCCAACAACTCCCCACTCAGCACCGAGCACCAAACTGGGGGTGGCTAGCGCGCCAACAACTCCACGTTCTGCTCCATCCATGGAGCCTCTGATTATCAAGTTGCCCAAATCATCTTCTCAGTCTGCATTTATACAGGGGGTGGCTGAAGAAGAATCAGAGCTGGCCAAGTATGTGGCTGCTTACACCGATGTTCCATCCGCAGATGTTGTAATCCCACAGGAAAAGATACCTTACTTCATCAATAAAGAGCTATCTTTGAATTATCTCAAGCTTAATAAGCTCTGTACAATGTATGCTATGGAACACGGTATAGGCACTCACCTGCACACACAAGTGACAGATGTCTACACCGCCAACCAACTCACTCCAGTGGAGGACGCATACCGCATAATCGAGGGAGACGATCACCCAATCATCTTCGGCCGGAAGAATGATCCACAATCCTTCATGATAGAAGAAATTGATTCCGAAACCGATATCGGGAGATTGCCCCTTTATCTGTATAGTTCCCGATCCAAGTACCTCATGCAAAAACAGGGATACGATCTGGAAACTACACCAGGTTTGAACTATGGCACTGGACGACGATTACCCTTACAATTGTCGGGCCCAGCTGGGAAACCACGAGATTATTACAGCAAAACCAGATGTGGGCTCGGTTATGTCACACCTGCGACGACACCTGAAAGCTCAGACGAAGAATACGACTGGCATTCACACTCAACCGGATCACCTACTTCCGATTCGGATGTCAGCATCGGAGACATGCTCAGGACAATCTGGTCCGTCAATATGGCATTTGCCGATGTCTACGAAGAAGATGAAGACATTCCGGAACTTCTTGAGTTAGAGCCGTGGGCACAACAACTAGATGCACAGTGGAAGAAGCGGTTCGAACAAAGAGAGCCTCCCACCAAGGATGAGGTTGTACAAGTCGATCTCGGTGATGAGTCCTCTCCAAAGCCCATCTTCGTCAGCAAGAATCTGACAGACGAAGAACGAGAATCACTACTACAACTCGTCAGAGAATACATCGACGTGTTCGCCTGGAGCTACGAAGATTTGCCAGGACTGAACCCCGAGATTACACTTCATAAACTCAACATCCGCCCGGACGCAAAACCAGTCAAGCAACAACAACGTCGGTTCCGTCCTGACGTCATGAATGCCATTGAAGCCGAGGTAAACAAACTAATAGCCAGCAGTTTCATCCGCAAGGAACAGCATCCTGACTGGGTCGCCAACATAGTACCAGTCCTCAAGAAGAGTGGAAAGATTCGAATCTGCATTGACTTTCGCAATTTGAATGAGACGTGTCCTAAGGATGAGTTCCCTCTCCCTATCACAGACATCATGATCGATAACACCTGCGGCTTTGAGCGTATGTCATTTTTGGATGGTTTCTCGGGGTACAACCAAATCAAGATGTTCCCTGACGACAAAAAGCATACATCATTTCAAACACCAATTGGCATATACTGCTACACAGTTATGCCTTTCGGTCTAAAGAATGTTGGTGCCACCTATCAAAGAGCCATGAGCATTATCTTTAGAGACCATCTGCACAAGACAGTGGAATGCTATGTCGACGACATCGCCGTCAAAAGCCGCTCTAAGGAAGATTATCTCCATGATCTGAAGACAGTGTTCGACCTGATGCGAGCGCATAATTTGAAAATAAATCCCACAAAATCCTTCTTGGGCGTATCCAGCGGGAAGTTCTTGTGTTTCATCATTACCTCCCAGAGTATCCACGTAGACCCTGAGAAAACGAAGGCAATCATGGAGATGGGTCCCCCGAGAAATCTCTGCGAACTCCGAGGCCTTCAAGGGAGGCTGGCCTATATCAGGAGGTTTATCTCTAACCTCTCCGGACGATGTCAGCTATTCACTCACCTCATGAAGAAGGGCGTTTCATTCGTATGGGATAAAGAATGTCAGCGTGCCTTCGACAGCATCAAAGAGTATCTAACGAACCCTCCAGTCCTGGTAGCCCCGATTGCCGGAAGACCATTCTTGCTCTACGTACGAGCGATGGAACACTCTCTCGGTGCTCTGCTAGCACAAAACAACGAGGCAGGCTACGAATAAGCAATATATTACCTCAGCCGAATGATGATGGGGCCGGAGCATCGGTACACTGCCGTAGAGAAAAAGTACCTTGCTTTAGTTTTCGCCATTCAGAAGACGCGATACTACGTCACGGGACAAACCATCTATATCATATCAAGTGTCAACCCCCTCAGGGTCCTCATGACTAAACTAGGTGCACTCAGCTCTTACCTCGCTACTTGGGCGATATTACTGTCCCCCTACCACATGATCTTCGTACCGCAAAAGGCTATTAAAGGTCAAGCTCTTGTAGACTTTTTAGCAGCTCACCCAGGTTCGGAGTCAACCAAAATAGACGAAGAAAATCTAGATGAGGTCGCCAATTCAAATGTGGCCTCTTATGATACCATATGGCGGATGTTCTTCGACGGCGCTTCTAGAACCGGGCCCAAGGGCAACATCGTCGCTGAAGTCGGAGTAGTGCTGGTTTCTCCCACTGGGCTGTGATCAATCGAGCTTATTCCATTACGGAGCCCTGCTCGAACAATGTAGCCGAGTATAATGCTCTAGTCATTGGTCTCCGGCTTGCAAAAGAGCTGGGGATAGAACACCTCGAAGCTACGGCGATTCGCAGTTAATCGTCAACCAGATCCGGGGTCATACGAAGTTCGCCATGAGGACATGATCCCCTACCACCAAATAGTGATCGACATCATTTCGTCCCTGGAGGGGTTCTTCATAGAGCACGTTCCCAGGCTCCAAACTATTGAAGCCGATGCCCTAGCAGGTCTTGCCGCTTCCTTAGCAGTTCCAAATCATGCTTATCATCTGGTTAACATCATAGGCCATGAGCTGGTCTGTCCCAGGAATAATGTTCAGTGTGTCGAGAGTTACTCCGCTCTGACAGTTGACGAAGTACCAGACTGGAGGCAACCGTTCATTGACTTCGTAGTCTACGACATTCTGCCGAAGAATCTGAAGGAAGCCATCTCTATCAGAAGGCATTTCCTCAGATTCTTCTACGATACGGAGACAAAAATGCTATATCGGCGATCATATAATAGATTACTGCTTCGATGCCTATCAAATACAGAAGCCAAAGAAGCCGTACGTGAAGCTCACGATGGCATCTGTGGAGCCCATCAGCCTGGCCCGAAACTACAAGATCGCCTTCGTCGAATGGGCTACTAATGGCCCACGATGGTCGCAGATGCAATAGACTATGCACGAAAATGTAAAGCCTGTCAAGTCCACACAGATTTCATCCACCAGCCATCCGAGTTTCTATATCCGACAGTGGTATCCTGGCCATTCGAAGTATAGGGAATGGACATCATCGGTCCGATCACTCTGCCTTCGTCCCGAGGACATCGCTTCATACTCGCAATCACATACTATTTCTCCAAATGGGCGGAGGCTATTCCGCTGACTGAAGTCAAGACTTCAAACGTGATCAGCTTTCTCAAGCATCACGTCATATATCGCTTTAGGCTGCCCCGAAGGATCATCCATGACAATGGTTCGCAGTTCGCAAGCCACGTCTTCTATCGGTTTTACGACAAACACTGCATCCAGAATATTGCTTCAACACCATACAATCCTGCGGCTAATGGTCTGGCTGAAGCATTCAACAAAACAATCATCAAGCTTCTCAAGAAATTCGTTTCATCAAACAAAAGCGACTGGAATGAAAAGCTTGGTGAATGCTTATGGGCGTACCGTACTACAGTACGGACTGCCACCGAAAATATACCATTCTCTCTGGTATACGGAAGTGAGGAAATTCTTCCACTGGAGACTCAAATCCCCTCACTTCGCGTTGCTGTCACATACAGATTGACGACGGAGGATAATCGCCATCGCAGACTACAAGAATTAGAGGCCCTAGATGAGAAGCACCTACTAGCCCAACAACGAATCGAGCTATACCAGGTACGTATCTCCGGAGCCTTCAACAAGAAGCTTAAAATAAGAACATTCCAAGTGGGCGACCTCGTTCTGGCAGTTCGGAGGTCGATGGTTATGACCCACAAAACCGTCGGCAAGTTCCAGCCAAAGTGGGAAGGCCCGTTCATCATCGACGTTGTATTCTCCAATGGAGCTTACCGCCTCGCAAAACAAAATGGAGACTTGCTCATGTTGCCCATCAACGGCAAGTTCCTGAAGAAGTATTATGTCTAAAACGACATCCTCCAAGGTGATGAGTTACGTACCCGCTGGTACCTCTGAGCCCACATCCCGACTATAAATCTTCTAGGGTGATGAGTTACGTACCTGCTGGTACCTCTGAACCCATATCCCGACTACCAATCTTCCAGAATGACGAGTTACGTACTCGCTGGTACCTCTAAACTGACATCCCGACTACAAATCTTCCAGAATGACGAGTTACATACCCGCTGGTACCTCTGAACTCACATCCCGACTACAGATCTTCCAGAATGACGAGTTACGTACCCGCTGGTACCTCTGAACTCACATCCCAACTAGAAATCTTCCAGGGTGATGAGTTACGTACCCGCTGGTACCGCTAAACTCACATTCCGACTACAAATCTTCCAGAAGGATGAGTTACGTACCCCGCGGAACTGCTGAACTCACATCCCAACTACAAATCTGCCAAAGTGACGAGTTATGTACCCTCTCGAACTACTGAACTCGCATACCGACTCCAAATCTCCCAGATTGTCGAGTTACGTACCCGCTGGTATCGCTAAACTTACATCTTGGCCACTACAGATAAGTCTATATCGTATCTTTTAGGCAGTAAGTCATGTATGATTATACCTCTGAACTTTCTTCCCAAGAGGAGCTTCCTCGTTATGATCTAATACCCGCACTTCCAGTGCACAAAAAGGGTAACCGATCCACAAATTCTCCAAAACAACCAAGTCGATGTTACCTCTGAGTTGTTTTCACTTACACCAAAAACAAACCGCCCCCTTACATAGAACTTCCACGTCCTCATTACCTTTGAGTTGTTCTATGTACCCTTCATGGAGCCCCCTCCTGCCATGTCCTCCTTACCTCTGAGTGGGAAGACTCCATCGAAGAAACCCTCATATTTACCACGTCCTCATTACCTCTGAGTAAGTATGATGGTTCTTCCCTCCCTCGTCCTATTATCGAATCCAGAACCAGGGTACACCAAAGATAATAGGTCCATAAAAAGTCTCTCATTGGGGCAACTACCACAAGAAAAGAATAGAGCGAATGTATTCCGGTCATTCAAAATCGGTTACATTCATACGACTACACCTCACGAGCAAGCCAGAAAAGTTCTCTATCATTTCATTCAGACAAGATGAAGAAGATTGCATTGATGTCCAAAAGAAGCCAAACACAAACTGCAGTTAAAGACAGACAGAAATATCAAGATAAAAGAGGACATTTCTGAGAGCCCACGAATCCTAGTTGCGGCGGCGCATATACCAATCCCTCAACCATTTTCCATATAAAGGATATACTTGAGAAAATTCCTCGTCCAGAGTAGGAAGGTCAGAACTTCCAGTACTACCGCCGTCAGACTGAGGCTCTTCCTTTACAGCAATGGGCACCGGCTCTCCTTTTTGTTCCTCCGTTGTTGGTATTACCTCCTCCTTAATAAACGATGACTCTCGTTTGTGAGGAGGCAGCAGCTCTTCCTTCACAATAATCTCATCCTTCAGCAAAGATGCTGCAAGAATCAAAAATAAAAAGAAACAAAGTCAGGAGACGGCCAGAAAACATTCAGCGGTCATGCGACTCTGATTAAACGAGTTCTTATGCCGCTCGGGTTTTTTCAGAATGGCTCTGATTCAACGAGTCCTTATGCGGCTGGGTTTTTACAAAGTACATGCGGCTCGGGTTAAACGAGTCCTCATGTGGCTCTGTTTAGAGGGGTTTGTATGCGATTCTGATTCGTGGAACGCTATGCGGCTCTGTCATAACTGCTTTTCAATAATTAGTGTATTAATATTTTATTATATTTCCAGCTAGTTAAATGTTTTGCTCAAATTTTTTTTTTGATATAATCAATAATTGATGTAATAATAATAATAATAATGTTTTCATTTCTTAATTTTGAGTTTTTATTTTGAAAAAAAAACCTAAAAAAAAATAATATAATATATATAGAGAAAGGGAGAGGGGCAGCCCCATCACCCGCACCCTCTCTCCCTCTCTTGAATTCTCTCTCTCTCTCTCTCTCGGACTCTCCCTCTCTATCTCGAATCCTCTCCCTCTCTCTCTCGAACTCTCTCTTCCTCTCTATATATATCTTCCTCTCTCTCATCTCCCTATCTCCATCTCTCTCTCCCTCTCCTTCACTCTTCCTCTTCTTCTCCTCCTTCCTCTACTACTCCTACTACCGCTACCGCTACTGCTGCTACTGCGTGCTGCCGCACGACGCCGCTGGCGCACCTCCGGCGCCGCCCGCCACCGCCGGCCACCCGTGCGCCCGTCGCCGGCCACCCCGCGCAGCCGTCGGCCACCGTACGCCCCTTCTCCGACTTCTTCCCCGGTGACCTCCAACATTTCCTTCTCCTCTTTAATTTTCTTCTAGGTATAATTCCTCCCCCTTTCTCTTTAAATCTTCCGATTTCTAGACCTAGGTTAGATTTTAATTTCTAAATTTCTGGAAGGGGAAGAACATAAGGAAAGCAAGAACTCACTTGGATTTGGGAAGGAGAATTCTAGGTTTTTGCTCAAAGCAAGGCAAGTCCTTCTTCTTCTTCCTCTATTCCTTGAATTTTCCTTGTTTAACCTCCAAATTAATAGGAGCAATTATGGAGTATTTTAATTCTGGACTCAATCAAAATCCATTTTGGTTGAAAGAAATTGGAAACTGTCATACATAGGTATATATGTGCATATGAGTAATTGGACACGTGAATAAATGTATTTGGACACGATACAATTAATGTTTGCAACGGACACCTTGTGTAGGATACAATACAAATCCATAAGTATTGGACACAACATCAAAGAATTTTTGGACACATGACATGTTTATACACTATTGATAGATGTAAATTTTGTTCATATATATATATATATATATATATATATATATATATATATATATAGGTCCCATGTTTTTTTTTTACTTGAACACGTACACACGAGAGTAGTTTCGATATTAATATGATTGTATAATCCTGTCCAAATTTTTTTAAACTATCGAATAACACATGTTGGTATGATTGGTAGCTAAATTAATTATTTTGCAAGTCCTCTTCTCCTCCTCCTTCTCCAATAAAATTTTCTTTCTCTTTTTCCTAGTTAATTCTGAATAATTTAGGAATTCTTAATTAATTCTGAAATTTTAAGTTAAGGATATACAAATTTTCCTTTTTTTTGATAAGTTTGGGATTATTAGGAATTGGAACTTGTAGAGGCTAAATATAAATATGAAATTCATAATTTCAAAATTCAGAATATAAGTTAGGGAAATTCTCTCTAATTATGGTATTACTTTTTATCCTGAAATTTTGATGACATTTAACCCAATTTGAGATATTTTAAAATGTTGCAACCTTGATTTCTAGCAAATGTTTAATTTTGATAGACATAGACAAAGGAATTAAAGATCTAATTGTGACGTATCACGAATAAGTGGTTAAACGTTGGACACAAGTAGAGGAATCAATTTTGGACACCAAGTTTGAACTTGCAATTGTGGACATGAACTATTGAACTCTTCATGAACAAACAAACACATATAAACATATGGGACTCTCCAATGGTAAGTTTGTCATACACAAGAACTGAATAGCTGGACCGCATGCCGGGAAGGTAAAAAGTACAAGAATCCTGTATTCCTCTATTTAGTACTCAATTTTGTGTGTTCGTATTTAGAATTGAGTCTCTTTCCTACATTTTCCTATTTCATGCACAAAAGTTAAAATGTTGATATCGAAGAGTTCTGCTTGATTGATTTTCTTTATACTGTCTACATATATATATACATACATATATATATATCTATAAATATATATATATACCTACATATATATATATATACATACATATATATATATATATATCTATATATACATATACCTGTACATATATAGTTATGTATTATAAAGTCCTGCATATTAACTAGTATAGTTGAAATAAATATTTGCTCTATTTTGACAAACTGCAAAGCTATTAGCAAGCCGCGACCCGACTAATTGCCAAAAGAAAGGTAATCATTGCTTGCTCAGGTATAAATCTCCAGTTCCTTTTTGTTCTTTTATTCCTTGCGTGGTTCCGGTGTTGAGAGTTGCTCCACCGAAGGGGTCGGCGAGCCCAATTATATACTTGTGTGGTTCCGGTATTGAGAGTTGCTCCACCGAAGGGGTCGGCGAGCCCATATTTTACTTTCATAATATATATGTTTCTTGTAAATTTTCGGGGCTCCTAAATACAAAGGAGATTCTGCCGAAATTTTTAAGAAATTTAGGAGATGTCGGAAATTTTTAGAAAATTTCTTATCTAAGAAACCATTTGGGAGGGGAGAACAACCGAATATCCCTAGATATCCTGTAACATAAATAACAAAAAGCTGATCAGTATTTCGTGAATCTCGTGAATCAGTACATCTAGTTACGACTAGGGTGTACTAGCCCAAGGGAGGCTCGTGAATCAATACTACATCTATCTGACAGTAACATCAATAGATGTCTTTTTAGCCTAAGGGAGGCTCAGAAATCACAACCTGATCCCAGGTTAACGGGATTGTTCACGGGAAATATTTAGAGGATTATTCGGAGTGTTGTTCTCAAAACTGCATCTCATTTAGCTTCAAATCTTACTCCAGAAACAATGCTGCCTATTATAAATAGGCAGTGTCCTTAATTGCTCAAGGAAAGCAATTCCTACTAAAAGCTCAAGGGAAGCTCGAAAATCTTATCATTCATGGAGTAGGACGTTGATTTCATTCATGTCTTACTAAAGCAGATATATATATAATAGTGCAATTTGGCATACTTTGTTTCATTTTTTTTAAAAACTACATATTCCTTATTTTTGTTTAACTTTCACCGTTCTTGGCCGAGGACTTGCTTGTCGTTTTCTAAACGACCTAGTATTTGTTCACTAGGTGAAGAAGAAGAAGACGCCTCCGCCGAAGTATCGCCGTACTACAACGAGGAGTAACTGTCTGGACTACCTACAGTTATGGCCAGTAGTATCGTAGTTATTTTGCAATCTACTTTTGCAATAATCTGTAATAGTATTGTTGGAAAAGTTCCCTGTATAATAGCTACAGTATATTTTAATACCATGTAATTCCTTGTATTTTCCATTCTGCTGATGATTACAGGCGACAATCGCGAAATTCGGCGCGTAGCCTGGGGATGTGTTTATGACGTCACCCTTCCATCCGGGAAGCGGGACGTGACAGGCTCAGTCCATTAGGAACTCATGCGATTCTGTTCAGAGGGACTCCATGCGGTTCAACTCTAAAGGTGCCTATACGGCCACAGTAACAATTCTCATGCGGCTTGGACATGGAGCATACCCCATGATGCTCGGACATGAGACGTACATGCGATGAAGGCTCGCGCATAAGGCATGCGACGTAGCCACAACAGTTAGGGTTTCAAGCTCACGCAACGTCCTTACCAGCGATGGTGGGGTGGACGTCGGGGTGAACTGCGGGCACGTTGGCTGGCGGAGGAGCTCCCGTATTATCATTCGTTGTCGCAGTCGAAGTAGAAGTAGCTTTCTTACCCTTCGCCACCGCAGCCGACGAAGACGCCGCCTTGTTACCCTTCGCCGCAGCAGTCTTCTTGGGAGCCATCGGTGATCGAAGAAGAGGATGACAGTCGGGGCAGGAAAGGCTTGAATTGAAGGAGAGAGTAAATAAGTTTCTTCTCTTAATTACTCTTATTTATAGGAGGACAAAAGAGGGGAACACGTAGGCCAATAACCGCTTCGGGTCGTATGCTGCAGGCAAAACTGACTCCTCGGATTTCGTCCCCTCTCTCATAAAAGAGATTCACCCAGGACATAAAATCCAAAGATTTAATGAACCAACCCTTGGGATTCCCCCAAAAGATGGCTCTAAAACAAATTAAAGGCAATTAATGATACGCACGCGTGGCAGAGAGCCCATGCGGCTAAGAAGTCTATGCGGCCAGACAGGCCATGCGGCAAAGAGGTTCATGCGGCCAGAGCATCCTATGCGGCCAGCGGAGCTCACATAGCCATGCTTCTTATTCAAAGTATTTCAATTTTGCAAATTGAAAACTTTGAAGGGGGTCTTGTAGAATCATAGAAAAGAACATGATTGCCCATGCGGCTCAGAACAGGAAAACCCATGCGGCTCAAAAATAGACGAGCTTCATGCGGCTCAAGAGTATCATACGGCTCAAAAGACACCAACATGGACATACGGCTCAAGCAATACCACATGGCCTTCTGTGGTTTGCTTCTATAGTTGGCTATTAAGCAACGGCCCTATTTAATGCTCTGACATAAAGAAAAACTGACGGCTCTGACATAAAGTTGCAATGATGACTCTGTCATAATAGCACTCCTAGGGAAACGAAGGAAATCTCTGACACAATCCATCAAACCCCAAAATCTTTCATACGGCCTTGACACGTGGCCAGTCGCATGCGGCTCAGGCAGAGGCCACCCCATGCGGCTCAGGCAGAGGCTACCCCATGCGGCTCACGAGTACTATCTTCATGCGGCTCACTGAGAAGCCGCCCATCATGCGGTCGCCTACGCTCATGCGACTCAGATCATGGGGACCATCTCCATGCGGTTCAAATGTTCAGAGGCCACGCCCAAGCAGCCTTGACACGTGGCCAGCCTTATGCGGCTCATTAGGAAACAATTCTCATGCAGCTCAGATTTCCTAAGTGGCTCACGGTTAAGACACGTGGCAGAAGATTAATTTTCCCCGTGTCCCTACAGCTAGCAGCATAATAATAGTGGGACATGTGGCATCAAATTAATTAAGATTCATCAACAAATCCTAATAACCAGATTTAGTGCCATCCTCATAATTACTGGAATCAAATCAGATCATTTGTAATCAAGCAAATTGAATGCGTGGCGGGAGATCCGAGCTTGACATAACAAATCATGAGGATTTATGGCAATCAATATTAATTGCCCACAGAGATTTGATACAATCCATATTAATTGCCTAGATTTGCTACAATCAGAATTAATGGTCCAGATTAATTGATTTTTAACCGCCGACTTCTCAAGGAGGCAATCTTTGGCAAACCCTAATGATCTCACCCCACTCCTATAAATAGCAAGGTGTCATTCCCTTGTAAATGGCGGGCAAAAAAAAAAAGAGCACTACAGAGACATCTAGAGATCTAACAACAGAGAGCGCAAGGGAGTCTCCCCACAAGTCCAAGAGCATTTCTTCATCAGAGCCAAGGCTACGTCTGATCGTCCAAGGAGTAAGGCAGAGCGGCCGTCGCTTTCCCGAGCCTCTATCGTCACCCCCCAGAATCTAAACTAAATAATCGTACTTAGATTGTTGTACCTAGGTTTTCGTCCCTAGGCTTTCTTTGTACGAGCGAGTTTGTATTGTGAAGTAAAAGTCCAGTCCTCCGATATAATTGTTCTGTTCTTTTATAATCAATGGCAAACATCTATCACTTCCAAAAATCTGGTATCTTAACTATTCAGTTCATTCTCTCATTGTTCCCTTTAAATTAGAGTGCTCTGTCTTCTTGTTGGTCCAGTCCATATTGGCTAATAGAAACCCTCTTTTGTAGGATCAGTAGCCTAACTTTCAAATCCATGATGATATTCACATGATAAATGTTATGTCTTGTTTACTTATAATACTTTGAGTTCAGTCTTAATGTTTTTGGATGTCCACCCAAGTGTTATGCCATTCGAATTCAT
Source organism: Iris pallida (assembly GCA_029216955.1). NCBI lineage: Eukaryota > Viridiplantae > Streptophyta > Magnoliopsida > Asparagales > Iridaceae > Iris > Iris pallida. Next base: position 10,606,466 of record JANAVB010005796.1, read on the forward strand.
GTCCATACCTGAACAAAAACTTAGTTCTCTTATTTCATTTGGAATATCAGACCCTTGTGTTGCTCAGTCCTTAAATTCATTTGGCTGCCCAGATATCCATGGGTTCAGTCCTTAATTAGTTGTACAGCTATGTCTATATTGTTCTGTCCAACCAAGCATGGTATACATGTGCCTTGCTTATGAGGTACATGTCCTCTACTTGTATAGGTCCAGTTCGATTGAGATCTGAGTACCAAACCTCTGCAACAATCGAGTTCTCCATAGATGTTCAGGTTTCTGCATCCTACATGACCTGTCCTACCAAGTTTCCTGGAGATATAGGTCCATTTCACATATCTTTTAGTCTTTTCCTTGCATCAATAGTACTGACCTTAATATGAATTTCATTAGTCCAGGTAGGACAGTAATTCTTTAGTTTTCATACTAGGTTTAGTTTTTCCCTACTGAGCATTCAAATTATTTTGTCCATTGATCTTACTGTCCTGCCTCATAGGACATACCAACCTTTAAAATTCAGTCAATATCAGATGGATACTGATACTTAGAGTATAAGAGCTCCTCAATTGCATTATTGCATGCATTTAGATGTTGTTCAGACCTTAGAATGTTCAGTCTCCCTTGGTATTATATGTCCATCTATATTTCATTCACCCATGTGATATGTCTTACATTAGATACTTAGTCCTCCAGAGTTAACTATTCAGATTTCCTTAAGGCATTATTAGTTTAGTGCATTTGGTTCATATACCAGTGATTTGAGTGGGGTTTGAGTTTGGAATTGTTTTAGTTTCTTGATGATCAGTCCAGATATTTTGCTATTGTCCAGTTGTTGTAGTAGCAATTCAAATTACATACTGCCCCCTATATTTCTGTCTTGGTTAACTCTCAAGTATTAGATGATGGGTATATGATGAGGGGCATACCTCATCCTATCCAATTTTGGTTGCCTTAGTGAATGCTAGGTTTTAGTCCAGGTAGGAGATAAGGTACTTGAACAATATAGCTAGAAAAGCATGAGTAGTGATTATATTTTAAGATTGTATTGGTTATATGCATGGGTGTGAGGTTAGTATTTGATAAGGACTATGGAGTAGTATCCTCAAGTATCATATAGTGTTGTAGTACATGATTGATATGTTAATCTAGGATTTGATTATAGTTGACACCACATTAGCCTAATACTTGATAGTCTTCTGGCAAAGAACTTTAAATTTAGGCCAATTGACCAATGTTTGGCCAATAGTTGACCATTGACTAGATTGACTTCCATGACCTAGAAAAGGCCTAGAAGCATGTAATTAACTCATTTAGATGCACTGCTTACTCTAGAACAATAAATAACCATGTACATCTCAAATATAGGTTTGTGTGACACCACTTTGGGCATCGATCCTCATTCATTGCTCTGGACGACAGGCGAGTACATTCTCTGATAGTTCTTTCATTTATTTGATGATTTCTGTGATTCAGCTTCTAATATAGTTTTATTTGATTCTCTGTTACAATACATATTGGTATTCTGGTTTCATTCACTCGAAATACATGTAATTGACTCGTCTAGCCTCTATTCCTTGAACCACTCACAAAAACTATCTACTCGAAACATCTACAAGTACTAAATGTTCAAATCATACAAGAATCATTACTACAAGCAAGATAGCCGTCGTCGTTGGGCCCGATGTGTGACGTGTCGTATTCAACAAGAACCACCATTACAAGAAAGATAGCCATCGTCGCTTGGCCGAGCGTGCGATGTGCCGTATTACAAGAAAGATAGCTGCCGCCGCTTGGCCGAGCGTGAGATATGCCGTATTTACTTGTCTAAACAAAAAAGATAGCCATCGTACGCTTGCCAAGTGTACGGTGTGTTGTATTTACTCGTTATTCGTTACTCGTTACATGACAAGAAAAATATTTCAAACACACTGGATTAGCGTCTTGTACTAGATTCATATTGTCTCATGTTTTATAGATTGGACTCATATCACATTATTCTAGTTTAGTATTTCTATTTACAGTCTTCATTGTCATGGTCTCCTTATTCACTATGGTTACTTTCCTTGTCTTAACTGTTGATTCCATTTCATATACATGTCACAACTTTCCATGATTCATCAAATATAACTGTCTATGACTGCTTTATTGTCTTTGTCATTTACTTGGGATTGCTAGATGAGATGTGCTCGTTTAATCCTGACTGGATATATTTTTCAGATGATTGCCTGGTGGATACGTGTCCTACCCATTACGGATCTGAGGAGGGGATAGCTACCTTGAGTCTCGACTTTCAGGAGTGACCAAGATACTAGTTTAGTGGACGTATTCTAGATTTCTATTTTGAACTTGAATTGTAATAAGTAAAGATTTTGACATTGTATTTGAGTTTGTTTCAGATATTATTTTAGTTGTTGTTTGTTGAGTCTTATAGTTATTTAGACTTTTGTGATATCTTATCATACTTTAGACTGTGATTGTGTATTACCATATCTTTATACTTGTCCTCCATTTGGAGTTGAGATCTATGAGAGTTACATTATATATCCTTGTGTGAGATATTAGTTAATTAGCGACCTAGAACAGCGTTCTACCGTCGATTCTGTGGCGTAGGCTAGACGTTGTTACGCACTCATGCTCCTATACCGGGTGATACATTTTTAGTAGTGGCCCATGCAGTTGAGATTTGCATTTAGTGTGATATCTTGGTAGTGCGATGATTAGTTGCACTGCGGCATGCCTACGATAGAAGATATGGAATAGGCTTTAGAAGAGAGGATACTCAATCACAGTTAGGACTACTTGAGAAGATTTTTGGGACAGCCCTTCAGAATCTCATTATAACTATCTCAAAATTTGATTCCAACTGTTTCTGTCTACTTTTCTTGTTCGTTGCTAAATTTAATTATTGGTGTTCATTGTTGACTTGATTTTCTACCAAGATAAATCTTATGGGCTAGGTTGCCTCATTATTTCTGAATAGACGGGTATGGTTATCAGCCTTCAGAATAGATACCCTGCAGGTGGTACCCTGGTATAGTGGAGGGAGATATTACTGTGGATGTCACCTGAGTATCTTGAAGTAGAGAGAGGAGCTAGGCCACCTGTGGCACAGCACCATGCCCCGCACTATCAAAAGGATATACCCAGAGGAGCAGGTTTTGCGCTGACGGTCGAGAAGACCGATGCTATAGGTGTCGTGTTAGCAGTCTATTTCTTTCTGTCCTTCTTTTTTCTCTTATTGTGTGATTCTATTAGCACCTATCAGGATATTATGGGCTGTGCTAGGTAGTATAGTGACCCTACTTGAGATTGTGAAATCACGACCAGTAGGACCATGATTTGTATGTTATTGGATAGAATCTCCTTGACTCTGATTGTTGGGGGTTTGACCTAGAAGGATTATGACCATCTTAATTTTGATGACAAAATTTTTCTAAGGGGGTAGATTTATCACCACCATATTCTAGAACAAAGGTATTTTGGTAATTGGTAATTTTTTATTTTAATAGTATTTAATTAATGATTTGCATTAGTGTCTTTAATTGGTAAAACATTAGAACTACATTGTGTAGATATTAGCCATGACCATCGAAACTTGGTGAGAGATTAGACAACTTAAGTTAGACTCTAATCTAGCTAGAATGTCAATTAGAACCCATTTAGTGATTTAAAACATAAGCCACATTAGGCATTTTACTTAAGGGACCTTAAAATGACAAATAGGAAGCCCTTTAGGCATTTTCACTCAACCAAGCCCTAAGGACAGCCCTTGGCCAGCCAAGAGAGACCCCCACCTTGCCTATTTAAGTAATCAAAGCCTCCTTCTTTCCATTTCCATTACAAACCCCCTAACCCTAATTTATGTTCTTCCCTAAATTGCTACCAACATCCAAATTGAGTACAAATTCATCCAAACAAGTTACAATCTGTTCCCCATGAAGAGAGGAAGCCTCTCTTTGCTAGGAGGGGCCTATGAGAACAATTTGGCTATTGGAAGTGAAGGAAATCTCATTCTAGCTTTGTTTCATGAGAATCCATCTCTCAAGTGATAAGAACCTCTAAACACATTCAAATTTCCATTTCCTTGATATAGATGCATTCATTTAGGGTCCCTCTTGCATTAGGAAGGTTTTGGGTCAAGTTCGGATTCGTTTGAGGTGCGTATCACGAGAGTATCGGATAATCACATCGAGTGTTCGATGAAATAACTCTTAGGACATTTTATACTCTAATTTCAATTGTTATTGAGTTTTCCCATTAATAATATGATGTGTTAGGAGTAGTGAGTGTTGTCTAGTGAATTTGGATTGATTTGGTGGGAGTATTTGAATGTGGGGGGCTCGGGTTCATAGTTTGCTCACTGTTATTACTATGTTATATTATTTGGTATATGCAGTCAGTAAATTTGAGTTATTTTGCCACATGTTAATCTATATTAAGGTTGTCTAACAAATTAGGAATGAATGGAATGATTTTGATAGTATAAATGTGTTTGGGGGCTTGGTAAGTCAGTGTTTTGTTAACTGTAATATTATATTCAGTCCACTCTTTATATTTTGTTTGTCCCCTACATATTTATTTCATTCTCTACCGATCATTAGTAGATCATTCATTGCCAAGTGATCATATCCTTTCTATATGTGCAGCCCATCCTCTTGTTCATTCCTTGATTCCACATTGCCTAGTCCCTATCCTTATCATGTGTTCCCTTAGCATGTACTAGTCCTTATCATCTTCATGTTTAGTCCAAGCCTACACGTGTTTTGTTTAGACGAGCCAAATTCTTTCTGTTCACACTTATTTGAGACCCTTCTGTTCACTTTTATTTGATACTGCACCCTTGCTTCAATTCAGATTGTATACAATTGATATGCAGTTCGTAACTTTGAGTATCAGTAATAATTGCCTTGCCATATAATTGTTTAATGGCTCTAGCTTACTTGCCTTGGTATTCAGACGTTTATCTACCTGAACACCCCATTAATTGGTACCAGTTTTATATTAGCCTTTGATTACTGTCCAAATCATTAGTTTAGTCTACATTAGATGAGCCATTAGGTACTATTTTACCTAAACCTTGTTCTGTCCTGCATACCTTAGAAAGACCAGTTTTCCTTTCCTTTGTGTCAGTTAAGAAGAGCTCTTGTGTATCCAATTTCCATTTATGTATCTATCCATATATGTGTTCTTCCATTCATGTATCTACCTATACGTATCTCTGTCCTACCCACACTATTTGATCTGTCCATATGTGGACATGTGTCCAGATACTACATCCATTCAATTTTCCAGCATCTCCTTATGTTCTGCATTGAACCTATTGTTGGCCCATTTCATGTTCACACCCGTTTAATAATCGACACTAACTTAAGTCAATACACAAAATATACGAACTGTTGCTAATCATTTCAGGTCTAGTGAAATCAATATCAAAAAGCGTACTAATACATCAGCAAGCATGCGAATCATCATTCTGGAGCTCATTCTCATTGGAACCAGTCCGAGTCATTTTACAATTTATTATGTATTTTATCTTTATTGAGTCTAGGATATAAATTATAAGATCGACTGGATACTACTGGCTTAGGTTAATGATAGTCCACTCTCCTATACAGCCTACCCATCCAAAGTCCACTTACCAAAAATATCATTCACTTTGTGCAATAATTTGACAAGTATTTTATATTTTTAACTAAGACATAACTCAAGCCGAGTTCGGTTCGAGTTCGGTCCAAACTCTGACCGAGTTCAGTAAGTTTGAGTTTAAATATTTGTTGCCTCCAAATCTGCATGCAACGTTCGTTTGCAAAATCTTTGCATCAGAACTCTGCCTGAATTCTGTCCGAGTTCGGTCCTCGAAAACACCTATAAATAGAAGAGAATTTCTCATTCCAAATCACTCAAATCAATTCATCTTCTCATCTCTCTTCAGTAATTGTTTTCATTTGATCAAAAGCTTTCATATTTCACCTACACATCTCTTAGACAAAAGCTAGTAATATCTATTTTGATCTAGAGACTTTTGGTTCTCAAGAGTTGTAAAGAGGTCGTTCAAAGTTTAAAAACTATCTCTGTTTTCGGAGTCAGTCGTGCGCTCGTTGCCAAGCATGGTATTGTGAAGTCGATCGTGTACTTGTCACCAAGCAAGGTTTTTTAAGAGAGTGCAAGCTCTCAATTAGCTTGTGCCTTAGTGGATTAACATCGAGCAAGAGTACTCGAGACTAGATTAGACCTCTCAGAGGTATACTAGTATACATCGCTACGTCACTGAGTTTGATCTATCTATCTCTTGATATATCTATTTATTATCTCTTTATTCATTGCCACAGTTATCTGTTTTTAAATTTTAAATTAGTGATTATTTTCTGCTGCACTCGTACTCACTCTATTCACCCCCCTCTAGAGGTGCTCAACGGTCCTACAATTGGTATCAGAGCAGGTTATATTATATATAACAAATATTAGAGAGTATAAACGGCAGTCATGAAATCAAGATTCAACGGTGAAGGGCAATCCAAAAATAGACCCTCACTATTTGATGGTACAAACTATACCTACTGGAAAACACGAATGACATTCTTTTTAAAGTGTCTTGACTTTGATCTTTGGTCTATAGTAGTTGACGGTTATAAGAAACCGGTACCTACAGTAGTTGATGGCGTGCTTGTAGACAAGCCTCATGACAAATATACAGAGGCTAAAAAAGCAAAGGCTAGTCTAGATGCTCGTGCCATCAACGCACTGTTCTGTACAATTGACAAAATGGAGTTTAACAGAGTTTCAACCTGTAAGACGTCTCATGAGATTTGGAAACTTCTTGAGGTAACTCATGAAGGTACTTCTCAAGTGAAGGAATCTAAAATCAGCAGACTATCACAGGAATATGAATCTTTTAAAATGAAATCAGGTGAGTCAATTACATAGATGTTCACCCGTTTCCTTGATATTACTAATCTTTTGCAGTCTCTTGGTAAGGATTACAGTATCAGAAAAGTGCTACAGGCTCTAACTAAGAACTGGAACCCAAAGGAAACAGCAATCATTGAAGAAACGATCTCACCACCATGTATCTGGAAACACTTATGGGCAAGCTCGTGACCCATGAGCTTGATCTGCAAGAGTTTGAAGAAGCTACCCCAAAGGAAAATCTATCGCCTTTAAAGCTCAAGCAGAAAGTCAACATGCAATAATTCTGAGGAAGAATCATCAAGTGGTGATGAACAAGCCCTACTAGTGAAGAACTTCAAAAAATTCCTAAAGTTTGAGAAATCAAACAAAAGGAAGAGAGATATCCAAGAAAGCAATAAAGATAAAACAATATGCTTTGGATGCAAGAAATCAGGGCATAAGAAGAAGGACTGTCCAACTTCAAAGAAAAGCAGTCCATAGGATAGATCAAGATCAAGCAGAAAAGCAACAACTAGTCGAAAGTATACAAATACAAGTATCTGGCATGAAAGCGATGCCAGTGATACAGAGGAAGAAGACAGACCCTACAGAAATGCCAATGTTTGTCTTATGGCTTTTGATAAGGTATCCTCAAATCCTTTGTATGACAATTTTACTTTCGATGAATTAGAAAATGTCTTTAGCGAACAACTTGAAGAACATAGAAATATGCTTGACAAGTATAAGCAATCTCGAAAAGATGTTAAGGTATGCACAACCGAAATAGCTAGACTGTCCAGTCTCATTGAAGACATTAAAGAGACGTATACTACCGGTAACACGGAAGAGATAGCCAAGCTTAAAGTAGACTATCATGAGGCTATCCTCAAAATTGAAAAGAAAGAAAAAGACTATGTCAAAATATAAGAGTTATATAACATAGAGAAGAAGAAGCACTTAGTCACAGAATAAAGACTCATAGATATGACTGCTAAATATGAAGAGTCTTATGCGGTTTCTAAAAAATTAGAAATCAAGTTAGGCAAATAGGAAATACATATGACACTGCCTAAGTATAGTCCTAATACTAAGCATGCACCTAAGAGGACTAAAACATAGAAAGCACGTAAGAAACACGAATATCACCATGCTTTTACTTATAGATTTTAAAAAAACCACATATGCATGTCAACACAAATTCTACTAACACGTTTTCAAAACTCACTTGCATATACTGTGGTACTCATGGACACATATCACAGTATTGTTTAGCAAGAAAACTTGTTGACAATCGTACATTATTTTGGAGACCTAAGACTAATCAATATGGACCCTTTAGTAAATGGGTACCAAAGGATTCATCTACTTGTTTTGTAGGTGGAACCTCAACCATCTCATGCTAAAAGCAAGTGGAACATCGATAGAGGATGTTCGCGGCACATGACTGGTGATGCATCTTTGTTCGCCACGCTATCGATGAAGAAAGAAGGATATGTCTCCTTCGAAAACAACCTGATAGGTGATATTATTGGAAATGACACTGTTGGTATATCTCCTTATCTTGTAATAAAAGATGTTTGTCTAGTAACAGAATTGAAACATAACCTATTAAGCATAAGTCACTTGGTTGATAATGGTTATGGTATCAACTTTGTGAAAGACAAATGTACCATATATTATTTGTCATCTGGTAATCCCGTATATGAAGGGATTAGAGAAGACAATATTTATGTTTTCTTTCTGGAGAGTACTAACAATGTAGGAAGATGCCTAGTAGCTAACCTAGATGAAAGCTGGCTATGGCATATGAGACTAGGTTATGCTAATATGGACACTATCTTATGACTGAGCACTAAGAAACTGGTAAAAGGACTCCTTGAGAACTCTTCAAGAGAGATATGGTATGTGCTAACTGTGAAAAGAACAAAGCACATAGGTCTACATTTAAATCCATCGACGCTGTAAGTACTTCTAGACCTTTGCAGTTGATACATATGGATTTATTTGGTCCTAGCAGAGTCGCTAGTCTTGGCCGTAAGCTCTACGCATTTCTTATTGTTGATGATTTCTTTCGTTTTACTTGGGTTTACTTTTTATCAAACAAAAGTGATGCTATTTTTGAATTTCAGTTATTTTGTAAAAAGGTACAAAATGAAAAAGGCTTCATGATTACTCGTATCCGAAGTGATCATGGTGGCGAATTCATAAATATTGATTTTAAAAAGTTTTTTGATGATAGTGGATATTACCACGAATTTTTCTTCCCTAGAATTCCTCAACATAATGGTGTTGTAGAGCGGAAGAACCGTTCTCTAAGCGAGATGGCTAGAGTCATGCTGAATTATCATAATTGTCTTAAATATTTTTGGACAGAAGCTGTTAGTACAACCTGTCATATTTTAAATAGGGTGTTAATTCGACCCATCACGAAGAAAACACCTTATGAACTTTGGTTCGGAAGGATTCCAAACATTTCTTATTTTAAAGTTTTTGGATGTCGTTGTTTTATCCTGAACACCAAGGATAACTTGGGAAAGTTTGACTCTAAAGTAGATAAAGGAATATTTCTAGGATATGCTGCTAAGAGTAAGGGATATAAAATTTTCAATAAAAGATCTATGATTGTTGAAAAATCTATTAACGTTATTTTTGATGAGCTCAATAGTCACAGATCTAGCGACAGTGATGATGAAAGTGTACAAGCAAGAACCGACAAGAGTCCTGTGGAAGATCAGACTCATAGATTTGAATCATTGAAGTTCTTACCAGATCATCTAGAGACACTCATTGTAGGTGACATATCAAAAGGTGTAAGTACACGCTCTTCTCTTAAAGATTCTGAAATAGCAGCAAATGTAGCTTTTATTTCACAAATAGAACATAAGAATGTAGAAGATGCTTTTAATGATGAGTTTTGGATTAATGTCATGCAACAGGAACTTAATCAATTTGAGAGAAACCAAGTTTGGTAACTTGTTCCTAAACCTATTGGTCAATCAATAATTGGTACCAAATGGGTATACCGAAATAAACTAAGTAAAGATGGACAAGTTCTACGCAACAAAGCACGTCTAGTGGCACAAGATTATAATCAAGAAGAAGGTATTGATTATGACGAGACATATGCTTATGTTGCTAGACTAGAAGATATCTGCATGTTTTGTGCATTTGCATGTTTTAATAATTTTAAATTATTTCAAATGGGCGTGAAAAGTGCATTTTTAAACAGTTTTCTGAAAGAAGAAGTGTTTGTGAAACAACCCCCTGGTTTTGAATATTTTTAAAGACCTAATCACGTCTTCAAACTTAAGAAAGCACTCTATGGACTCAAACAGGTACCACGTGCTTGGTATGAACGCCTAAGTACCTTCTTACTTGAAAATGGTTTTTCAAAAGGAAGAGTTGATACAACTTTGTTTATCAAGTCTTTAGATGATGATATTCTTCTTGTGCAAATATATGTTGATGACATCATATTCGGATCTACTAATGAAAAACTTTGTCAAGAGTTTGCTAAGTGTATGCAAAGTAAATTTGAGATGAGTATGATGTTAGAGCTGAACTTTTTTCTAGGACTCTAGATCAAACAATACTCAAAGGGAACATTCATCAATCAAGCCAAATATACGTAGGACATACTGAAAAGTACGACTTCAAAAATGTAAAACCTCGGAACTCGAATGGCTACATCTACAAAGCTTGACACTGATGAAAGTGGCAAACCTATCGACCAGCGTAAGTATCGAGGTATGATTGGTAGCTTATTATATTTAACTGCTAGTCGCCCTAATATTATGTTCAGTGTTTGTATTTATGCACGATACCAGGCAAATCCTAAGGAATCACACCTAAGTGTTGTTAAGCGTATCTTCCGATACCTTAAGGGAACTTCAACAGTCGGCTTGTGGTATCCTAAAACCAAATCTTTGACCTGATAGGTTACTCGGATGCGAATTTTGCAGGATGCAAAGTAGACCGTAAAAGTACCAGCGGTACGTGTCATTTTCTAGGAAAGGCCTTAGTATCATGGTTTAACAAGAAATAAAATTCTGTAGCATTATCAACTACTGAGGATGAGTATATCGTCATAGGACGTTGCTATGCTCAAATTTTGTGGATGAAGCAAACCTTAGAAGACTACAATCTGTACTACACTAAGATTCATATTTACTGTGATAACACTAGCACTATTAACTTGACTAAGAACGCCGTATGTCACTCACGCACAAAGCACATTAAAATTTATCATCACTTTTTACGTGATCACCAACAACACGGGAACATCTTCTTGGAATTTATTGACACCGATCATCAACTAGCAGATATTTTCACAAAACCACTGGCTGAAGACCGCTTCGACATTATGCAGCGAGAGCTCGGCATACTTGAATTTTCAGATTCATAATGTAGTATGTTCATTAAATTTATTCTATAACTCGAAACTTTGTAATTTTTTAATAGAAATTATTTTGGGTACAAGCAGAAAGGGTCCTTCTGTCATACAGGCGTAAATAGCCTAAAGCGACATGGTGTACTAGTCTTCGGACTACCGCTAGCTAGGATCTGGCCCCTACAGCTAACCCAAAGTAATACAAATTATTAAATGAAGAAGTGTAACAGTTATAGATTCAAATTTTAAACAAATACTACATTTATGACATTGTGAATACAAGCAGCCAAACTCGGACCGAACTTGACCGAGTTCGGTCGGCGCTGTACGAATTTCCAGAACCGAACAGCCAGCCCTAGCCCTATATAATCACCTTCTTTCCTTCATTTTTCTCCACAATTCTACCGAGAATAACATCCAAATCTCAAGAGAGCTCCACCTCCTCCTTCTCTTCATGCTTTTCAGAGTCTTGTGGTCGTCCTCTCCACCTTCTTCATCCTTTACTCAAGGTGTTCTACTTCCTTTCTTCTTCATCCATGGCACCCAAACATCAGAAGCGAAAGATTTATTCCTCTCAAGCAGGATCATCTTCCTCAGATTATGTTCCAACCAATGTCTTCAGTCCAACCCGTCCTACTGGATCTGATGACTACGACTCCGGACACTTTTCCGATAGGGAATTTTCTGATCTTTGGTTTGATTCATTTTCGGGTCATAAAATTTGTGTTGGGGCACGTGTTAACTTTACTATCTTTTTTGAGTATGCCCCTACTTTCAACCGTCTTGGTTTTCGTGATTTTTTTGAAGTTGCTGAGAATATTTATGATAATGTTGTTCGTATGTTTTACTGCAATTTGCAAGTAAAAGATAACGGCAACTTTTATTCTTGTGTAGCTGGGCAGGAACTAGAGTTCAATGCCACAGACATTAGTAAATATTTTCATATTCCTGATGTAGGTGAGGCATTAGTGGATATTCACCATGTTCAATTCCCTGAAGGTGTCACCCTTGATTCCTTCAAAGAATTATTGTGTCATCCTAAACCTGTTCCTAGAAGGGTATATTCCAAACATCTGAATCAAAACTTCTATGAACTCCATAGGTTTATATTTTATGTTCTTCTTCCAAAGAAGGGATCTTTTGACGAGATCACCTTTATGGAGTTATCAGCTATATGCCATATTCATTATGGTATTCCCTTTTCTGTTCCGAAGACTGTCATAGCATGGATGCTTAACTGCAGAAATGCGAGATGCAACCTTGTCTACCCTATGTACTTGGCTTCCATCTTCAAGAGGTTTAAAATTAATCTTTAAACCTTTTCTTACTCTGCCACTGCCATTGAACTCAGTAGGTCTAGGTTATATCCTACTCCTCATTTGCCTCCTGGTGCTGAACCTGTTCACGATGATGACCCCGAGGCTCCTCCTGCTGCTGCTGCTCCAACCCCTGCTCCGGGTTTTGACCCTAGTTTCTATCAGGGCTTTGATGATTTTGTTGCCCTCTCAACACAATGACATCAAGGCAATCTTGATTCAGAGTTCCGCCATATCACCCCGGCTTAGGTGTTGCGAAACAGTATTGCTGATATTCACTGGAGTCTTTCTTATAACCCCACACATCTAGTCACCATGCTTCATCACCCCAACTTTCCTGGACCTAGGTGTAGGAGCGTAAAAAGTGCTTCATTGAATGAGTCAAAGAGATGGATCATTCTACTCAAAATGATCTATTTTACGCCAAGGAGAGGCTAATCACTTTACGCCTAAAGCAGGCTGATCATTTTACGCCAGGTTCAAGCCAAAGGTTTTATGCCTAGGATAGGCTAGCCACTTTTACACTGGACAAAGCAGTCAAGTCTTGCATTGAATGCAAAGTCTGATATGAAGATATTAATGATGGCATATATCACAGAATTCGAAGGGATTTGTTTTACACAGAGACCAATGTTGTCGTTTAGTATGTGGACTGAGCTATTTTTACGCTGACAGTATGGCTTCTTTTACGCATAGAGACTATATGAGTTTTTACGCTCAAAGGTCGACGTGTGCGTAAAGTTTATTTGGGCTATTTTACGCTCAAGGTTATTTAACAACCACTTTATGCGGGAAGTCCATGTCAGGGCTATTTTACGTCTAGTCTACTGCTTTACGCTCAGAGTACATTTGGGCTGTTTTTATGCCCTATTCTTTCTGACCAACTTGGAACGTGGTTTGCCTACATGGATTTCATGCCACATATTTCGAAGAACGTGTATACGTGCATCCTATTCTTACTGAAATAATGGGACACGTGTCAACATATGTAGAGGATGACTTTGGTCATGGGTGGTAGTTGTTAGCATAAAGACGAAACTTTTGTTGAGTTTTTACGTACAAGAGCCCAAGTCTATAAATAGACTTATTTTTCTCAGACGGACAGAGACATAGAGACAGGAGGAGAGAAAACAGAGAGATTAGAACTCAGAGACTTTGATTCTCCAGAGCATTCTTCTTCAACCTTTCTTTCATAACAGAGTGAAGCAAAGCAGGAAAGCATTCGGCCTCGCCATCAGTGCCCAAGTGCGTCGATACCTTTCTGGTGACTTAGTTCTTCCAACTGTTCATCTTCAAGCAGTGATCTTCATCATCATCGTATGGTCCAAGGAACAAAGTGATCATTTACAGATCAGACTTCCATAGCAATACTTTCCCAGAATCAAATTTGTACTTCTTGTACTTTTTCTCGTTTTATTTTCAAAAGCCAAATTTTCCTGGCATTTTGTTAAGTGAAACAAAATGGAGACTCTGCTGGAGAAGACCTTCTCCTCTGACGAGGAGGCAATTACTCAATACGATGATGTGTCGATTGGATCGAAAAAGAAGACTCTGGTTGTACACTTCGACCAGACTGCTTATGAAGGGATGCTCCGAACTGGGGGTAGTTCTCGCTACTCCAATGTTCAAAAATCTTGCAAAGCACGAAAAGTTTGGATTCCTAAATCCAAAATAGCTTCTGATCTCTCTGTTGCTGCTGATGGCAAGGGAATTCTTCCTACTCCTGTCGTAGGGGCTCCCGTTTGTAACGAGGCAGTCCTTACTTCAGTATTCCACTCTAATTGTGACAATTTATCTCCCGTCTATAATGGTGAAGGTAATCAGGTTTCACGCCCACTGCGTAAGAACCAAGTTTTACGCCCGGTGCGTAAAAATAATGTTTTACGCCCAGTGGGTAAAAACCAAATTTTACGCTCAGTACATAAGAACGAGTCTCCCATTTGTAATGTGGCAAACTCTAACGCTTGTGCTTCTGAGTGTAAGGATAAGTCTCCCGTCTGTGACATGGTAGACACACATAAGTTACGCTCTTCGCGTAAAGAAAAATCTCCCGTCTGTGACGTGGTAGATAATCAATTTTTACGCTCTACGCGTAAAGGTAAGTCTCCTGTCTTTGACAGCGTAGATAAAATTTGCAACGATGTTTTCATATCTAATGTGAATGTACCTAAACGCGTACAACGTAAAAATATTGTTGGTAAAACTTCAATTCTACACCAACAACCTTCTTATACTGCTCTACACAAAGTACCAAACCTACAAATTACACGCAATGAAAATGGAGTCCTTCGTGCTCAAAAATCTCAAGATTTACGCACACAACTCCAAACGCGTAAAAATGTACAGTTTGGTTCTACGAATGCAGCCAGTAATCTTCTTTATACACAAGGGACTAAACGTTTCTCTACCCCAAATGTAATAAAGAAGACTACTCCCTCTACTCCTTCTGATTTACGTGAATTGCTAATGCAAAAGCGTAAGAACAAACAATCTCCGGTGATATTTCCCCAAGAAAAATACTATTGTGAATATCACCAGGTTGTAATCAACTGTTATTGTTCAGCTTCAAAATGGTCAGTTTTTGATCGATTGAGTTTTAATGTGCCTCAACAACAAGTTGATGACCAAGAACATGAGCCGTCATATGTGTTAGTCAACATGGCATCTCATACTAACAGAGGACGATGCCCAAGACGGAATATGTCCCAAACTCCAGGTCAACAACAGTTCAACAGACTTCTTGATTCCTTTGATGGAGTATATTAGAACACTAGATCAAGAAGACAAAGACAATTGCAGACTTCTGATTCAGAAGCTAGGGGTACTCAATCTTTTGAGTCCGAAACTGATAGTGTCGATTCATACTTCTATACTAATCCTTCTATATCTTCAAGAGAGGTTAAATCCTACGCTATTGGAGATGAGCCAAAGACGTCATCTGCTAATACAGAATAACGTCTCACTGCCGTTGAGCAATCACTGAAAGACATGCTTAACATGGTGCAAAACATGCATCAGATAATATTGAATCATCAAAATGCTCAGCCGACAGTAATAACCCCAGTACAAGTAGCAGCACCAACTCAAGATAGTCAAGGGGCTGATATACCTTTGAATATTCAAGAGCCTGCTGTTAATCAAAATTCTGCATCTCTAGATCCTATTATGCCAGAAGATGTACCATCTCCGGTGGGGATTACGGTACATCCAACAACCATTCAATCAAATGTGCTTCGGCAGACTAGTGAAGCCATTCAAGCAGTACGTGAGCTCAAAGCACAGTTTGAAGGTTTGAAGCACAAGGATCAGCTCCAGAGGTTAGGGATTAAGCAACCTTATCCTCCTCATTGGAATGATGTACTCTTTTCACCAAAATTTAAGCCATAATCTATGGTATTGTTTGATGGAAGGACTTCTCCTAGTCAGTATATCAATTATTTTGATATTATGACTGTACATCTGCAGAAAAATGATGCTCTTCTCACTCGAGTGTTCATTGGATGCTTGACGGGTTCAGCTTACGACTGGTATCGTAGTTTACCTGACAATTGCATTTCGACTTTTGACGAATTTAAGGCAATGTTTCTCTTCCGCTTCTATGAAGGAGGTATGGACATAAACATGTCCTCCTTAATAGAAATCAAACAAAAGGAGAAGGAAGATACTCGGACGTTCATCGAACGTTTCCGACAGGCTACTCTAAAGATGCCTCCTGGTATGCCAGATTCAGTGCTAATTGATACATGCAAGATGAATCTGCGACCATCTATTGCTATCTTCACGGGTTCCCAATTCACAGATTGGGCTTCGTTTATCATAGCAGCAGTTTCTGCCGAGACCAATGGTAGGTTGGCTCATGAACATGGGATGATTTTTGCCTCAGAAGATAGAGGAAAGAAAAGTAATCCTGGTAATCGTAATGTGAAAGGAATTTTCCAGGCCAAAAGAAGAATACTCTTTTGACGAAAGTAATATCCCAGAGATTTTTCAATGTCTGGTGAAGAGTGGCAAACTCCAGATTCCGGAGCCAAAGAGGCCTAATGAGGTGAATCTGACTGACAATCCCCAATATTGTATCTATCATAGATACATTAATCATCCTACCAGTGCTTGCTATGTCTTGAAGAAGAAAATCCAAGAACTGATTAATGCTGGTGCTATTACTTTAACCAATGATGACCATACGGTTACAACCAATATGGTTTTTCTTCAATTCGGAGATTTTCCTCCACAGCAAGTTCTAGATGGAATTATCCCAATCCCGAAGGCGACGATGAAGATTATGAATATCCCGCCTCCTAGAGAAGAAAATGAAGGATTGCTGCCTCTCACCTTAAAAAATGGTGAAATTATGTGGGTACATCCTGACTTAGTACCTGAGTTAGAAAATGAAAGTAAAACTTCTAAATCCAAGAAAGGTAAGAAAGTCAAAAACTGCAACATGATTTCTCATGTTATCTCAGATCTTGACGACTTGGATCATCTATGGGATGGCCTTCCTTTAGAAGATAGACTGAGAGGACTGAACATATGTCCTCCAAGTCTAGATCCTCCTACCAAGCTCAAGCTTACTCATCAGTAGTGGCTAGCCATAAATAGTGTTCCCTTATACCGGGCACAACAAGTCTTCGCAGCTTATGAAAAAGCTCCTACAGGGATTTTTCCTCGTATCCTAAATCCTTCTCTTTACGTAGCCATGGAGACGTCTATTCCTCATTCTCCTGTAGTTACAGAGATCTCTTCTTCTTCCTCTGTGGAACCATCTGTTGAAAGTCCACTGCCTATTCATTTATACAGTCAGCAATCAATCATTCTCATGAAGAAGATGGGTTATGACTTTAAAAAGGCAGAAGGTTTGAGTTATGATAAAGGAATAGGACTTCCTTTACAGATTAAAAATCAAAACTCCACTGTTGGGTTGGGTTCTAAAGTTCCTCATAACAATCCTTACAAGAAGAAGGCTAAGGGAGGGAAGACTAAATCCTGTAATATGGTACTTCCTTCTCTTGAATCCGAAGAAAAAACTTTTACTGGTACAAGATCTGGGAAAGAGTACCACAAAGATTATGAAGGATCCTCCAAAGAAGCAGAAGACGTAGTAGAGTTGACGTCCCATTGAAGTCTGCTTCCAGTCAGGGGGTAGTGATCAAACCCTACAAATTTGATATTCTAGCTCAGTTAGCCAATACTCCGGCTAGACTATCTATATTTGAGCTGCTTCGTCTTTCTAGAGAAAGCAGGGAGACTTTGAGTGAAGCTTTACTTCAAGCAGATTCATGCTTGGCTCAACTCAAGAGTCTTGATAATACTCCAGTGTCATGTCCGCAATGTCATAGTGTGATGGAAGCAATTTCCAACATCACCTTTACACAAGAAGATATGCTGTTGAAGCATAACAAACATGACAGGCCTCTGTACTACACTGGGTATATTGGATCCACTGAAATTGACAGGATTTGCATTGATCCTGGTTCCTCAATTAGCATAATTCTTCAGAGTATGCTAAGACCCCTGAGGATTCCTACTAGTGATTTGACTTACACTAGTACTACGATAGTTGGTTTTAACTCTGGCAAGAGTAAACCACTGGGGAAGATTCGTTTGCAGATTCAGATTGGTGATCTTCGAACTATGGTAACTTTCTATATTATCAACTCAGACGTATCCTATAATATCCTTCTGGGGAGACCATGGTTACATGAGCATAACATCGTGCCTTCAACTCTCCACCAATGCTTCAAGTATATGGATTTCCAAGGAGTTGTGAAGACTGAGTTTGCTGATATCAATCCTTTCAAGGGTGTCGAAGCCTATTTTTCTGATTCAAGGCTTTATAAATAAGAGCATGTGAAAGAGATATCAGATATAGCTAAAGATCAATCATCTACTGAAGATTAGTCTATTAATGAAGATCTGCCAGAAGAGCAACCTTTGAAGATCATAGTCAAGGGACGAATCCAATCCCAACCTGTCGATGATCAACCTTTGATAATCAAGGTTAAAGGAAGAACTCAAGCTTTATCTGAGGAATCAGTAAATATTCCTGCTAAGAGCAAAGTTCAACCTTTTATGATCAAGGTCAAAGGGCGTACTTCTTGTACGAATGATCCAGGACCGCTATTGATTGTCAATCATGGCAAATCTACGCAGAAGACGGATGATGGTCCACTAGTGATTAATCCGAAGCGTAGCAATCAGATTGTAAATGATGTAAATATTGATCATTTTGTACTTTTTGATATCAATGAATATTTCCTTTTCGAGTATATGGCTGTCAAGTTTATTGAAAGAATGACTTTATCTTCTGATAATCAAAGTCATCAATATAAAGACAACATAGAACCAGAGGAAACATTATACATTTATCATAAGAAAAATTCCTTTCCTCCTCATGTCGATGTTGGACCTTATGCTCAAAAGTTCTTAACATCTTCTCCCTATCTTCTTTCTGTAGTTGCTCCATCGCAAGCTTGTGTAACTTATAGACGTCACGAAGAATCTTATTTCGTGGTTCCGTCTGATAAGAAAAACAAGCGCCAAATTGTGTTTGGCCTGGCCAGAAATATCCCTGTTACTCAAACAGATGATCTGAAAGATAAAGATAAAGGAAGAATTCGAATTGACAAATATAGTCAACAATCTATCAAGACTATCCAGAATATGGGATATGATTTGAAGACTATGCTAGGTCTCAATCAAGGCAAAGGTAGACGACTACCATTATGTGGTGATCCGTTTTACCAGAAGACTCGTCATGGGTTGGGATATGATCCGTCCTACATGTTTAATGACGATATACAAGAAGAATTCTCTTCTAGCTCTTTACAATCATCAGATTCAGAAGAAATCCATTTTATCGAATCTGATACATCTCACCCCTCATATGTTAGAGGAGGTTATTGTGATGAATCTGAACAAATATTCTCAGTTAATATGGTTCAAATTGATGGTGAATCTGAACCATTCGAAAATGATCCTTGGACCTAACACAAATTGGCTCTGCGGGGCGTGTCTCGATAATACCTTCAACTTTCCATTAGGATTCATTCATTTATTTGCGGAATTGAATTGTTCTTTCTTTTTCTGAAAGATATGTTAGTTCATTCATTCTTTCATCAATATTGGCATATATCCTCAATAACGTCTGTCTTCTTAATCCCCAGCTACCAAGGTTTGGTTAAGCTGATTACTCATCTCTTCGGAGAGAAATTTTAATCTTCTATCTTACCAGTTGGTATATAAAGTTGGATTTATTATTTATCATGTTCTTAAGACCTCTGGATAAATGTTAAATCTAATTATTTTTCTTATTTATCATGTCTATTTGACCTCTGCATAGATATTAATCTACTTTTCTTTGAGTTCTTACATACTGTCATGTTTATATTACCTCTGATAGTATTATACTCTAAAACAGAAAAGAAGATTTTATTATCTATCATGTCCATATTACCTCTGGATAGATATAATATATTGAGTTTAGAAGACTTGTCATGTTCATATAACCTCTGATAAGTATTTTCTATCTCACACCTATTGTTTAAATTCCAAATAAACGATAGGATCATAAAATATATGTTTCATTCCTTTCTTATGGAAACATTACAAAATGGATAAGACAAAAGATGACAAGCAGTTCTTTTAAGGTAGAGCAGAAATATCTTGAAGTAACTTCTGTAGTTCTTCTAGCCGCTTGCTACGAGAGCTCATAACTTTCTTGGTAGCCTCATCACGTCGAGCTTCAGGGGTACAAATACAAGAAAGTTCAACGAAGGTGGTTATTAGATTATCCTTGGCTTTATCAACGGTTCTGATGGTTGATTCAGCCCCAAAGGCTTGTTATTCTAAAATAGAGCTTTGAGTGAGGTGCAGATTTCGAGCATCGATCATCTTTTCCCTTTCAGTCTTCAAACGAGCTAACTCAGCCTCGACTTCGTGGATTTTATCATTTTTATTCTGAATATCTATGTTCAAAGCATCATAAGCTACTCTGTGACCATGCAGTACGGGCTTTATTCCAGCTAAAAAGGCTTTCTCTTTGGCAACCTTCAGACTATGTTCATGGAGAGCTTCATTATAAGTGGTCTCCCGAGCAAGATAATCAGCTGTTAAGGCGTCATATTCCTCCTGGATGAGACTTTCAACAGTCTCACTTGACAGCTTGAGATATTCTCTGATCGGCTGTTCAAGGTCCTCCATAATTTTCTCCAATGCTGCAGCTCTCTCAGCATCATTGAACATGGCAACGTTCTTGATGGTCAAAGCTATTGCTACCTTCAAAATCTCATAACTGAGGCCCTTATTCAGGACCATTTTTTATCAGTGTTGCCAGAGTTTTATAAAAGGTTTCAGTATGAATCTCAACTAGGAGATTTATTTCTATGCTGGAGCTTGGTGTGGCAGCAATATCTAACAGATCTCTTCTTTGGGGATCGGGAGCAGATGTCGCTGGTGCAACAACAAGATGAGATGAAGTCGTTGCTGTTACTACTGTCATAGCTAATTGATCCCTAGAAGCTTTAGGGATTTTATCTCTAACACCTACAGATACCATTGGTGTAACAACAGGCTGAGATGGAGCTGTTGTTGTCACTGCTGTCATAACCAATTGGTTTCCAAGAGCTTCAGGAGCAATATCTTCAATATTTGTTACTCCAGCCGTTTCTGGAGTTCTGGCGGCGGTAATATTGGTGGATGTGGTGACAACTGCGGGAGCTGGTTCAGGTTCTGGCATTGACTTATCAGAAACTGGTACTGGATCAGTAGCAACAGCAGAAGGTGTTATTACAACTTCTCCAGTTTCAGTTAGTGATTCAAGTATGCTTTCAGCATCTTCTTCAATTGTTTGCTCCGCAGGATTTTCCACTGCTTCAGTTGTAGTAAAATTTTCTACAGCTGATTCTCTATTCAAGTCTGGTTCTCCTCCAGCAGCTCCATCATCACCTACAGTGAGGTCTACTGTAGTCTCTTCTTGGTGCTGGTCCTCAGCAGGAGAGGACATTTCAGGTTGTGCTTGTTGTGCCTCAAATGATAGAGGATGTTCTTCTTGAGGCTCTATCTCAGGTTTTTGCACTCTTCCCTTTTCGGCTTTTTCGTCTTCTAAAGAAGAAGATTCCTCCCCAGATTCCTTATTTTCTTCATAGATATCTTCTTCTTGAGGAGGAAGAGCCACAGGCTTTGGTGCAATGATGATATCTACAAAATAAACAAAATAAGTTAATATGCAAAATTATGATATATAATTCCGTATAGGTTTTGTATAATACTTGGAATATGTGCGTTTTTTTTCAAGATATGAATCATAATCACCATCCCAGTCATCATCTTCGAAGTCAAGAGCTGGCTCGTCTGATGGAATACGGTCTTGATCAGCTGTGGATACAGTAGTAGTACCCCCCGTAACTTGTGCCTTGGTTGGCAAAGATAAATGGAGCGAGGAGCTAAGGCGTCCAGGAGACAAAAGTGTTACAGCTTTTGGTGTTACTACTGGTGGAGGGGCTGAAGATCCTTCTCCTGGATGGACTGAAGAAGAACTGACAAGATGATCCTCTTCAATCAAAGTGTCATCTTCTGGAGTGTGGGCTCTTGGTTTGGAAGGCCCTTTGGTGGTAGACTTCTTCTTCTTCTCCGGAGACTTCACCGGAGAAGTGGTAGCTGCGTTCTGCTTTCGTTTGCGGGTCTTTCCAATAATTATTAGTCCCGCGGCTATCTCCCAGCTCCTCTAGGAATTACTGCCAGAAATTCATCTATGGCAGCAGTATTGTCTGGTACGTCAGGTGTTATCCTGATAGGTTCTTCAACATTTCCCTCCTGAGCCCACCGAAGACTTCCTTGCATACTATAACCGTCCTCAAAAGAGCGGATAAATGTATAGAAACGAGCATACGAATGAAGTATGCGTAGCTCATTTGTACTAGTGGCTGTAGATATGTTGAATCTAGCGCCAGTACATGCAGCTCCGAAATATCTCCATGCTCGTGCACCGTCAATCAACTTTCTATAATGATAGAAGCTGGTGGAAGGATTGCCAACATGAAGTTGGTCATATCCAAACTGGCGAGCGAACCTACTTGGCAGATAAGGCTCGAATGCGCAGTTTTCTTCATTCTGGTTCATCAAATGAGAGGGTCTGATGTACACTAGCCATTGGTAGACAGATATCGGCAATAAGGCTGATTTATCTACTCTATCTTCAAATTGCACACCAAGGCAGTCGGCCGGAACTGGTGGTCAGGTACAGAAAAAATTCCAGCTGTGAGAATAATTTAATGCTGTTCGGGTGTCTGCCAACGTTGTAGTTCTCCATGTAGATTTGCTAAATTTTTGGAAAAAAATCATCGCTTCATCTTCAGAGCCTGGTGGCAACAAATTACAATTGTGGTGTAGTAACCAACCTATCAGATAGGTGTATGGTAATTCCACCCTTGGAAAATTGTGAGGAGCATTATTGATTAGTTCTTCACCAAAAATCCGTAGACCTGCATTTATTCGGCATACCATTGCCGACAACAGATTAATTCTGGTTTTGAATACCAAACGGATCGCTGGCCACAATACGTTGCGATGAATCCTGTCTACAGTGCTGATCCCTGGCACGATCCATCTTCTCAGCCATAAGGTTAAGAAGCCTGCCAACAAGGCCTTCTTCGACATCTTCTGACTACCCTGCCTCAGGTAGCTTAAAGCCTCAGTCCCCGCAGGGATGTCTCCAGTTTTGGTAGACAGATATCGATCGTGAGCTTTCTGCGACGCCATCAATTCCTGAATTAAATCTGCAGGAATTATAGAGCAAGGTTTGATGATCTAAGTCTTGTCTTCTCGGATCCTGCTCTTCTCCGTCTTGGACACTCTATTTTCATGATAAAATAGATAGGTTGTCCATTTGGTTATGTATGCCAAATGTGATCCGGTTTCATACATGCTGGTGCAAATCAGATAATGGCACATAAGTTCTTCGTAGACTTGCACCAATTCGGGGTTCTTCTCCCGAATTTCTGCCAATTCCCGATTGAAGGGAATATATTCTTCATAGAGAAACTCGCCCATTGGCAGCTTCGAGATAAACTGTATCTCATGTAGGGCCAGACCCATCTCGCCATGCGGAGTTGCGAAAGTTCCTGTCGGACTCATATACAACTCCAATAAAGCCAAGAACAGGTTGCCGTTCGGTGGAATGCCATAACTGGTAGAAGCTACTCCTTCATACAAACCGATGTCGTCCAATTCTGTTTTAAAGTATTTCATGACCCAATTGCTGATCTGGATCCAGTTACTACTATAAGGGGTCAGCCACCCTGTCAGCCTCGGGTTGGTCTAAGGATATAAGACTCCTTCCCTTATGAATCTATTTATGAACATAGGAATCTCGACCGGCTGGATGAGAGATGAATCCTCGCTCGGTGTAAACCCAGGCAATAGTCCAGAAAATGGAATAACACCACCACAAGGAGTGCTAATGTGATAACCCATGTCATTTGCTCTCTTCCTTCTGAAAATGATTCTGCCTGGTCTACCATAGCTATTGGGAGTCAAATTCCACAGCATTTGACGGTGATGGCTAGCATGGACGAAAGCAGATATAGGGTAATCCATGTCCATGTCAGGGAGATATATTACCCTTTCTCCAGATCTAAATATCCAAACCTCTTTTTTGGGATGAGTCTGTGATTTGTAATCTAGCGCATCTCCAAATAAGAAAGCTGGCTTCAGGAATTATTGATTATCCAGTGACATCAGTACTTCCCCGTCTATCATGGATAACAACATTCTATCTCCTTGGGCATATATCAGTTATTCTCTTGCTGCAGGATATTCTGGGTTGGATTGGGGAAATTAGACATGAGATAAATCCTCCAGATAGTTTGAGCCCACCATGCCCGCTGACGAGCAAAAAACTTCTTCAAGTGGGTGAGCTTGCAAATCCACTGACAAAAAAAAAGAGATTAAATTAGTTTGTAGTTTTATGAGTAAAGACATTGACTTTTATGCTTACTAAAGTTGATAAAAGTTTTTTAAAGTGTATGAAGTCTTTGTTTTACAAGGTCTCTCAGTAATTGATGAATTTTACGCTACCACATGTTGATGTCAGCGTAATGTGTCTTTTTACGCTGGCATGTATGAACATGAGCGTAGTTAAGTTTTACGCTAGCACATTAATTGTGGGCGTAATTCAAATTTTATGCTGACACGTATAACGTGGGCGTATTTTTATCTTTTATGCTAACACGTACAACGTGGGCGTATATTGTTATTTCAGTTTTTTTTACGCTAACACGTATGACGTGGGCGTAAAAACTGAAGGTTCGGGTTATCTTCTTCTTCCTCGACGGGTTTTTTCCAGCCAAAGAATAGGGTTTTACCCATTATAGGCGGAGCTACGGCTGGGTTGGGTTGTCGGTGTGGTATTGACGACTGAATGGGAGTTTTCGTATGATCGTCCAACGATGAATCGACGGCAGGTTTCTTTCCCTTGTTGCTGGCGGCGAATGATTTCTTGGGAGCCATCGGATCAAAGTGAGGGTTTCAAAGAAAGAAAGGGCAAAGGAATTCGAGATTGCAAAAAGATGAGTAAAGTGTTTTCTCTCTCCGAAAAGACCTATTTATAGAGAGATTCAAATTGGTTTAAATACCCTGAAAATTACACCGACTGTTGGATATCCCCACTTTTATGCTGATGACTGTTGCGTATCCCGAATTTTACGCTGACTAGTTAAATCCTGACTTTTACGCTTCTGTTCAATGTATTTCAAATTTTGGAGATATTTGAAAACTTTGAAGGGGGTCTTGTAGGAGCGTAAAAAATGCTTCATTGAATGAGTCAAAGAGACGGATCATTGCACTCAAAATGATCTATTTTACACTAAGGAGAGGCTAATCACTTAATGCCTAAAGCAGGCTGATCATTTTACGCCAGGGTCAAGCTAAGGGTTTTACGCCTAGGACAGGCTAGCCACTTTTACGCTGGACAAAGCAGTCAAGTCTTGCATTTAATGAAAAGTCTGACATGAAGATATTAATGATGGCATATACCACAAAATTCGAAGGGATTTGTTTTACACAGAGACCAATGTTGTCGTTTAGTATGTGGACTGAGCTACTTTTACGCTCACAGTATGGCTTCTTTTACGCATAGAGACTATATGAGTTTTTACGCTAAAAGGTCGACGTGTGCGTAATATTTGGGCTATTTTACGCTCAAGGTTATTTAACAACCACTTTACGCGGGAAGTCCATGTCAGGGCTATTTTACGCCTAGTCTACTGCTTTACGCTCAGAGTACATTTGGGCTATTTTTATGCCCTATTCTTTCTGACCAACTTGGAACGTGGTTTGCCTACATGGCTTTCATGCCATATATTTCGAAGAACGTGTGTACGTGCATCCTATTCTTACTGAAATAATGGGATACATGTCAACGTATGCAGAGGATGACTTTGGTCATGGGTGGCAGTTGTTAGCGTAAAGACGAAACTTTTGCTGAGTTTTTACGCACAAGAGCCCAAGTCTATAAATAGACTTATTTTTCTCAGACGGACGGAGACAGAGAGACAGGAGAAGAGAAAACAGAGAGATTAGAACTCAGAGACTTTGATTCTCCAGAGCATTCTTCTTCAACCTTTCTTTCAGAACAGAGTAAAGCAAAGCAGGAAAGCATTCGACCTCGCCATCAGTGCCCAAGTGCGTCGATACCTTTCTGGTGACTTAGTTCTTCCAACTGTTCATCTTCAAGCAGTGATCTTCATCATTATCGTATGGTCCAAGGAACAAAGTGATCATTTATAGATCAGACTTCCATAGCAATACTTTCCCAGAATCAAATTTGTACTTCTTGTACTTTTTCTCGTTTTATTTTCAAAAGCCAAATTTTCCTGGCATTTTGTTAAGAGAAACAAAATGGCGACTCTGCTGGGGACGACCTTCTCCTCTGACGAGGAGGCAATTTCTCAATACCTTACAAATCTTCATTGATATCAAAAAGTATAGAATAATCAATATTTACATCATTTACAATTTGACTGCTACGCTTCAGATTAATCATTAATGGATCATTATCCATTTTCTGCGTAGATTTGCCAAGATTGACAATCAATGGTGGTTCTGGATCATTCGTACAAGAAGTACGCCCTTTGACCTTGATCATAAAAGGTTGAACTTGGCTCTTAGCAAGAACATTTACTAATTTCTCAGATGAAGCTTGAGTTCTTCCTTTAACCTTGATTATCAAAGGTTGATCATTGACAGATTGGGATTGGATTCGTCCCTTGACTATGATCTTCAAAGGTTGCTCTTCTGGCGGATCTTCATTAATAGACTGATCCTCAGTAGATGATTGATCTTCAGCTATGTCGAATATCTCTTTCATATGCTCTTGTTTATAAAGCCTTGAATCAGAAAAATAGGTTTCGACACCCATGAAAGGATTGATATCAGCAAACTCAGTTTTTACAACTCCTTGGGAATCCATATACTTGAAGCATTGGTGGAGAGTTGAAGGCATGATATTATGCTCATGTAACAATGGTCTTCCCAGAAGAATATTGTAGGATACGTCTGAGTTGATAACATAGAAAGTTACCATAGTTCGAAGATCACCAATCTGAATCTACAGACGAATCTTCCCCAGTGGTTTACTCTTGCCCGAGTTAAAACCAACTATTATAGTACTAGTGTAAGTCAAATCACTAGTAGGAATCCTCAGGGGTCTTAGCATGCTCTGAAGAATTATGCTAATTGAAGACCCAGGATCAATGTAGATCCTGTCAATTTCAGTGGATCCAATATATCCAGTATAGCACAGAGGCCTGTCATGTTTGTTATGCTTCAACAGCATATCTTCTTGTGTAAAGGTGATATTGGGAATTGCTTCCATCACACAATGACATTGCGGACATGACACTGGAGTATTATCAGGACTCTTGAGTTGAGCCAAGCATGAATCTGCTTGAAGTAAGGCTTCACTCAAAGTCTTCCTGCTTTCTCTAGAAAGACGAAGCAGCTCAAATATAGATAGTCTAGCCGGAGTATTGGCTAACTGAGCTAGAATATCAAATTTGTAGGGTTTCATTATTACCCCCTGACTGGAAGCAGACTTCAATGGGACGTCAAAGCGTACTGCTTTCTGTTTCCCCTTTTCAACCACAGATGGTTTAGCAGGAACAGGAGAAGGTTGAGCTGTTAGTGTTTCCACTACGCCTTCTGCTTCTTTGGAGGATCCCTCATAATCTTTATGGTACTCTTTCCCAGATCTTGTACCAGCAAAAGTTTCTTCTTCGGACTCAGGAGAAGAAAGTACCATATTACAGGATTTAGTCTTCCCTCCCTTAACCTTCTTCTTGTAAGGATTGTTATGAGGAACTTCAGAACCCAATCCAACAGTGGAGTTTTGATTTTGAATTTGTAAAGGAAGTCGTATTCTTTTATCATAATTCAAACCTTTTGCCTTTTGAAAGTCATAACCTATTTTCTTCATGAGAAGGACAGATTGTCGACTGTATAAATGAATAGGCAGTAGATTTTTAACAAGTGGTTCAACAGAAGAAGAAGAAGAGATCTCTATAACTACAGGAGAATGAGGAATAGATATCTCCGTAGCTACGGGAGGAGAAGAATTCGGGATTCGAAGAAAAATCCCTGTAGGAGCTTTTTCATAAGCAGCGAAGACTTGTTGTGCCCGATATAAGGGAACACTATTCATGGCTAGCCACTGCTGATGAGTAAGCTTGAGCTTGGTAGGAGGATCTAGACTTGGAGGACATATGTTCAGTCCTCTCAGTCTATCTTCTAAAGGAAGGCCATCCCATAGATGATTCGAATCGTCCGGATCTGGAATAACATAAGAAATCATGTTGCAGGTTTTGACTTTCTTACCTTTCTTGGATTTTGAAGTTTTACCTTCATTTTCCAACTCAGGTACTAAGTCAGGATGTACCCACATAATTTTGCCATTCTTTAATGTAAGAGGCAGCAATCCTTTATTTTCTTCTCTAGGAGGCGGGATATTCAAAATCTTTATCGTCGCCTTCGGGATTGGGATAATTCCATCTGGAACTTGCTGTGGAGGAAAATCTCCGAATTGAAGAGAAACCATATTGGTTGTAACCATATGATCATCATTGGTTAAAGCGATAGCACCGCCATTTATCAGCTCTTGGATTTTCTTCTTCAAGACATAGCAAGCACTGGTAGGATGATTAATGTATCTATAATAGATACAATATTTGGGATTGTCAGTCAGATTCACCACATTAGGCCTCTTTGGCTCCGGAATCTGGAGTTTGCCACTCTTCACCAGACATTGGAATATCCCTGGGATATCACTTTCATCAAAAGAGTATTCTTCTTTTGGCCTGGAAGATTCCTGATTATTCGGCGTCGTTTTATTCTTGGAAAGATTGACCATGAGGGTATCTTTTTCTTTCACATTACGATTACCAGGATTACTTTTCTTTTCTCTATCTTCTAAAGCGAAAATCATCCCATGTTCAAGAGCCAACATACCATTGGTCTCGGCAGAAACTGCTGCTATGATAAACAAAGCCCAATCTGTGAATTGGGAACCCGTGAAGACAGCAATAGATGGTCGCAGATTCATCTTGCATGTATCAATTAGTGCTGAATCTGGCATACCAGGAGGCATCTTTAGAGTAGCCTGTCGGAAACGTTCGATGAACGTCCGAGTATCTTCCTTCTCCTTTTGTTTGATTTCTATTAAGGAGGACATGTTCATGTCCATACCACCTTTATAGAAGCGGGAGAGAAACATTGCCTTAAATTTGTCAAAAGACAAAATGCAATTGTCAAGTAAACTACGATACTAGTCGTAAGCTGAACCCGTCAAGCATCCAATGAACACTCGAGTGAGAAGAGCATCATTTTTCTGCAGATGTACAGTCATAGTATCAAAATAATTGATATACTGACTAGGAGAAGCCCTTCCATCAAACAATACCAAAGATTGTGGCTTGAATTTTGGTGGAAAGGGTACATCATTCCAATGAGGAGGATAAGGTTGCTTAATCCCTAACCTCTGGAGCTGATCCTTGTGCTTCAAAACTTCAAACTGTGCTTTGAGCTCACGCACTGCTTGAATGGCTTTACTAGTCTGCGAAAGCATATTTGATTGAATGGTTGTTGGATGTTCCGTAATCCCCACCGGAGATGGTACATCTTCTGGTATAATAGGATCTGGAGATGCAGAATTTTGATTAACAGCAGGCTCTTGAATATTCAAAGGTATATCAGCCCCTTGACTATCTTGAGTTGGTGCTGCTACTGGTACTGGGGTTATTTCTCTCGGCTGAGCAGTTTGCTGATTCAATATTATCTGATACATGTTTTGCATCATGTTAAGCATGTCTTTCAGTGATTGCTCAACGGCAGTGAGACGTTGTTCTGTATTAGCAGATGACGTCTCTGGCTCATCTCCAATAGCGTAGGATTCAACCTCTCTTGAAGATATAGAAGGATTAGTATAGAAGTATGAATCGACAATATCACTTTCGGACTCAAAAGATTGAGTACCCCCAGCTTCTGAATCAGAAGTCTGTAATTGTCTTTGTCTTCTTGATCGAGTGTTCTGATATACTCCCTCAAAGGAATCAAGAAGTCTGTTGAACTGTTGTTGACCTGGAGTTTGGGACATATTCCGTCTTGGGCGTCGTCCTCTATTAGTATGAGATGCCATGTTGAATGACACATATGACGGCTCATGTTCTTGGTCATCAACTTGTTGTTGAGGCACATTAAAACTCAATCGATCAAAAATTGACCGTTTTGAAGCTGAACAACAACAGTTGATTACAACCTGGTGATATTCACAATAGTATTTTTCTTGGGGAAATATCACCGGAGATTGTCTGTTCTTACGCTTTTGCCTTAGCAATTCACGCAAATCAGAAGGAGTAGAGGGAGTAGTCTTCTTTATTACATTTGGGGTAGAGAAACGTTTAGTCCCTTGTGTATAAAGAAGATTACTGGCTGCATTCGCAGAACCAAACCGTCCATTTTTATGCGTTTAGAGTTGTGTGCGTAAATCTTGAGATTTTTGAGCATGAAGGACTCCATTTTCATTGCGTGTAATTTATAGGTTTGGTACTTTGCGTAGAGCAGTATAAGAAGGTTATTGGTGTAGAATTGAAGTTTTACCAACAATATTTTTACGTTGTACGCGTTTAGGTACATTCACATTAGATATGAAAACATCGTTGCGAATTTTATCTATACTGTCAAAGACAGGAGACTTACCTTTACGTGTAGAGCGTAAAAATTGATTATCTACCACGTCACAGACGGGAGATTTTCCTTTACGCGAAGGGCGTAACTTATGTGTGTCTACCACGTCACAGACGGGAGACTTGTCCTTACACTCAGAAGCACAAGCGTTAGAGTCTACCTCATTACAAATGGGAGACTCGTTCTTATGTACTGAGCGTAAAATTTGGTTTTTACCCACTGGGTGTAAAACATCATTTTTACGCATCGGGCGTAAAACTTGGTTCTTACGCAGTGGGTGTGAAACCTGATTACCTTCACCGTCATAGACGGGAGATAAATTGTCATACTTATAGTGCAACACTGAAGTAAGGACTGCCTCGTTACAAATAGGAGCCCCTACGACAGGAGTGGGAAGAATTCCCTTGCCATCAGTAGCAACAGAGAGATCAGAAGCTATTTTAGATTTAGGAATCCAAACTTTTTGTGCTTTGCGAGATTTTTGAACATTGGAGTAGCGAGAACCACCCCAGTTCGGAGCATCCCTTCATAAGTAGTC
Source organism: Iris pallida (assembly GCA_029216955.1). NCBI lineage: Eukaryota > Viridiplantae > Streptophyta > Magnoliopsida > Asparagales > Iridaceae > Iris > Iris pallida. The sequence goes on from JANAVB010005796.1 coordinate 10,637,826, forward strand.
TGGTCTGTGAAACCAGAGATTCTGGGTTCGATCCCCAGCAGAGTCGCCATTTTGTTTCACTTAACAAAATGCCAGGAAAATTTGGCTTTTGAAAATAAAACGAAAAAAAGTACAAGAAGTACAAATTTGATTCTGGGAAAGTATTGCTATGGAAGTCTGATCTGTAAATGATCACTTTGTTCCTTGGACCATACGATGATGATGAAGATCACTGCTTGAAGATGAACAGTTGGAAGAACTAAGTCACCAGAAAGGTATCGACGTACTTGGGTACTGATGGCGAGGCCGAATGCTTTCCTGCTTTGCTTCACTCTGTTCTGAAAAAAAGGTTGAAGAAGAATGCTCTGGAGAATCAAAGTCTCTGAGTTCTAATCTCTCCGTTTTCTCTCATCCTCTCTCTCTGTCTCCGTCCGTCTGAGAAAATAAGTCTATTTATAGACTTGGGCTCTTGTGTGTAAAAACTCAGCAAAAGTTCCGTCTTTACGCTAACAACTGCCACCCATGACCAAAGTTATCAACTGCATACGTTGACACGTGTCCCAATATTTCAGTAAGAATAGGATGCACGTACACACGTTCTTTGAAATATATGGCATAAAAGCCATATAGGCAAACAACGTTCCAAGTTGGTCAGAAAGAATACGGCGTAAAAACAGCCTAAATGTACTCTGAGCGTAAAGCAGTAGACTAGGCGTAAAATAGCCCTGACATGGACTTCCCGCGTAAAGTGGTTGTTAAATAACCTTGAGCGTAAAATAGCCCAAATAAACTTTACGCATACGTCGACCTTTGAGCGTAAAAACTCATATAGTCTCTATGCGTAAAAGAAGCCATACTGTGAGCGTAAAAATAGCTCAGTCCACATACTAAACGACAACATTGGTCTCTGTGCAAAACAAATCCCTTCGAATTTTGTGGTATATGCCATCATTAATATCTTCATGTCAGACTTTGCATTAAATGCAATACTTGACAGATTTGTCCAGCGTAAAAGTGGCTAGCCTGTCCTAGGCGTAAAACCCTTGGCATGACCCTGGCGTAAAATGATCAGCCTGCTTTAGGCGTAAAGTGATTAGCCTCTCCTTGGCGTGAAATAGATCATTTTGAGTGGAATGATCCATCTCTTTGACTCATTCTGTGAAGCACTTTTTACGCTCCTACAAGACCCCCTTCAAAGTTTTCAAATATCTTTAAAATTTGAAACACTTTGAACAGAAGCGTAAAAGTCAGGATTTGACCAGTCAGCGTAATATTAGGGATACACAAAAGTCATCCGCGTAAAAGTGGGGATGTCCAACAGTCAGCATAAAATCAAGAAATAGTGTCGGTCAATACTTAACCGTCACAATGAATTTTCTTCTCGAAACTTTCGAATGCTTCTTCATCTTCCCGAGTTTACATTAATAATGAGCAGTTTTCCGGAATATGAAGAGTTGTTTTGATTGTATAAATAAGGAGAAATTCTTCATTCTTGCCATTCATCCTCCTATTGTCATGGCGCCAAAGAAAGAGATTAACAACAAAGAGGCTCCGAGTTCCAGAATTGATTTTGAGCGAGCATGCAACTTTATAGAGTGCTTTGGACTGACTCCAGCAGTCTTTGGCCGTATCGATGGTGGTCCTTCAACTGCGTATGAAGGATCAGGAGATGCAGAAGCATTTCTTAATCTGATGCGTCGCTCCGGGATTCGCAACATGCACGAGTTAGGTGTCTCCCTTCGTCAGCCCAACGAAGGAGAGAAAAAATAATATTTTATGTAGAAGTGTCGTCTATGTGTTGTGACTTATCTGTAGGGGCCAACTCCCCTTTTAAATAAAATCTTAATATTGATCTTATCTGTTGGTAGGAAGAATTGTTCTACTCCTTCTTTGACTGCATCTATGGTTGTTCATTCCCAAGAGAAACAAAACAACACGTGGCATCTGTCTTATGGTCACGAATGCCTTTTAGTAGGATCTTTCCCGAAATAGGCTCACGTCAACCTGTAACGCCCCAGTCCCAAAATACGTAGGACTAGGAACGTAAACATGCCAGCCTTATAATAAATATACGTAAGCTGTAAAATGCAGTAGATCCATAACTAATCTCATCCACACAAAAATAAATAAATAAAAGATATCATATAATGATAATGAATTGTCTTGATACAATATGTTGGGCGGAGACCAATCCACTACCAACAAGTAAAGGAAAATAACATGATGTACAAAAGAATGATTTTGGCGAGTGAAGCGAAGACGATCCAAGTGCAATCATCCTCGAAGAAATAACGATAATCACAGCTAGAGCTAGAGCACCTGCGAAAGACAATAGCACGCACCTGGAGAGATAACCAGGTCCTCAGAGGGACGTAACAAGACACATAATATCATGCCATATAAACTGAATAAATATTGCTCAAATAAATAAATAAATTGAATTATAACATGTTCCAATACGCACCTACTGAACGAGCGTACCATCCCTCCAACCAAACAAGGACAGGAGATGGTAAACTAATTCACGGTAACGTATCTTCCCATGCTATGAATCCAATATGGTATCCGGACCCCAACAAGGTTTAATACCTTCTCATCGAAGTAGTAAGTCACACCTATAACCAAACAAGGACAAGATGTGACAAACTAATTGGCGACAAATTATTATTCCAAGCCACGGTCAGATACAAGTACTCAAACCAAAAGCACTCATACCTAACGGATAAAGGTAGCCTACCGTTCTAAGTAAAATGTAGTTAAGAACAATCCTTCCTACGCATGGGCCCTGGCTGAATAGGATCGGCGTAGTCCCCCTTAGGCACCAGAGGCCCCATCAGTAATCATGGGTCATCAATCCCGTATCTCCAACGGAGAGTCCGGGTCACAAGGAAAGTGCATCGAAGCCCATACGCTAAGGAATTGTCCTCCCCGCCCAATGCCTACTGTGTTGTATCCACAACACAAACCACTATAACCGCTAAGTCAAACTAGCATGCAACTTCTATTAGCGGTTATTCCTATCGCACGGCTTGTACGTACTGGTGGCCAGCCAATCAAGCACTTCCGTGTCCTACATGCGACACACAACTTTGTGTTATAACGTGTCATGGCCAATGAATGCAACACACAAGGTGGTCCCTTAAATCTAGGTTTAATTTGTAAGAAAATAATACACAGCAGGAAATATAAATGAACAGTAAGTTCTAACAGTTATGCCATGTATCACAGTTTATTTTGCATAAAGAAAATAAATAATGCATGAAATATGAGCTAAAATAATTTAAACAGCAAATGGCAAGGTGTCTTGCCTGGTAGGACGCTTGGTGTGCTGCGATGATCAAGGTGGCACAAACTGCGACTTTGGTGCAACAACTATACAAGGTGATCTCGGATGGTGGCACAGATGGTTCCATTGGGTCCAGAATGGTCAAATTGGTTAGGTTGGACATATGGTAGGCTTGAATTGGCGATCGAATAGGAAAGAGGGGGTTGAATCACGGACAGAAGGACAATTAAAGGAAATCTGATAAATAATATATTTGATTTCAGAAAACTATTTATAATATTCGAAAACTATATTTTATTATCCAAAATAATATAGAAACCTATTTTAAGGCAAAAACTTGACTTTTTGTTGAAATATGCCTTGTAGGTCAAAAGCTATAGATATGACACCATGGAATAATATATATATTCCAAAAATTATTTTAGGTTAAAAACAAAATTGCCTTAAAGTATTTTATATAATATTTGAAAAAAATATATGATAATTAAGAAACACTTTTTATTAGGCAAAAATATTTCAGATGGATATATATATAAAAAAAACTCTAGAAAAACATTTTAGGACAAGCTCATATAGTTTGAAAAACAATAATATATAATAATTTTATAATACTAAACATACTAAAACTATTTACAATAATATTAATAATCCTGAACTAGTTACTAATAACAGTTCCAATACTAACAATAAAGAATAATAATAATAATAATAATAATAATGATAATGATAATGATAATGATAATAATAATAATAATGATAATGATAATAATAATAATAATATAATGATAATTAACTACTGAATAAAATAAATAAAATAATAAAATAATCAGGTGAAATAATAGCAAACATACTGTGGACGGATCTCTCCTCTCGAGGAGTCCATCCCACCAGTTCACTAATTAGTAACGAAACAAAGGAGTCAGAGAGGGAAAGAGAGAGAGAGATAAGAGAGCGAGGAGGAGGAGAGGGAGTCCGACGGAGAACGGAGGAAGGGGAAAATGAGAGGGCGGAGAGAACTCAAGGCTGGGCCAGCGCTCACCTCAGGCGAGGCGCTCTCCGCGTGGGGCTGGCGGTCGGCTGTGCGCCGCGAAGCGGGCTGTTCGAGGCACGGCGGAGAGGAGTTCCGCCAGTGGCACTGCTCGTGCGCGGCCCATGGATGGACGGAGGAAATGTGGCTGTGGTGCTGGGAAGCGGGAAGAGGTCTGGTGGAGTGGAGAGAGGGATGATTCGATATGGTTTGATCACCGGAGGAGCTCCGGCCTGGCGTCATACTGGCGAAGAAGGGTTCGTCGGCGATCGCGCGCCAGAGCGGCGGAGAGGGTCGGGGCGGAGAGATTTGGGCGGCGGAGTGGAAGTCGGCCGGAGGGGGTTTTGTCGAGCTGCGCGCGGAGGGGCTCGCAGATCTGGCTCATCGACGATGGTCGACGGGAGCGACGGGTGACGGCGGACAAGGCGGAGAGAAGATCGGGCGGTCGGCGGATGTGCGCGGAGGTGGCGCAGGCGGCGCAGGCGACGGTGGGTCGCAGCGGGTCTGTCGGGAGGCACGGACACGACGGAGCTCCGGCGAGGTAAGGGTTGAGGTGGTGTTTGTTGGTTTGTAATTTTTTGTTGTTGGGTTTTTGGCTTCGTTTTCTGTTTGGGCGCGGCCGGTGATGGCCGGGGTGGCGGTGGTTTGACGAGATGGACGGATGGTGATTGTGGTAGAATTTGGCTGGGATGAGGGAGAAGACGGGCGGTGCTGGCAGTAGCGGTGGTTGCTGTGGCCGTCTCGGCCGAAGTTGGCCGGTGGTTGGCTGTCGTGTGGCGGTGGCGCTGTTGCCGCGGTTCGGATGGTGTCGGGACGGCCGGGAAAGATGGCGAGGCTGTTGGGTTCGGGTGGAGTTTAGAGTTAGGATTAGGGTTGGGGTTTATTGTTGCATGTCGGGGTATGTCCGACACAACAGAGAGGCTCGGGAGGGGTGTCCTGCGAGACACAAAATTGTTTTGACGTCCGGGGTTGTCAGACGCAGAAAATTAATATACTTGTACAAGGGATAAATAGTGGATGGGGTAGGGGACACGGACACGATGCACGATTTGTGGAATTTGTGGAGGAATAAAAATACATGGATGAGTACCTGCCTATTTATAGGATGTGGGAATTCCCATTAAGATAAGGATTAGGATATAGTTTATACCCAAATTAGATAATGTAATCTATTTAATTTAAAACCAATCAAATCCAAATCCAAATAAATCTAATTAAATTCTCTTAGTTTAAAATCAAATCAATAAATCAAATTTTAATTATTTGACTATTTAAATAAATACATAAATTCAAAATTAAGATTTAAATGGCCACAATAACTTCCAAATATATTTTTCAAAATGCCAATAATAATAATTTCGAAAATAATAAATATTTTTAAATATCTTTGAATAATAAATTACTAATATTGATAAATCTCGAAAATTCTATTTTTATTTAAAATAAACTAGCAAAATATTTATGAAGTATGTGCATGCACTAAGAGTATTAATTATTCTAAATAAAAGGCTTTACATAAATAAATCAAAAATTCAGGAAATATTACATATATTATTTTGAAACTATAAAAATAAAAAATGTTTTTCTAAAAATATGTACGCTCGCACATATTTGCACTCGTCGAGCAAAAATAAAATTTTGTGCGCGACGTAAAATACGACTACGCGACGTACAATACAAAATTTTAAATCCGTACAAATAAAAAAAATATAGTAGAAATTTAGGGGTTTTACACAACTGTTTCTTCAACCCTTATAAATAGCTGAGTTAAAAAATGTTTTATACATTCTCATTCTCATTCTCATTCTTCTGAAGATAGCTTTTTACAATATTCATTCTTCAACAAGAGATTAATAATGGTGATGCTGTCCGATGTCGTTCCTCTGTACGCCCGGTAGCTCTTTGCAAGATTTCACTCTCCAACAAATGATGATCTTTTCTGATGTCGTTCTTCTGTACGCCCGATCACCGGATATTGATTCAACCATTCTTGGAGCCGAATCATTTGACCTTAATGGTAAGTTTGATCGTAAACAATTTTCTGTCTTTGAACTTTTTGTTGAAAACAGATGTTCACAAGTGTAAATCCTTGTCAGATGTAGAATCTTATAGGTAAGATGCACGGGCGTAAAAAGCCTTGTTGAATAATATGCTCATGAAACAATAGCGTAAAAGCCTTGTTGAATAGGGTGCACATGAGACACTGGCATAGAAACCTCAGGCGTAAAACCATTGTAGTCTGTTGAAGATAAAACAAGATGCGTAAGCATCTAATGATACTTCTGTTTAAAACAATTTTTCTTTGTTGTTTTCTGCAGAAGTTTGGCTGAAGAGCTTTTCCAGAACCGGTATTGGCGACTTTGACGCTATGAGGAGCATTCTTCTGACATCAACATCAGGGAGCTCATGCGCTTGTGATGCGCAAATCAGACAACTCAGCACTCTTCGTGGGATAGAAGGGTCTTCCTCTGTTGGTAGGAAGAGCCTTTATACACGGAGAGTTGGATGGTGGAGTCAACTCTAACCCAAGAAATTGGGTTGTAGAGTTCCTTTCACGGCAGAACTAGGAATCGTATCCTAATGCTGGATACATTCTTATCTCCTTTGAAAGGCCGCCACTTCTCCACCAGTTGTATTGGCAGCAACACGTCTTCGGGCTGCCATACTCTGGGATTCTTCTGTCGTTTGAGAGAGAAGACAAGAGTTAATTCCTACTGTATTGGTCACAACTGAGGCTCAGACAGCAAGGAATTGACACCAACAACGAATCCGACAAAGAAGATCCAAAGAAGAAATAGATCTCTATTAGGTTATCGTTGTCGTATAGAATGAAAATCCAAGATTGTAATAGATTTCCATTATGATTTGTAAGAAAGTCTAAGAAATATAATAGACTTTTATGATGATATGAGAATGGAAATGATAAGTCTTCTATGCTCAATGATTTGTATCTATCTAGATGTAATATGGACATAATAGATAATGAAATCTTGTTTTCTGTTTTAGAGTATACAATACTATCAGAGGTAATATGGACATGACAGTATGTAAGAACTCAAAAGAAAATTAGACTAATATCTATGCAGAGGTCAAATAGAAATGATAGATAAGAAAAGTAAGTAGATTTAATATTTATCCAGAGGTCATGAAAATATGATAAATAACGAATCCTATTTTTTAATCAATTGATAAAATAGAAGATTTAAAATCCCTCTCCAAGGAGACAAGAAATTAGCTTAACCAAACCTTGGTAGCTGGAGAATAAGAAGACAATGTCATGAGCATATACGTCCATATCAATGGATGAATGAACCAACATAACTTTCGGGAAAAGAAAATATTGATTCAATTCCATAATTAAATGGATGAACTTGATAAAATGAACGGACAGGCCTTTTCGGGAATGAAAGGTTGTTTTCCATTTCAAAGACCGGTTCATTTATAGTCCTCTTATATAAATAGGTGAGAACACATTGTAACATTTTATTCTTATTTCCACTCCTCTATTGGAAATGTCTTCCAAGGATATGCAGCAAAAGAATGAAGTCGCCATGAAGGTTGACGACGTCATCGAAACACACCCCGTTGAGCCAATTATGTCAGGCCCAACCGAAGTAGGCGAAAGCTCTTCTACGCCCAAGCCACCACAAGACATCCTTGCTTTCTTAGTAGAGCCAGGGAAAACTCCTGAAGAAGAAGCACTGAGGATGGCTGCCTGCAAAATTTTTATGAGCTCTGGCAACGATGCTTTCTATGCATTGGCTGACTATGTATTCAATAAGGAAGGCGGTGGTCCTCGTCCTTAATTTCTTTATTCAGAACAAAAATAATAATAAAAGGAATTTTATTTTCATTCTTCTCTTTTTTTTATACATAGTACTTCTTAAGAAATTTGCCATTGATCGGCATCATGAGTAGATCTCCATTGGGCTTTGATAACCGATAGGCGCCATTGGAAAACACGGTCTCAATTACATAAGGGCCTTCCCATTTTGCTTGGAATTTTCCTTTGCTTTTATGAGTCATCACCATCGGTCTTCGAACAGCTAATACCAGTTCGCCAACCTTGAATACCCTCTCTTTAACTTTACGATTGAAAGTTCGAGATATACGGGCTTGATATAGCTCAATATGCTGTTGTGCTTGAAGACGCTTCTCATCCAATCCTTCAAGTTCTTGGAGTCGTAAGCGATCATTATTCTCTGTAGTTAGCTCATTAGCAATGGCTATTCGAAGAGATGGAATCTGGATTTCCAATGGGAGGACAGCTTCACATCCATAAACCAATAAGAATGGTGTAAAACCAGTAGGAGTTCGAACTGTTGTTCGATAAGCCCATAAACATTCTCCAAGTTTCTCATTCCAATCACGTTTATTAGAAGAGACAAACTTTTTGAGAAGTTTGATGATCGTCTTATTGAAAGCTTCGGCTAAACCATTAGCAGCTTGATTATAAGCCGTAGAAGCCAAATTCTGAATTCGATTCTTATCACAGAACCGATAAAATGCCTGACTGGCAAATTGTGGACTATTGTCATGAATTATTCGTCGAGGAACCCCGAAGCGATAAATAACATGATATTTAATGAAGCTGATCACATTAGATGTTTTCACTTAAGCAAGGTGAACTGCTTCTGCCCACTTAGAAAAGTAATCGGTTAAAGCTAATATGAACCGATGTCCTTTAACAGAAGGAGGGTTAATAGGACCAATGACATCCATACCCCAAGCTTCGAAGGGCCAAGAAGCTGCTGTAGGATGTAGAAATTCAGACGGTTGATGAATAAAATTAGCATAAATCTGACATACTTTACATCTTCTAGCATAGTCTACAGCATCTGCTATCATAGAAGGCCAATAATACCCCATTCTTCGAATACGATCTTGTAATTTCGGACCTGGTTGATGAGCACCACAAACGCCATCATGAGCTTCTCGAAGTGTTTGTTTGGCTTCACTTTCTGAGAGACAGCGCAGCAATAGTCCATCATATGAGCGACGATATAACATATGTAAAGATAAATCAAAATAAAATCGACATGATCGTCTCTTGATTGATGCAGCTTCTTTTGGATCTTCAGGCAAAATCCCATGAACCGTATAATCAATGAATGGAGTTCTCCAATCCCTCTGTTGGGAACTTGACTCTGTAGCATAACTTTGTTCAATATACAGATTATTCTTGACACAGAACAAGTCTCGGTCCGACAAAGTAATTGTATTTTGCCTTCGGATTGGAACAGCCAAGTCTGCAGCTAAGCTAGCAAGAGCATCAGCCTCCACATTATGAGAATGTAGTATGAATTCAATGAACAATCCTTTGAATGAAAGGACCAATTCGACTACCACTTGATGATAAGGGATGAGATCAGGATTTCTGACTTCATAAGTTCCTCTAACTTGATTAACGATCAATTGAGAATCTCCATAAGCTTCTAGGAACTCAATATCCAATCGTTTTGCTACTTGAAGACCAATCAATAGAGCATTATATTCTGCTACATTGTTGGAGCATGGCTGATTGAGAGAATAGGCACGGTATATGACCATTTTGTCGGGAGAAACCAAGACGATTCCTACCCAGAAACAATATTGCCTTTACTGATTTTTGAGGTACATAAACCATGTCATAAGGAGTGAGCAACATCGCCCAGGTAGCTAACCTAGAATTAAGAATGCTCGATTTTCTCATCAATACCCGAATGGTATTTATTCTGGAGATGACATGAATAGTTTGTCCTATCACATAATGTCTTGTCTTTTGGACGGCAAAAACCAAAGCCAGACGTTCCTTTTCCATAGGAGTATACCTGCGTTCAGCTCCAACCATCATTCTGCTAAGATAATAAATTGCTTATTCATGACCCATATCACTTTTTTGTGCAAGAAGAGCACCAAGTGAATGGTCCAAGGCTCGAACATATAGCAAAAATGGTCTCCCTACCACTGGAGGTACCAGAACAGGTGGATTTGTAAGGTATTGTTTAATGTCATTGAAGGCTTTTTGACATGCTTCATCCCAAATAAATGATACACCCTTCTTTAATAGACGGGAGAAAGGTTGACATCTTCCAGAGAGATTAGATATAAATCTTCTGATATAAGCAATGCGACCCTGAAAGCCATGGAGTTCTTTCAAATTACGAGGAGGGCGCATTTCAAGAATTGCTTTAACCTTATCAGGATCAACATGGATACCCTGAGAAGTAATAACAAATCCTAAAAACTTGCCACTAGAAACCCCTAAGAAAGACTTAGTAGGGTTCATTTTCAATTGATGTTGACGCATCAATTAAAATACTGTCTTTAAGTCTTGAATATGATCATCTTTTGATCGACTCTTAACAGCAATGTCATCTACGTAACATTCAACTATTTTTTCGTAGATGCTCTTGAAAGATGTTGCTCATAGCCCGTTGATATGTGGCACCGACATTTTTAAGACCGAACGGCATAACCGTATAGCAGTAAACCCCAAGGGATGTTCGAAAAGAAGTATGCTTCTCATCTTCTAGATGCATCTTGATCTGATTGTATCCTGAGAATCCGTCCATGAAAGACATGCGTTCAAAACCGCATGTATTGTCTATCATGACATTAGTAATGGGAAGTGGGAATTCGTCCTTTGCACAAGCCGCATTAAGATCTCGATAATCTATGCAAACTCAGACTTTTTCGTTCTTCTTCATAACAGCAACAATATTAGCAACCCAATCCGGGTGTTGCTCTTCACGAACAAAGCCACATGTAATCAACTTTTTGACTTCTGCTTCAATTGCATCCATCATATCTAGTCTAAAGTGCCGTTGCTGTTGTTTTACAGGCTTAATATTAGACAAAATATTGAGCTTATGAGTAGCAACTTTAGGATCTAGACCCAGCATATCCTCATAACTCCATACAAACATGTCAATATACTCTTTGATCAGTTTTATCAACTCCTCCTTTTCATCTTCAGAAAGGTTCTTACTGATGAATATTGGTTTGGACGTAGTTCCATCTCCGACATCAATCTGGATAACCTCATCTTCTGTAGGTGGCTGTCGCTGTTCAAAACGAAGTTCCCATTGAGTGTCCATTTGTTGAGCCAAGGATCATTTTCAAATAGCTCAGATTCACCATCGATTTGAACCATATTGACTGAAAATATTTGTTCGAATTCATTATCTTAGGAACGAGACATATCAGATTCAATGAATTGGATTTCTTCTGAATTCGATGATTGCGAAGAACTAGAAGAGAATTCTTCTTGTATATCGTCATTAAACATATGGGACGGATTATATCCCAACCCATGACGTGTCTTCTGATAAAACGGATCACCACATAATGGTAGTCGTCTACCCTTGCCTTGATTGAGACCTTGCATAGTATTCAAATCATACCCCATATTCTGGATAATCTTGATAGATTGTTGACTATATTTGTCAATTCGAATTCTTCCTTTATCTTTATCTTTCATATCATCTGTCTGAGCAACAGGGATATTTCTAGCCAGGCCAAACACAATTTGGCGCTTGTTTTTCTTATCAGACGGAACCATGAAATAAGATTCTTCGTGACGTCTATAAGTTACACAAGCTCGCGATGGAGCAACTACAGGTAGAAGATAGGGAGAAGATGTTAAGAACTTCTGAGCATAAGGCCCAACATCAACTTGAAGAGGAAAGAAATTTTCCTTATAGTTAATGTATAAAGTTTCTTCTGGTTCTATGTCGTCTGTATATTGATGACTTTGTTTATCAGAAGATAAAGTCATTCTTTCAATAAACTTGACAGCCATATACTCGAAAAGGAAATCTTCATTGATATCAAAAGTACAGAATGATCAATATTTACATTATTTACAATTTGACTGCTACGCTTCGGATTAATCATTAATAGATCATTATCCATTTTTTGCGTAGATTTGCCAAGATTGACAATCAATGGTGGTTCTGGATCATTCTACAAGAAGTACGCCCTTTGACCTTGATCATAAAAGGTTGAACTTGATTTCTTCCTTTAACCTTGATTATCAAAGGTTGATTATCGACAGGTTGGGATTGGATTCGTCCCTTGACTATGATCTTCAAAGGTTGCTCTTCTGGCAGATCTTCATTAATAAACTGATCTTTAGTAGATGATTGATCTTCAGCTATATCTGATATCTCTTTCACATGCTCTTGTTTATAAAGCCTTGAATTAGAAAAATAGGCTTCGACACCGTTGAAAGGATTGATATCAGCAAATTCAGTCTTCACAACTCCTTGGGAATCCACATACTTGAAGCATTGGTGGAGAGTTAAAGGCACGATGTTATGCTCATGTAACCATGGTCTCCCCAGAAGGATATTATAGTATACGTCTGAGTTGATATCATAGAAAGTTACCATAGTTCGAAGATCACCAATCTGAATCTGCAGACGAATCTTCCCCAGTGGTTTACTCTTGCCCGAGTTAAAACCAACTATTGTAGTACTAGTGTAAGTCAAATCACTAGTAGGAATCCTTAGGGGTCTTAGCATAGTCTGAAGAATTATGCTAATTGAAGACCCAGGATCAATGTAGATCCTGTCAATTTCAGTGGATCCAATATATCCAGTGTAGCACAGAGGCCTGTCATGTTTGTTATGCTTCAACAGCATATCTTCTTGTGTAAAGGTGATATTGGGAATTGCTTCCATCACACTATGACATTGCGGACATGACACTGGAGTATTATCAGGACTCTTGAGTTGAGCCAAGCATGAATCTGCTTGAAGTAAAGCTTCACTCAAAGTCTCCCTGCTTTCTCTAGAAAGACGAAGCAGCTCAAATATAGATAGTCTAGCCGGAGTATTGGCTAACTGTAGTACCCCGCTCCGCGAAGGCACTAGATAGACAGAAAGATCGGATTGCTGGCTTTGCAACAAAAGACGATTGATTTGGGTGAGTGGACGAAGTCTCATTTGCTGATTCGCTTACGCTTTAAGAATCTGAGTTTTTGATTGAATGCTTTTGTTAATAACAAGATGGTAAATCATTGAGTATGCTTTAAAAGAATTCACATGTTGCCTCACTAAGATATGAATGTTGCCTTGATAAAGAGAACCTTGCCATGCTAAGAATAAGAAAAGAAATAATCTCCATGCTAATAAGAAGACTCATTGCCTGCTAATAAGAACTGAAATGATGCTTGTCATGCTTGATAGGATAAGAGAAGACAAATGAATCGAATTGAATGCTTGATAATTGCTTGCTGCTAAGTATTGCTTGAGAATTATGACATGTACAGACGGACTTGTACATGTTGACCTGAATAAAAGAAAGGCACGAATTGAACGTGTCGTATATCTGCAAAGGCATAAAAAGAACATGTCGTACATCTGATCACAAATATGTTTTATCTGATCACAAATCTGTTTCATCTGATAGAATCCTGCTAGAGCATGCATATGGTCTCGAACAATTCGTGCACGAGTAAAATTTGTCTCTCGGATGGTATCTGGGGGTGCCTGGAACCGCTCGGCCTAGGAGAGATTATGAGCACACTGGGTGCAAGGACCCATGTTAAAAGTGTAGCCGATATCTGAGTCCTTAGCGACGAGCTGAACCCAAGAGAGTCACAGCGGCTAATCATGGGTTTCCCATGGACCATCATATAGATAGGTGTGGATTGGTGCAGAGCTGAACCGGAGAGTCACAGCTGCCAATCGGTCTGCATGTGTCTATCATATGTTTTGCTAAGAGCTAACGATGCAGAGACGAACAGGGAATGTCAATATTGGTTTTATAATATTTATGCTAATCCTTGTCTTGTGCAGGGATGGACGGTCGGCTATGGTAAGAATCACTAAAAAGTGATACACATGTATTGCTTGAGTTTGCTATATGAATTGCTTGCAAAGACTAATCTGTTAACAAGAAATGCTATGTTCCACAAAAGAAAAGATATTGTATCATGCTTGTAATCTGACCCTAAGTTTGTCTTGAACAAGAGAAGAGAATGCTCAAGATGTTGTCCCTAATGAAATGATATGCTCATGAAACACGCTGCACACTGCACAAATGAATAGTCATCGTGCTAGAATTGAATAGTCCCTTGTATGCTTGAAATGAACTGAATAATATGTTGGCTTTTCAAAGATGTTTTCAAAAAGAGATGTAAACTGGCTCTGTATGCATGGAATGAACATAGGTAAAAAGTAGCAATATCACATCACAAGAAATATTTTCTCACTAATTGAACAGTGATCGTTTCAGACAAATGTAGCTCTTTGTTCACAATTCACCAGTATGCTGATATACTGACCCACCATCAGTCTGTATGCAGGTGCACTATGCATCGAGAAGGATAGTCCGAAGCGATAGCCTGTGCCTCATCCTAGGAGCCAGAAATCAGAAGAGATGCCAAGAGATGACATCTGTTGCAAGAGTTTGGTTTTATATATAAAAGGATGTAATGTATGGGAACGGGATCATTGTAATCTGTAAAGTTCTGAGAGAATGTAACATTGTATCAGAGAGAAATGAGAGCTTGTAATCTGTTCACATGAAATCAATAAAGAGAATTGTTTTTTGTTACCATTATGTTCAATACTTGTATTCTGAAAATATGTCCGCTGCTGCTTTAATTATCTGCGATACGTTCTGCTGCATATTGTCAATCTTGTCTATCTTGTCTTGTTCCAGGTCTCGGCCTTGTGCAAGCGCAACTTAGGCTTGCACGGCATCACGCCTTAGCGAGGACGAACGGTCCCAAAAGGGTCCAAAGCGAGGACGAAAAGGACTCTGCGGGATCGGGGCGTGACACTAACTGAGCTAGAATATCAAATTTGTAGGGTTTCATTACTACCCCCTGATTGGAAGCAGACTTCAATGGGACGTCAAAGCGTACTGCTTTCTGTTTTCCCTTTTCAACCACAGATGGTTTAGCAGGAACATGAGAAGGTTGAGCTGGTAGTGTTTCCACTACGTCTTCTGCTTCATTGGAGGATCCCTCATAATCTTTATGGTACTCTTTCCCAGATCTTGTACTAGCAAAAGTTTCTTCTTCGGACTCAGGAGAAGGAAGTACCATATTACAGGATTTAGTCTTCCCTCCCTTAACCTTCTTCTTGTAAGGATTGTTATGAGGAACTTCAGAACCCAATCCAACAGTGGAGTTTTGATTTTGAATTTGTAAAGGAAGTCGTATTTCTTTATCATAATTCAAACCTTCTGTCTTTCAAAAGTCATAACCCATCTTCTTCAAGAGAAGGATTGATTGCTGACTGTATAAATGAATAGGCAGTGGACTTTCAACAGGTGGTTCCACAGAGGAAGAAGAAGAGATCTCTGTAACTACAGGAGAATGAGGAATAGACGTCTCCATAGCTACGGAAAGAGAAGGATTCAGGATACGAAGAAAAATCCCTGTAGGAGCTTTTTTATAAGCAACGAAGACTTGTTGTGCCCGGTATAAGGGAACACTATTCATGGCTAGCCACTAATGATGAGTAAGCTTGAGCTTGGTAGCAGGTTTTGACTTTCTAACCTTTCTTGGATTTAGAAGTTTTACCTTTATTTTCCAACTCAGGTACTAAGTCAGGATGTACCCACATAATTTCACCATTTTTTAAGGTGAGAGGCAGCAATCCTTCATTTTCTTCTCTAGGAGGCAGGATATTCACAATCTTCATCATCGTCTTCGGGATTGGGATAATTCCATCTGAAACTTGCTGTGGAGGAAAATCTCCGAATTGAAGAAAAACCATATTGGTTGTAACCGTATGGTCATTATTGGTTAAAGCAATAGCACCACCATTAATCAGTTCTTGGATTTTCTTCTTCAAGACATAACAAGCAGTAGTAGGATGATTAATGTATCTATGATAGATACAATATTTGGATTGTCAGTCAGATTCACCTCATTAGGCCTCTTTGGCTCCAGAATCTGGAGTTTGCCACTCTTCACCAGACATTAGAATATCCCTGGGATATCACTTTCGTCAAAAGAGTATTCTTCTTTTGGCCTGGAAGATTCCTGATTATTCGGCGTCATTTTATTCTTGGAAAGATTGACCATGAGGGTATCTTTTCCTTTCACATTACGATTACCAGGATTATTACCAGGATTACTTTTCTTTCCTCTATCTTCTGAGGCAAAAATCATCCCATGTTCACGAGCCAACCTACCATTGGTCTCGGCAGAAACTGCTACTATGATAAACGAAGCCCAATCTGTGAATTGGGAACCCGTAAAGACAGCAATTGATGGTCGCAGATTCATCTTGCATGTAATAATTAGCGCTGAATCTGGCATACCAGGAGGCATCTTTAGAGTAGCCTGTCGAAAACGTTCGATGAACGTCCGAGTATTTTCCTTCTCCTTTTGTTTGATTTCTATTAAGGAGGACATGTTCATGTCCATACCTCCTTCATAGAAGCGGAAGAAAAATATTACCTTAAATTCGTCAAAAGACGAAATGCAATTGTCAGGTAAACTACGATACCAGTCGTAAGCTGAACCCGTCAAGCATCCAATGAACACTCGAGTGAAAAGAGCATCATTTTTCTGCAGATGTACAGTCATAATATCAAAATAATTGATATACTGACTAGGAGAAGCCCTTCCATCAAACAATACCATAGATCGTGGCTTGAATTTTGGTAGAAAGGGTACATCATTCCAATGAGGAGGATAAGGTTGCTTAATCCCTAACCTCTAGAGCTGATCATTGTGCTTCAAAACTTCAAACAGCGCCTTGAGCTCACGCACTGCTTGAATGGCTTCACTAGTCTGTGGAAGCACGTTTGATTGAATGGTTGTTGGATGTACCGTGATCCCCACCGGAGATGGTACATCTTCTGGCATAATAGGATCTGGAGATGTAGAATTTTGATTAACAGCAGGCTCTTGAATATTCAAAGGTATATCAGCCCCTTGACTATCTTGAGTTGGTGCTGCTACTGGTACTGGGGTTATTACTGTCGGCTGAGCAGTTTGCTGATTCAATATTATCTGATGCATGTTTTGTACCATGTTAAGCATGTCCTTCAGTGATTGCTCAACGGCAGTGAGACGTTATTCTGTAATAACTTTGAGCTACTCAAAATGATCATTATGATTACATGATATAAATAGCTCAGAGTATTGGCTAATTCTGTGACGCACTTTTTACGCTCCTACAACCATGTTCTTGAATGATCATTATGATGTTTCACTTAACAACCATGTAATAACTTTGAGCTATTTATATCAATGAAGACATTAGGTTCGATGACGAGACGACTTTTTCTCATTTCGTTCCTACTACTGCTTACTTTCCACCGGATGCTCCTGAAGGAGACGACACACCGATATGATGAGGACTTGAGTTAGTGATTCTTTTGGATGTAGTTTGATAGATGATGATCTTCTGTAGTTTTTCTTTATGTCTAAACTTTATAGTTAGACATTTATTAGCAGTTTGTGATGGTTATATCTTTTATTTTGTATGACATTTCAGTATTTCACTTCTAGTTATTTTGCTATGCACTTGTTAGTTGTGGCAATTTTGTTATTTGTGGTTCTCTTTCTAGCATTACTTTGTCTTTGGATGAACATTATTGGCTTCACACATTACGAGGGAGCCAAAACCATTTTTTTACATTAACAAAGGGGGAAAAAGAGGAATACCAAATCAAATCAACAAACACCACCATCCATTATTAATTTTTTCAGGTATTTTGTTTGTTCTATTTAGATATATTTTGGTATAGACTCAAGTTTGTCAATTATCAAAATGGGAGAGATTGTTGGCCCATTTCATGGTCACACCTGATTTTAATAATCGACACTAACTTAAGTCAATGCACAAAATATACGAATTGCTGCTAATCATTTCAGGTCTAGTGAAATTAATATCAAAAAGCGTACTACTATATCAGCAAGCATGCGAATCATCATTCAGAAGCTCATTCTCATTGGAATTAGTCCGAGTCATTTTACAATTTATTATGTATTTTATCTTTATTTAGTCTAGGATATAAATTATAAGATCGACTGGATACTACTGGCTTAGATTAATTGTAGTGTCCTGCTCCTAGCGGTTCACTATGTAAGGCTTGTGGCTTGGCTAACTCGGTCGGAACCGAGTATTGGGGAAACTTACCGTCGGCACCGAATCGATCACGGACAAGTGCATAAGAACCTTTCCAACTAATGGATTGGTTTCTCTTGAAATGCGTCCAAGAGTTTTCTCTGGATGTTTTGCTGCTGGTTTTGTTGCTTGGTTTTGATGGATGCCTTTCTGAACGATTTTCGATGATTTGATTCTTGCTCGTTTTTCATCGATTTGCATAGCATTCATTCTTGAGAATTCTGAGAGAAGAGAACATAACGAGATGGATTATTAATCAAACTTTTGGTGCCAATACAGACTGACGCGTGACGGAAGTCTAAGCGTGCAAGTGTTCCTCTCTCTCGGCGATTCTCTAATTTGGTAAGTGTGGATCTCTGTGGTGGTATTATCCCTCTCGCTATTCCTTCATGCCAACTAAATAATTGTCTTGCATCATCCGTTGATCGATATCAGTTGCTAATGCCACAAGTCAATACCACTAAAAAGCTAGAGATTGAACATTGAACATTGAAATAAATGCTAGTCCATAGAACATTGAAAGAATTGATTACACTGTTAACAACATTGAGAATTATGTTTGTCCCTTGAACATTGAAATATGGGAAATGAATTGATGCCTGAGATGTTGAATATGAGAATGCTGCGTATCTAATGTTGGCTTATTAATACCATGCAATTGTGTACTGTTGAGTCGGTTATGCATTCGCGTGGTCATGGACGTCTTTGTGCACAAGGTTTGAGTAGTTTCCTCGGGACGGTACTTGGGGCACCGGGACCGGCTCGACCTAGGGGGAAACAGTTGGTCGTGCTATGGTGGCACGAGGTATTGCGGAACATTCGACTAGGCTTGCAACCTACTCAGGAATGGTACACCGTAATACCCGTTGGAAAGTCCTTTATGGTGCAGTTTCACCAACGACCCAGTCCGAATACATGCTAACGATTGTCTTATGCAGGAGCGGTAAGTATATTATTATTATCCTGTATCTTGTGCAAGAAAGCTGGATTCGGCCAAATGGTAAAGTAAACATGGTTTATTCCATGTTACATTTATTGTGAATTTATTCTGAATGTTGCCTGTCCCTAATAAGTTCATATCTTTAAAATGCTTGTCATTAATAAAATGTTGGTTTAGCTGAGTGGGCCATCGGGGCTCACCAGCGTATTGTTATAATGTGCTGACCCCTCCTCCACAGGTACTGGAGAAGGCTCAGGCGCACATCCGAACTAAGGCTTTCTGAACTGTTGTTTCCTTTCAAGTTGTTTTCCCTAAAAGACGCATAAAGTATTACGGAGTTTTCAAAGATAGCTGCTTATATTTTCAAAGTACTAAAGGGGCATGATGTATGGAACGGGATGTTATTTTATGGCAGCCTATCAGTTTTACTTCTTTTCATAAATCAATATAGCCGAATGGCATTTCAAATATTATCGAGAAAAGTTGTATTCCGACTACAATTATGAATAAAATGAGTATTTCTTCTTCCTATATTGTGTCTCAATGTTTCCGCAACTGTGGCTTATTTTCAATTAGTTCTAAATGAAATAAATGTGCATGTTCTAGCCTTGTACAAGTGCAACTCCAGACTTGTACGGCATCACGCCTTAGCAAGGATGATCGATTCGACGTGAATCGAAGCAAAGCGAGCGATTCCCCGAATCGGGGCGTGACAAATTGGTATCAGAGCACGGTTTAGAATCCTCGAATTTTAAACATATTTTCAAAAAGGAAGTCTTGATGCAAATTTTCTCGATTGATGGTGTCGATAGCGCTGGCATGAAATAATGTTCCATACAATAAGTCCATAAATATTTTATGAGTGCTAATGGAATTATTTCTTTGTTGTAGAATGACTAAAGGTGATAGCTCAAAGACGAATTCATCGTCGGACCCGATTGAGAAACTGATTAAGCAAATGGAGGCCCAGAGGAAGCAGAGTGAAGCTCAACATCGCGTGCTTCAGGAACAGCTTCAATATCAGTTTCAGGAGCAGCTGGATGCTCAACAAAAACAAGTGGATAGTCTGACTCAGATTGTCACAAAGCTGACGGCCGATTCTAATGTTTCTGTAAAGGCCACAGTAACCGAGACCGTGGAAGTGCCGACAGAGAAATCTGAGATGCCGACACGGAAAAGACCGAGCTTCAAGTTTTCTGAATTTAAGAGTTGCGACCCGCCGGAATTTAATGGGAAAGAGGAGCCAGATGAGGTGATGGGCTTCTTGAACACATTGGAGGGCTATTTCCGAATGTTAGAGATTTAGGGCAGTAAGAGAGTGGAGTGTGCCGCTGTACAACTTCGTCTCAAGGCCCAGGAATGGTGGATTTCGCAGAGACAGGTACTTTGTAGAAATAGTCAGGATATGAAGATATCTTGGGAGGCCTTCAAGCAGGCTTTCATTACCCAATTCATTCCACCTGCTATCCGTCAACAAAAAGAGAATGAGTTCATTGCACTTCGACAAGGCAGTATGTCAGTGCATGACTATGAGACAGAGCTTTTGAAGAGAGTCGCATTCGCTGGGTACATGGTACCGAATGACGATACCAAGCGAAAAAGATTTGTGCAAGGCCTGAATGAGGGCCTGGAGCGGCATGTTCTAAGTCGAAAATGTACGTCTTACAGAGAGGCATATGAAACTGCGCTCGAGATGGAGCAATTTCACCTGTCCGCTAGTCGCAAAACAACACAGAACAACCAGGGTAGCAACCATAAACGACCCTTGGCTGCAGAGAGGAATGACGTTCCTAAGCGTCACAACACTAGCGAGAATAGAGGTGAATATCAAGGACCGCGTTGCTTCAAGTGCAACCGGTATGGGCATCGGCAAGCAGAATGTCGAGCCGGATGCTTCAATTGTGGCGGCATGGGCCACAGGGCATCTGAATGCAGAAAGGGAAGGAATCATAATCCCCCACGGGATCAGCACTATAATCATCGTGGACCGAACAACAATCAGTATCGGGGGAACAATAATCAAAATCGTGGCCAAGCGCCACCAGCCTTACCAGCTCCGAACGGGAATGCACCAAACCAACAACAAGGTGGGCAAGCAAGGGTTTATGCCTTGACTCAGGCAGAGGCCCAGACCGCAGAGAATGTTATAACAGGTATGTTGCTGTACAAAGGCATACCTGCAAGGGTACTTTTTGATTCTGGCGCTACTCATTGCTTTATCTCTTCTGATTTTATAACGAAAAATAAATTTTGCATGACTCAACTAAAGACAGCTTTGTGTGTTAGTACTCCTTCAGGAGTAGATATGCCTGCAACTCTGATTTGCAGGGACGACTACATTAAAATTGGAGTCAAAACTTTATCTTTGGACGCAATTGTACTCGACATCAAAGAGTACGATATCATACTGGGAATGGACTGGCTCAGCGCCTGTCATGCAACTATCGACTGTGCGGATAAGAGAGTTGTGTTTTGCCTACCCGGAGAAACAGAATTCTCTTATTCGTGCGGCTCAGCGTTCCAAGGACCCATGGTCATATCAGCAGTTACAGCAAGGCACATGTTGTACTCAGGGTGTGAAGGCTTTCTCGCTTCTATCCAAGACACTCGAATGAAGAGTGTAGGCTCAAATCAGACCGAAATTGTGGCAGAGTTCCCTGATGTGTTTCCGGACGAGATACCTAGAATGCCGCCGGATAGAGAGATTAAATTCACAATTGATACATTTTCGGATACTCGTCCGATATCTAAGGCACCGTACAGGATGGCTCCGGTAGAATTGAAGAAACTAAAGGTGCAGCTACAAGAATTACTAGACCGGGGATACATTCGCCCAAGTGTATCTCCATGGGGAGCTCCAGTACTGTTTGTAAAGAAGAAGGATGGGACGATGCGGCTGTG
The DNA here is from genome assembly GCA_029216955.1 of Iris pallida. Classification (NCBI taxonomy): domain Eukaryota; kingdom Viridiplantae; phylum Streptophyta; class Magnoliopsida; order Asparagales; family Iridaceae; genus Iris; species Iris pallida. The sequence goes on from JANAVB010005796.1 coordinate 10,660,043, forward strand.
CATCGATTACAGAGAACTAAACAAGACAACCATCCATAACAAGTATCCCTTGCCAAGGATAGATGATCTATTCGATCAGCTTCAAGGGGCGACCGTGTTTTCAAAAATTGATCTTCGCTCAGAATATCACCAATTGAAGATCAGTCCCGAGGATGTCCCTAAGTCAGCATTCCGTACGAGATACGGACACTATGAATTTTTGGTCATGCCATTTGGCTTGACTAATGCCCCAGCAGCCTTTATGGATTTAATGAATAGAGTGTTTCGACCGTTTTTAGACAAGTTTGTTGTTGTGTTCATTGATGACATCTTGATTTACTCAAAGGATAGGGAGACTCATGTCGAACACTTGAGGGAAGTACTTCAGACGCTGCAGGACAACCAGCTCTATGCAAAACTAAGCAAGTGCGAATTTTGGATGAACAGCGTATCGTTCCTTGGACATGTCGTTTCAGCAGAGGGTGTTGTCGTCGACCCAAAGAAGATTGAGGCAGTTGTGGACTGGAAGCAGCCTACATCAGCTAGTGAGATACGGAGTTTCCTTGGTTTAGCCGGGTACTACCGTAGATTTATGAAAGACTTTTCGAGAATCGCATCGCCTTTGACTCGCCTAACTCAGAAGGGAGTCGCATTTAAGTGGACCGATGACTGTGAGAATAGTTTCCAAGAACTCAAGCAGCGGCTTGTCACAGCTCCTATTTTAGCACTTCCGGAAGGCTCCGAGGGATTTCAGATCTACAGTGACGCGTCGGGACTTGGTTTGGGATGTGTTCTCATGCAACATGGGAAGACAATATCTTATGCATCGAGACAACTCAAACAGCATGAGAAGAATTACCGAACACATGATTTAGAACTGGCGGCGATTGTGTTCGCGTTGAAATTGTGGCGACACTATCTCTATGGTGTGTCCTGCGAGATCTTCACGGATCACAAGAGCCTAAAGTATATATTCACACAGAAAGAATTGAATTTGAGGCAGCGACGTTGGTTAGAATTGATCAAGGACTACGACTTGACAATCTCCTACACGCCGGGTAAAGGAAACGTGGTAGCTGATGCCTTGAGTCAGAAATTCGTTGGGTCCCTAACAATAGCAAAGGAGGTACTACGTGATCTTGAAGAGATGGGCATCGAGTTCAGGATTCGTCCGCAGAATGTGCAGTTGGCTCAATTACAACTTGAGCCGAGTCTCCAGGGAAGGATTAAGATTGCTCAGAAGAATGACCCGTTCCTGCAGAAGATACGCGAGTTGATTCTAGCAGGAAAGGCGTCAGACTTTACCGTTGAAGATGACACTATTTGTGTCAAGGGAAGATTGTGCGTCCCTAAGGATGAGGATATCAGGAAGGAAATACTGGCCGAGGCTCATTTCGCGAAGTATTCCTTGCATCCGGGAAGCACGAAAATGTATAAAGATCTGCGCACAACATTTTGGTGGCATAGCATGAAGAAGGATGTGGCGCTATTCGTGTCACAATGCATGGATTGTCAGCATGTGAAGGCCGAACATCAACGGCCAGGCGGAGAACTACAAAATTTGGCTATTCTACTGTGGAAGTGGGATAATATCTGTATGGATTTTATCGTCGGCTTGCCAAGAACTCAGAAGGGAAATGATGCAATTTGGGTTATCGTGGATAGATTAACCAAGTCGGCACATTTCATTCCAATAAAAGTCACATGGGGAGTAGAACGGTTGGCTCAGATCTACATGAATGAAATTGTTCGATTGCATAGGGTGCCAGCTTCTATTGTGTCGGATAGAGACGGGAGATTCTTGTCACAATTTTGGATAAGTCTGCACTCGACAATAGGCACAAAGTTGAACTTCGGTACGGCTTACCATCTGCAGACTGATGGTCAGACAGAAAAGGTAAATCAGATCCTGGAGGATATGTTAAGATTGTGCGTGCTCGACTCGAAGACAAATTGGAACGCACATCTCGCATTAGCAGAGTTTGCCTATAACAACAGTTATCAGGAAAGTATCGAAATGGCCCCGTACGAAGCTTTATATGGACAGAAATGTCGATCACCGATATGCTGGGATGAAGTCGGTGAACGGCAAGTGCTCGGACCAGAACTTGTGGAACAGGCCGTCGAGAGGGTTCGCTTAATTCGAGAAAGACTTAGAGTTGCTCAAAGTCGACAGAAGAGTTATGTGGATGTACATCGACGACCTTTGGAATTCACAGCAGGCGATCATGTCTTCTTGAAGGTCACACCCATGCGAGGTGTGATGCGGTTTGGGATGAAAGGAAAGCTAAGCCCGAGATTCGACTTGCACTACCTCCGGCTCTGGCTGATGTGCACGATGTCTTCCATGTATCTCAACTGCGGAAGTACGTACATGATCCAAGCCATGTAGTAAATTTCGATCAGCTGCAGCTGAGCGCTGACCTATCCTACACTGAAGAGCCTGTCCAAATTTTGGACAGGAAAGAGAAAGTTTTGCGGAATCGAACAGTATCCCTGGTTAACGTGCTGTGGCAGAACCATGCTGTAGAGGAGTCGACATGGGAATTAGAGGAAGAGATGCGGGTGAAGTACCCCTCGCTGTTTGATAATTTTGAGGTAGGACTTGTGCTTTAAGTTTCGAGGACGAAACTTTTTCTTAGTGGTATATTATGTAGTGTCCCGCTCCTAGCGGTTCACTATGTAAGGCTTGTGGCTTGGCTAACTCGGTCGGAACCGAGTATTGGGGAAACTTACCATCGGCACCGAATCGATCACGGACAAGTGCATAAGAACCTTTCCAACTAATGGATTGGTTTCTCTTGAAATGCGTCCAAGAGTTTTCTCTGGATGTTTTGCTGCTGGTTTTGTTGCTTAGTTTTGATGGATGCCTTTCTGAACGATTTTCGATGATTTGATTCTTGCCCCTTTTTTATCGATTTGTATAGCATTCATTCTTGAGAATTCTGAGAGAAGAGAACACAACGAGATGGATTATTAATCAAACTTTTGGTGCCAATGCAGACTGACGCATGACGGAAGGCTAAGCGTGCAAGTATTCCTCTCTCTCTCGACGATTCTCTAATTTGGTGAGTGTGGATCTCTGTGGTGGTATTGTCCCTCTCGCTATTCCTTCATGCCAACTAAATAATTTTCTTGCAACATCCGTTGATCGATATCAGTTGCTAATGCCACAAGTCAATACCACTAAGAAGCTAGAGATTGAACATTGAACATTGAAATAAATGCTAGTCCATAGAACATTGAAAGAATTGATTACACTGTTAACAACATTGAGAATTATGCTTGTCACTTGAACATTGAAATGTGGGAAATGAATTGATGCCTGAGATGTTGAATATGAGAATGCTGCGTATCTAATGTTGGCTTATTAATACCATGCAATTGTGTACTGTTGAGTCGGTTATGCATTCGCGTGGTCATGGACGTCTTTGTGCACAAGGTTTGAGTAGTTTCCTCGGGAAGGTACTTGGGTCACCGGGGACCGGCTCGACCTAGGGGGAAATAGTTGGTCGTGCTATGGTGGCACGAGGTATTGTGGAACATTCGACTAGGCTTGCAACCTACTCTGGAATGGTACACCGTAATACCCGTTGGAAAGTCCTTTATGGTGCAGTTTCACCAACGACCCAGTCCGAATGCATGCTAACGATTGTCTTATGCAGGGGCGGTAAGTATATTATTATTATCCTGTATCTTGTGCAGGAAAGCTGGATTCGGCCAAATGGTAAAGTAAACATGGTTTATTCCATGTTACATTTATTATGAATTTACTCTGAATGTTGCCTGTCCCTAATAAGTTCATATCTTTAACATGCTTGTCATTAATAAAATATTGGTTTAGCTGAGTGGGCCATCGGGGCTCACCAGTACATTGTTATAATGTGCTGACCCCTCCTCCACAGGTACTGGAGAAGGCTCAGCCGCACGTCCGATCTAAGGCTTTCTGAACTGCTGTTTCCTTTCAAGTTGTTTTCCCTAAAAGACGCACAAAGTATTGCGAAGTTTTCAAAGATAGCTGCTTATATTTTCAAAGTACTAAAGGGGCATGATGTATGGAACGGGAAGTTATTTCATGGCAGCCTATCAGTTGTACTTCTTTTTATAAATCAATGTAGCCGAATGGAATTTCAAATATTATCGAGAAAAGTTGTATTGACTACAATTATGAATAAAATGAGTATTTCTTCTTCCTATATTGTGTCTCAATGTTTCTGCAACTGTGGCTTATTTTCAATTAGTTCTAAATGATATAAATGTGCATGTTCTAGCCTTGTACAAGTACAACTCCAGACTTGTACGGCATCACGCCTTAGCGAGGATGATCGATTCGGCGTGAATCGAAGCAAAGCGAGCGATTCCACGAATCGGGGCGTAACATTAATCATAGTCCACTCTCCTATACAGCCTACCCATCCAAAGTCCACTTACCGAAAATATCATTCACTTTGTGCAACAATTTGACAAATATTTTACATTTTTACTGAGACAGAACTCAAGCCGAGTTCGGTCAGTTTGGATTTAAATATTTGTTGCCTCCAAATCGGCATACAACATTCGTTTGCAAAATCTTTGCATCAGTACTCTGCCCAAATTTTGTCCGATTTCGGTCCTCAAAAACACCAATAAATAGAAGAGAATTTCTCATTCCAAATCACTCAAATCAATTCATCTTCTCTTCTCTCTTCAATAAGTGTTTTTATTTGATCAAAAGCTTTCATATTTCACCTACACATCTCTTAGCCAAAAGCCAGTAATATCTATTTTGATCTAGAGTCTTTTGGTTCTCAAGAGTTGTAAAGAAGTCGTTCAAAGTTCAAAAAACTATCTCTGTTTTCGGAACCGGTCGTGCGCTCGTTGCCAAGCACGGTATTGTGAAGTCGGTCGTGCACTTGTCACCAAGCACGGTGTTGTAAGAGACTGCAAGCTCTCAATTAGCTTGTGCCTTAGTGGATTAATATCGAGCAAGAGTACTCAAGACTGGATTAGTCCTCTCAAAGGGATACCAGTATATATCGATATGTCACTGAGTTTGATCTCTCTATCTCTTGCTATATCTATTTACTGTCTCTTTATTCACTGCCATAGTTATCTTTTTTTTAATTTTAAATTAGTGATTATTTTTCGCTACACTCACACTCACTCTATTTACCCCCTCCCCTCTAGTGGTGCTCAACGGTCCTACACATATGATCTGTCACATCCAAAAATCTAGTATCTTAACTATTCAAATCATTCTCTCATTATTCCCTTTATATTAGAGTGCTCTGTCTTCTTGTTAGTCCAGTCCATATGGTCTAATGGAAACCGTCCTTTATAGGATCTGTAGCCTAACTTGTAAATCTATGATAATATTCACCCTTCCATGATAAATATTCTGTCCTGTTTACTCATAATGCATTGAGTTCAGTTTTAATATTTTTGGATGTCCACCCAAGTGTTATGCCATTCGAATTCATGTACATACCTGAACAAAAACCCAGTTCTCTTGTTTCATTTGGAATATCGGACCCTTGTGTTGATCAGTCCTCAAATTCATTTGGCTGCCTAGATATACATGGGTTCAGTCCTTAATTAGTTATGCAGCTATGTCTATGTTGTTCTGTCCAACCATGTATGGTATACATGTGCCTTGCTTATGAGGTAACTGTCCTCTACTTGTA